>CM074724.1:20410499-20417999 GCA_037306005.1 Rhinophrynus dorsalis | reverse complement strand
ATCTTCCCTTTTTGGGAGTTACCTTTACTGGTGTTTGGAAGCTTCTTCAGAAATAGAAAAAGTAGGATAGGGAGAGGCAATTGTTGGATCTTTAGCTGTTAGGGACTACAGTCCCCATTATTCCTAGTCAGGCAACGGCTGTTAAGGATGACAGGACTTGTAGTGCCCAGTAGTTGAGGCACATCAATTGGCAACCTCTGGTGTAGGATCTTGGGCGAGATGAAGACTTTCTCGATTAGAAATAAATCATACACTTTACTCATTGTAGAAAATATGTTACTTAAAATTATGAAACAATTCGTTGCAGACAGGATCATGACGCATATGTAAAAAAAATCTTTTTATTTGTAATCTCCTAAATTTCTAATTTACCTCCTGATAATTCTTTTCTTATAATGTAAAAATAAAAACAGAAGAATATATCAGTCACAGTGAATATATTAATTTACGATTAACGTGATTGCTAGAGAACTGTACAGAGCATTGTGAAACAATATATTGACAACCCTGCAGTCACTCAAGGGTTTAATGGAATAATGGTTTAAACTCTGTATATCTCTCAATTAACTCTTTCAACACATCTTTGTTCACTGCAGTCTGATTCATCATTAATTAAAAAACTTTAAATGCCAGTGATGTGTCCATTGCATTGCTTCCCAATACATTAGACTCCTCTCTGGCACTCAAAGGATTAACATGTTTGAAAATGATATTACCATTTTTATCTTATTTTTTAATTATTGTACAAATCAATATTTCCATTTTATTTACTATTTGCATTTTATTTTATTTTATTTTGTGGGTAGAGTCCCCCCCCCGTTATGTTCTGTGATAAAGCTAGAAATGTGTTGTGCCACTTAGACAATGTAGGGTTTCTTTGTAAATTATATATCAGTCGCACCAGGGCTGCATTTAATGGCGCTGTGTGCAGCCTCTGATTCAGTGACAGTGTATAGCTGCTGAGAAAAAAAAATAAATACAAAATAAAATAACAAACTGTGGTAATTTTGGAGGGTCTCAAACAGACCTGTCAATAGTTATTCTCAGTGTTTCACACCAATGGAATATTTGTTGAATCTTTGCAGTGACCCCAGGCAAAATATTTTGTTTATTGAATTTCATTGAATGATGGAAAAGGACCATTCAATAAAAACTGTATACCTATCTGTCTGTTTATCTATCTATCTATCTATCTATCTATCTATCTATCTATCTCTCTATCTATCTCATATCTATCTATATCTATCTATCTATCTATCTATCTATCTATATATATATATATATATGTAGAGAGAGAGAGAATAAAGTACAACCATAAATACATACATAACACACATTCATTCTAAAGAAATGGACCTGTATCATCCATTAAAAAATATTATCAGTTTATTGAGTTCCACTGAATGATGGTAAAGAACCACTCAATAAAAAAAGGTGTGTATATATATATATATAATATATACATATATACATAACATACATGTATTCTAAAGAAGCATACCACCAACCATTAAAGCAGAAAGTAGAATGTAATGGATATGAAGCATATAATAAAAAATTATGAATACAGAAAAAATGGGTATTGTAAAAAAGACATATATATATATATATATATATATATATATATATGTTGTGTATGTGTATATATATATATATATATATGTGTATATATATATATATATATATATATACACACATATATGTTGTATATATATATATATATATATATATATATATATATATATATATATATATATACACATATATATATATATATATATATATATATATATATATATATATATATATAAAGTTAATAGATAAATACACAGGAGATTGAGTTGTGTTTAATATTTATTTTATTTTTCTTCTGGAAGTACAGCTTTAGTTCCTATAGAAAAAGGAGCAAAATACCAATAAAATAAGAAAACAGAAATACGCAGTTACAAAATAAAAATTGCCTTTAGGATTCCTTGTGGATATTTTGTTTCTGATTTCTCGTAGACGTTTGTAGTAATGCATTTTCTTTTTCTAAAATTTCAAGCGCCCTACCAGAAAATGCAGCTATCCCTTTTATTATCTTTTTTTTTTTACCATCTCACCTGAGGGTGAAATGTAATTTCTAACTAAATATATCCATCAGATCTTTTTCTGTATGCCATTGTTTTTACTTTAATCTTTGCCTCAGCTGAACCTTCACTGCAGTTTCAAATATTATTCCTATAAATAACAGAAAAATATATGAAGCTTTATATTATTTTCAGTTGTGGAAAAAATTACAAATTAATTGGGCACAGGATCATATTTTACACCTAATATATTTAGATTTTCAAGCATTGAAAAAGATTTATGTGTGTATATACATATATATATATATATATATATATATATATATATATATATAAATATATATATATATATTTTTTCTATTTAACATTAAATTAAGAAATACAATTAAGAACTACATGATCCTATTTGCTGAACAATGTGTCATTTTACTGTACCCTCCATTTGTGATAATGTCATACCTTTGATTATGTAATAGTGAAACATGGCTTTTTAAATGAAAAATATTGCCAACAATAACCTACAAGCAATACAATATAATTAGCAACAAATTAAACTATTACAAGATTTTTTTCAATTAAAATTTGTTCTATAACTTTTTCCATTCTTGTTTTTTTTTTTGTGAACCAGTTTTTGTTCATATTTTTTGATATTCCACTGGTTTTTACCTGAGCAACAGGATCTGCTTAAGAAGCAAAACGTACTAGAAATTTTATTCCACCATTAGGGAAAATCATCCAGTTGATTATCTTACCAGTCCTCAGCATCTCCTCTGTTACGTAGCCGGTAACCAGAAAGCCACGGTTTTGACAGCTAGTAGATATCATTGTCCTCAGTTGTTTAAGCATTTTTCTCTTTGGCGACATTGAAGAAACTGTAAGGGAGGGAACAGGAAGCAATCAAAAAAATAAAGAAATAAATAAAAAAAATGTCAAAAGATCAGAAAATCAATGATATAGTGGAAAGTGATCTGTTTAGCTGGGCTTTGGCTTCTTTTTTCCTGTTTGCACTGGGGCAGAGTGAGTGCTTTTGGTAGCCACTAAAGTTGCTTTTCTTTCTCTCCCTGGGAGATACAAAGACAAGAGAAAAGCTGATGAAACCAGCACAACAGTACAGAAAGAAGACTGTAAAAGCCACAGCTGATAGCACTGTCATTGTTTTTTTTTAAGCTGTTCAGCTTTGCATTTGATAAAATAAACTAATAATTGTTTTACTGGGCTGACTTTTAATTTATTTAGCTTTTATATCATTCAAGAGACTGGCAGAAAATGGCATTGTGTATCCTTGCAGTTTTGCAAGACTCACTTAATATATTTATTTACAAACATATAGAGATATCATGCAAAGGATAATTTTAATTTTCTAGATTGTAGAAAAGTCTTCAAAGCATTGATTCGCAACCTCTCTAGATTGCAAAGGGTTGAGTGCCAGAGAGGTATTCAACGCATTGCACCCCAATGCGTTGTATACTTCACCGGCACTCAAAGGGTTACATAAGATACCTGTTATGGTTAAATGTAAAGGTACTATTGGCTGATATACACACAGAAATTCTTTCTTCATTATATTATTGAATTTTTATACAACTGCCATTACAACAAGCGTCTTTACTTTTTGTCTAGCAGTTTGTTTAAAAAGGAATACATGAAAATACATAAAACTAGTGCCACATACCAGTAGAAAATTTCTCATCAAAACTTTGTAGTTTTGTCACAGAATCTGTGAGCTGAATATTATAAACTTCTATTAAAGTTATGGCACGTTATCATGAAACTGATTTGTGATACTTTGTATTACGTTCTGGGATAGAGAGATAGACATAGGATTAAAAAAACAATTTCTGGGCATTTCTAGATGATAAATTTAATTTTCTTTGCTATTTGGAGGTCTGCTTTGAAAATGCAATTGTAATGAACGCATTCAGAACCGGAGAATAGATTTACCCTTGGCTTCAAATAGTTGACGTTATCGGGCTCTGTCATTCGTTCCTTCCTATTTTCAAGCTGCTAATTGATGTTTTTGATGTCAGCAAGAAAATTGAAGGAAATGTCATGTGTGAAGCAGTGCGGAAGTTAATAAGATTGACTTCGTTGACAGAATCTACAATGAGCGGTGAGACTGCATAATGGGACCGCTGCGAATTCGTGTGCTCTCTTTGGAGTCAAAATTGACACCTCACGCTAGGCCGGCAGTCGATAGAACGATGGAACATTTGGGGAAGGATCCTAATCTTGTCTTCTTTTTCCCCTCTAACTTTGGCTTTGGAGGTTATTTGGTGGTGCAAGCATCTGTTTATCCAAAGGTCTTTCTTTCTGGACTGAGCCAAAGCCTCAGTTCAGTCTCCCAGTGCCCACCGACAATGCAAATTTTTTATGCTCTTTTGAGTTTGAAAGCAAAAGAGTCTTAAAAAGGTTAGATTAAGGGGTGTCTGAAGGAAAGATATAACTAATATCGGCCAGGGTTATTTCATACACTTAGGCTTGGAGCTGTAAATCCCCTAGCAAGAGTAAAAGAAAAGCAGTGTGGGTCCCTAACAGAATCTTTTACAAAGAATAAAAGAATTGTAAAGCTTATATTTTTAGTTAAAGAGCAAAATAAAGCCAGAAAATCTCAGGGTAATCTCTTTTTCCAACAAGAATAGGTGAAGAAACTTTAGAGAATGAGTCCATACTTTGGTAGCTTAATTCTTCAGAAATATTGGGAAGTTTATTGGATTTGCAGGCTGTATAATTATGGAATAGATTAGCTGTGTTTGGTTCACTGCATCTGATTATTTTTGGGCCTTTAGGGAAAAGCGCTAAAACCCTAATATGTCCACTAGCCCCAAGCGGTCTTTGTTTGAAGCCACAGCTCAAAATGCGGTCTTGACTAGCGCCTGGCCTCCAAGGATCATCAGGCAGACATTATTCTCAGAATATCCAATTAATTCCACGGGCAGTGATCAGTTAGCGCTTCTTTTTCCCATTCTCGCCATTTGAAATGCAAACACAATGATTTTTTTTTTCATTGGTCTACGTCCCTCGGTTAAGCTGTTGCCGCGGGCTAAGAATTTTATCGAGTGATGAGTCCAGAGGCTGAGCCGATAAAAGGTTGCAATACGTGTTTTGCATGGAAAGTGAGCTTTGTTTTATGAGCATAAAAAGTTCTTTAACTTTTATTCGACTTTTTTTATGTATTGGAAGAATGAGTTAGTGTGTTTGGATGGGATGAGTGTTCAAATATTAGCAGAAAATGTTCCAGTTTTATATATACATATATATATTTAACATAAATATATATATAATATGTAATTGTGTATGTGTGTGTGTGTGTGTATATATATATATATATATATATATATTATAACGTGTGTGTAGTGTGTAGATAGATACATAGAGATATCTAGATAGATATTATTCATTTTTATCTTATGATTGCGTATTTTCTATGTATTTAAATGAACTTTTTCTATTAAAAAAGAGGTATTTATGTCTTTTATGAATTTTATTTTATTGCAAAGTGACTGAATGTAAAAAGTCCAGATTGATTAACTGCTGTAAATAGAATTGTAGGAAAATATAAGAAAATGTCTTACTAATCTGTTTTTGAGCGCCAACAACAGTTATGTTAATGGGATTTTCAAATGTTGATCCTGAAATATTATAATTGTAATAATAATATTATTATTAGAACATTTATAAAGCTGACTCTGCATTGTAAGAAACAATATATTATCTGGCATTCAGCTGATAAATACAGACCAGCTACACAATGTACTGTAGGTGAGCTTGTCATAGTTCCAAATACTTCCACTGAATGTGGTAAGTGCTGGGCAGTCTTTGTTGATTTAAAGATGTAATAGATGTGTTTTTTTTATACCTTCTTGATCTCTAAAAGTACTTTTTTTAATGCCAAGAAAGTGAAGGGGAAAAAAGCAGGAGGAGGGAGCACCCAGCTTCAAATCACTGTAATCTAGTAGGCTGGATAATTCTGTTGGAGGTTTGACATGTTTCATCCAAAGCCTTGGTACCCCTACCAAATCTGCTAGCAGAAGGGACAGGAAAAGCTGGTTACCCAGTTTGTCTCCTCCTTAGTCTTGAGCGGTCTGTGAAGACTGAGGCAGGTGACTCCCTGTGGCTCAGTTTTCATGACAACATGCCATTAGAAATTGCAGTCCTGTTGATCAATCCTCTGTACGTGACAGCTTTGCCGCAAGGCCTGGGTCTTTGAGAACCAGTGCTGTGCCTTTTCCCTTCTCTTTTCCTGCACTAATTGGAGAAAGTTTTTACTGCGCTTGTGGCATAAGAAATTCTTTTGAACATTGTCACAATCGAGTGTTGACTTCTTTGGAATTGCAAGTAGGTTAAGTATCAACATTAAAACACAAAAGATATTACTTTAAAAATGTATAAAAGTAGGTTTGGGAAAACACAGTGATTGAGTTATCAAAAAGAATATTTTTTTGGCACGAAGGCTTCATTTAATATGTTCCTTTTTAACATTCTTTTTTTGTGTCATAGCATTTTAGGAGAAAGAGTAAAAGAACATTTTGCAATAGTTTGTTACAAGAAGAAGGGGGAAAGAAGCCAGAGGCACGGCTGCAGGGATGATCTGTTACCCTTTTTTAACCCCTTCAGAACCAGAGAATTTTGCACACTTTCTCTGGTCCTCAAAGGTTTAAAATGTCTGACGCTCGTTAAGTAAAGCATTTCAATTAATACCTCAAATCTGTGTTTGTATTGATTAAAAATAAAAATAATTCGAGTAAATACCATCTAATTTCTAGAATTTGGTTTCACTAATATTTAAAAAAAATGGTAAATGACCACAATAAAATGACTTATTTGTATTTTTTTAGCATACTGAACCATTAAGGGCCATCTGTTCCGAAAGAGTTCAAGAAGAGTCTTTTAATTGCTTATCCTGTTTTCATCTGTAAAATGTTGTCCCTTTTTTTTAAGAGAAAATTTTTAGATACAGAGCTTTTTGTATCTGAAATAGACAGATGCATTGGTATTGTGCTTGTTAATTTGTATAAGCAAATATACAGTTTGTGCCTAAGCACAATACCACTATTCACAACTATAACTTGATATTTGAAGGCAATTCCAATGATTGTGTTATGTTCTATTTTTCTGTTCATATGTTTTTTATTACATATTCTTTAAAACAGACTAGCACACTGTTGTTTTTTTCTTAGAATGCCATAAAAGTCTATGGAATCAATATGAAATAAACAATATTAAAAATAACACTGTTTCTTTGGAGAACACAACATTTCAATTTTATTTTACAAATACTTTTCTCAAAGAAAAGATCCATATAGAAGTCTGCTAAGGGAAGAATTTGAGTTCCTTTTTAAAGCTTATTTGGCTCTTGGCTTCTTTAGAAATTCATAATTGCTGCAATTAAGTATTTTTGCCTCTTTTGGTTGGTTCAGAAATCAAATTACAA
>CM074724.1:19967999-20405499 GCA_037306005.1 Rhinophrynus dorsalis | reverse complement strand
ATGTTTCCAAGGGATGTCTTAGCATCTTCCCTGTCCACCTGAGATCACTCTTGGTCTGATGGTGTTCTAAGTGAGCAATTTGTCTTCCTGGCATGTGAAATAAAAACAGATTCTCAGTACAATTCCAAGCTGCTTAGGAATGTATATGCTTTTTTTCTTTCACTATCTCTATTTTTACTTTTCCTTTCTTTTTGAGTGTTTTCAGGCTTCATTTTTGCTTGTTCGTTTCTTAGTTTGGGAAACCATAAGTGAAGAATTCTAGCTGGGAATGTCTGTCCAGCTTGCTGCATTTTGTGGGTCATTGTTGCTAAACGATTGGGAACTGTCTATCACCAGCGAACAGACTTTCAGTTTACTTAAGAAATTGTACGTGTTACAATGGTGGTTGTTGGAGTGTGGTGGTCATTCTGAATAGAGGGAGGGAATGCAATTAGCAGTCCTGTTGTTGGGGCTTTTTACTTGTCAAACTAAAGTCTCATCGCTATTGTCACTGCCTTGTAAAGGAAAATCACTGGGTTTTTGTTTTGGTATTAGAGGCCTTAAAGATTTCAAGCTGACACTGAAAAGGCAGATAAATGTGAGTGAACTGGAATCAGAGTGTGTATGGGGGGGTGAGTGTAGTTCATAATTATTTGCAAAGTGGCATTGTCACCTTTTCAGCATTACCAGAGCAAATCTGACAGCAGTTGAGTATATTAAAAGAAAAAAAATACTTAAACAGTAGATTTGCTGTTTACTTTCAGCAGCCAGAGAGCTCCGGATTAGTCATACTACACAAGGTTCAATTGTGAAAGCAGAGAGAAATGTCATGTGCCTGTGTAGAGAGATGAAGGAGAAATATATTGTTGTGTTCCTAGCTTAATAGAGTGGTCTGTAAAAAAGAACACGTAAATGCATTTCAGTTCCTTCCATAGACTGTGGTTACATAAAACTGATGTACCAAAATGCATAGAGGTCAAAAAACATTCTTCTTGAAGAGTAATTACTTTGGGCCATTACAGATATGGAATTCCCAGTAGTATGTTTTTATAAGACACTTTTTTGTGCCGTCTAGAGCAGAACTCTTCCTCTTCCTCTGGCTGGACTGCAATTCCCATCATCCTCAGTAGGTTGAGGATGCTGGAAGTTGTAGTCCAATAACAGCTAGGTAGCTGCATTTTTCCTATTCCTGATCCAGAGCTTCATCAAATAATGGCCTGGGTTCAGTATCAAAGCTTAGCACTCTGTCTCGCTTGGGCAGTTAAAGCCCCAAACGCTTCTTCAAAGCCCACTGCACTCCTATTCAGCCAGCAGTCTGAGAACAATTGCCGTGTAGACTTGTTTGTGTGTGGGATAGGGGTTTTGAGCCATAATTTGGTCACTGGGAGTCCAGTTTAACAAAAGCCTCCTCTTGCATTGTCTTTATTACTGGTCACTTAAACTAAGATTGATATTTAATGCTGAGTGAAGGGTAGGACAGGGGAGAAAAAGGCAATAGGAAGGCAAAAGAGAGAAGACCTAGATGAACAGGCCACACTCAGTGTCATTTCATGACAAGGTGACAGCGAAACCTTCTTTGCCTTTATCCAGTCCCCAAGAAACTTGTTCTCTAGCATTTAACACCGCAGCTGAATGTCTCTGCAAGCCACACTTTGCTGAACAGGATTCCTCTCAGACTGTGCAACCTGGTCTCTTTTCTTCTTTTCTTTTCCTCCTAGGAAATATTTTGTTTCACCTGTGCAATTTCCTCAGCAGCTGTTACATCCTTTCTACTTTGAAGAATTAACGGTTAATATCCCAGCTATCTGAGCGAGCAGTCATGGCAGCAATATTGCTAGAGCATTAGCTTTTTTTGTTTAAATCCAAAGGCTCTCCTGAAGTATTATTTGAAATCATGGCTGGTTCTGGCAGCTCTAGATAATAAGAACAATCTAGATATTAAACTTTAGCAGGGAATATGAGAACGCAAGGCCAGAGAGAGAGCAGAGGCTACCGTGTCTTGTTGACGTTACTGTAATTAGTAGGCAGTTAAGTGAATGTTTTATGACCACGATTAGCGCATATAGAGAAACAAGGTGACTAAGAGAAGACGATCTATTAAAGCAGTCTTTCTTCATTGGTCATGAGATCGGAATAATCATTTTTTGTTAAGAAAAAGCAAAGTCTGACATGTTTTCAAGGGATGGCGTTTTAGCTGGGATGGATGTACCAAATGATAAGAAAGAAATGCCAGGCTGTGGATTGTCTCTGCTACAGGAGCTGGGCAATTGGCACGTCAGCTTAAACTGCTGGGTGAGTAGTGATGTGTTTGTAAATTCCTGTTCTATTGTGTAAAACCTTGACTTACAAAGTTTAAGCAATTTTGGGTAAAACCAGCTTCACCCTGCAAAAATGTTCACATTTCCCAAATCCCCATTAATTTAGCAAGGACTAAAACTCCTTGAAAGCTTTTTTTTTTTTTTTTTTTTTTGCAGTTATTTAAATGGAGCTTTTTAACACCTTGAATGCTGGAGAGATCTCCAATGCATTACGAGATCTCTCGAGCATTCAAGGGGTTAAAAATCTCAGTTTAAATATTTGCACAGTTTTACTTGTTCGCTATATTGCGAATGGTTTAACTCAGAATTGCACCATTTCGCCTTGGTACATGAGCCAATTCTGGGGCAAATTAACTTCAACATAAAAAGGTACATTGATTCAAAATGGGATTTTAACCCCTTGAACGCTACCGAGATCTCTATTGCACTGCTTCTCAATGTGTTGTAGGCATTTCTACAATTCAAGGTGATTAAATTCCCTTTAAAATCAATGGTAATGTTTTTACCCATATCGTATAGCTAGTTTGCCCCCAAAAACGCTCAGTTCCTTTTAGTGCACCAGTCACGTCAACTCCGGTTTTGTTTTTTTTATGTCTTTTATTTTGTTTTGTTTTTTTTTTATTTGGTTTTTGATCACATTTTGTAAGTTGGCAGTCACGACCTTCAGTATAGCATTCTGAAAAAATCACTGAACACTTTGGATGACACATAAATGTGCCACACGTCACTCCGCAATTCATTGCGCAAGCCACTGACACACGAAGGGTTAAAACCTGAAAGGCTTTGGGGGGAGAAGAAAGGAGTGTGTTGGCTGACAAATATATTTTCGATAGCTTTGTAGCGCAAATGCATTCAATATATAATTTATAAAAAAACAGTGCAGTCAGAAATTATTTGGAAATGATAATAGCTCTCAATTGCTTGAAATGACTAATTTCCTTTAAATGGCTCAAAAATGAACAATTGAGGCAAATCCAAAATTGTGTTTGCAGTTGCAAGGTTAAATTCCTTCACCTGGCCTCGTTTTGTTGGCTGGGGAGAATTCACGTAGAGTCTAGGGATTCACCATTTCAGACTGTAAACCATTAAACACCACTTGGATGTGTTTGCTAAGTCACATTAGGGGAATACAGGCTTATCAACACAGGTTGTGCCATCTGGATATTCTGCATGTAACTGTTTGTTTATCCACTTTGCTAAATACAGATTGAGGCGGATATGCTTAAAAGACCCGGGGCAAACCAACTGCATCATAGGGGACCAATAACATTTCCCAAGGTCCCTGCTGATTTAAATGGGGCTCCCAATGCCCTGAATGCTAGACAGTCTCCAGTACATTGCAAAGCAATGCGTTCTAGACCTCTTTAGCTTTCAAAGGATTTAAAGACCTATTATATCATTGGGAATGTGCATCTGTCCCTCCTAGCCCAGTTCTTTTGCCCCAGAATTGCTTCTATACCTTATGCTCTGTGTACCCTGTTTTACAGTTTAAAGGGGGAAATGTAATTACTAGTAATGGCGGGCTTTGAACAGTCAGTCAGTGTATCTTTTGTACTGCTTCTGGCAATGCAAGGGTTAACGTGATTTCTAAAACGGTAGATGTAATCCTTTGAGTGCACAACGCTTGGCAATGCTTTAGATTCCCTCTAGCACTGATATAGTTAAAAGCTGATGATTCATTTGTGCGTGTCTGTCTAGCTATCTATCTCTTATCTATGTATTTCATATCTATCTATCTATCTATCTATCTATCTATCTATCTATCTCATATCTATCTATCTATCTATCTCATATCTATCTATCTATCTATCTCATATCTATCTATCTATCTATCTCATATCTATCTATCTATCTATCTATCTATCTATCTCATATCTATCTATCTATCTATCTATCTATCTATCTATCTATTTATCTATCTATCTATCTATCTCATATCTATCTCATATCTATCTCATATCTATCTATCTATCTATCTATCTATCTATCTATCTATCTCATATCTATCTATCTATCTATCTATCTATCTATCTATCTATCTATCTATCTATCTATCTCTCTATCTAATATGTGTGTGCATAAATAATAGAGATAGATATAGTGTGTGTGACACTCAAAGACTGATCAATCCGTGTGCATACGTATATATGTACAGGTGTTTACTTATAGATAGCCAATAGATCAGGTTTTGGAAAGTACTCTTTCTGTACATGTAAGTGAATGCCCAGGTGCACAATCCCTCAATATCAATGGATAAAGTCAAATAAATGGGCAGCACCTGTGGGACTTATTCAGTGAATTTATTCTAAAGATAATATAGCAAAATAACAGGTCAATTTTAGGTTCAAATAGAACCTTTATCAAGACGTCTTGATAAAGGTCCTGTTTGGACCGAAATGTTGTTCTGTTATTTTCTTATATTATCATTGGAATAATTTTTTTTACTTTATAAATATAGATAGATAGACGCACGTGTGTGTGTGCACACAAGCACAAGATTATCCTCTTTAATGCCAGAGGACTTGGCAGTTGTATGGCTCCATAATACATTGTGCCCCTCAAAATGGAGCCATAACGGTATATTTATCAAGGTACAAGCAGAGCCATTCTAAAACAAAACAACCAAACTTTATTTATAAAATAAATAAAAAAATACAGTTGCTTTTAGTTTAGGTTTTTCTTTGATATATAGAGTGGAAACATTTTACCCACTTTTGTCTTGATAAATATCATCCCGTAGGGTGAGCAATAAATAAAAAATAAAAAGATGAATCTGTCTGACTTAGTCTACAAATACCTTTAGGGAATCCTTCTTGATGTGTCAGTTCTGCTTCTAACCTATACTTGCAGGGAAAAGAGTAATGAAAATGTATGGTGCTTTAAAATCTTGTTGGGGGGCGTTCGTATCGAGAGAGGTAAAGGACCTAGTTAGAGTCTGGGGTGCAGAGGTCAGAAGCCACGAGGGTGGAAGCCGATGATACCCTGATTGACTTCTTCTTTAAAGTTGATCTCTCACCTTAGGATAAGGTTATATTTAATATTAGACAGCGGTAAAAACTGTCTTTATGATGAGCTAGGCATGTATTTGTAATATTAAGTAGTTTATGACAAATTAAACTTTATATGTTGGTAGTATAGTGTGGCACATTATGTTAATTAGTTTCTGAGCTGGGCCAATATTAGCGCTCACTGTGCTGTGAATTAATCTGGGCAGAGATGACAGTCTGGGGCCATTTCTGTTTGCACAGCGAGTGGTAAGTTTGGCCTGTAACAAAGCTAATTAGCTTACTATGCAGTGAATTAGCATAAAGTTCCACACTATGCCACTCACAGAATAAAGGTTAATTTCTCAAACACTATTCATTTTACATAAAATTGGCTAATACAGAGTATAGGCAGATTTTAATTCTGTATAAAATAAACAGAACTTGTCTTGTTGTGACAGGTTAACTTTAACCTCTCTGGTCCTTAAAGGGTTAATTTGAGGCCTTTTCTCTCAATTTATATGAAACAAGAAAGCACTTTATAGATAGAAGAGTGATTTGATATATAGGGTAGAAACGACTGACACATTGTCTCAAATTCCAGATACAGTTCAATTCTGATCATAAAGACTTGGGCATTGAACGTAATGATAATTGTATTTGGCTTACAGTGCTGTGGCTAAACGGTTAATGTAAAATGCACTGAAATATCAGATAAGGAAATATGTTTTGCAGTCACTAATAACATTATCGTTTAGCCATAAAGTAATAATTTTTTTTTTGTAGTTATTTGTGATTTCCTTCAGGTTGGTGCAATATAATTATACCTGAGAATGTTCAAGATGATCTGACCCTGAGATTTCTGAAATATTAGCCCTTAGTGTTCCTTATAATGTAGATTATAGATAATATGTTCCTGCTGGCTGTATCCCAGAGGTTTATCAGTCCTCAGTGAACCTCTAACATGTTACAACAGGGATGCCTTGATATAAGGGAGGATAGATTCAATTTACTTTTTGCATAGTCTTCCTAATATGATCAACTAACCTTCCCAAAACATGTCACTGGTCCCTTGAGATCACATTCAAACATGTTGTTCCACATGTAAGGTCACGTTACCTGTCTACACAGAATAAAATTGGATCAACATAACAAGCACTATATTATAAACAATCTGATAAGAACAAGTCATAACGGTTCCATAGGGAACTTACATTTCATTTGATTTAAATTAAATGTGGCTTTTTTATTTAAATACATTTTATTGGAAATGTAAGTAGCGTTACAGACAAATAGGAAATGTGTACATAACTTTCATGAATGAGAAGTTTGAAAACAATAGGAAAAGAGAGAAATTGGCATCTGTGATATAGTGAACATTATTATGAAATGCCACAATGATATATGTAGATGTGACTTTTATCCTTTTGAACGGTAGTGAGGTATCTAATGCAAACACTATTCAACAAGGACCTTCGTACGGTCTACCAGTAACAACTTAGTGATCTACTGGTAAATCGCCATCTACCTAGTGGCCAACCCTGGTAAAGATTTCACTGCTTACACACAATAAAAAAAACAGGACTTCTCTCTCTCTGCCTTTCTGATAGAAATTGCATCAGTTCAAAGACTAACAAAACAATTAACCCTCTGAGCGCCAGAGGTGTACGGAACGCAGTGCGTTCCATACCCCTCTGGCACTCAAAGGGTTAATTATCCCACATCATATATTAGGAAATACTGGACTCTCTCACCCTGTTCCTGTGTTCCCTGCCCCTGAGACTTTGAGATCTGGCTCAGAACCTTCTGTCTCAGTGCCAAACCCTGAAAGTTCCTAGATATGCCTGTAATGATTTTTTTTTTAACCATTTCACAATGCATCGCTAACCCCTCCAGTGATTTTCATATTTTATTCAACCTCTGTATGTTAGAAAGGTCTCCGGTGGGTTATGGTACAACTCTAACTGGCCTGAGGCCTTTAAAAAAATGCCTATGGCCTAAATTCTAATCTTACATATGCTCTGCGGGAGTAGACATCCCTGCCTTTTCCCAGGGATCCCATTGATTGTTTAGAATTATCTGTAAATGGGCTGAGGTAAGATAACACCATTTCTGAATATAAGAACTAATCACAATCAATGAACTGACTTTAGATTTCATTTCTCCATACAAACAGCACAAACAACATAAAATAAACAATTTCTGAACAGGACTGTTTATATTTGCATTAAAAAGCAAGTTTAGGAACCTATTTTTAGGCTTGTGAAATGAATAATCCTTTTTCTTTTTTTTTTTTACAAACGCTAGACGTAAGAACTTGGTATTTAAACTTATGCCAACCTATTTTATTTTTTGGTGTTAATGTCCCTTTAATGACACTAAGGAAAAAAAAGTGGGGCTAGTCTTTAGGCCCACACAACTGTGTCATAGGAGCAAATAAAAATTCCTGTTGATTTAAATGAGATTTTTAACCCCTTGATTGCTAGAGAGGTTTCCAACGCATTGCAAACAGCTACATTAGGTGAGTTATAAACCTTGTCACTGAGTGAAATGGAACGGTTTAACTCCTTGTACGCTTGGGAGGTCGCCAATGCATTGTTTCACATTCAAGGAGTTTCAAATATCAAAATAAATTATTGTAAATGTGGGGTATTTAACTTGTCACCCATTAATCATTCCTTTTGTGTCTGTATATATGAAATCGTCACACAATCAACATCATCCGAGTGCACTCACAGGCTATAGTCTAGGTATATAACGGCAAGTGTGGCGCAATTCTGAAGCAGGGAAATAGCACAGAAATTGTGCAGATTAACCCTTTGAGTGCCAGAGGGGTGCGCGACGCATTGCAGAGCAATACGTCGCGTACCCCTCTGGCACTCAAAGGGTTAATATTCCCTTTGTGAAGATGAGACTTTCAACCCTTTCATTGATTCACATTGTCTCGGAGACCTATGTAACATTCATGGGGTTCAAAGCCCCATTTAAATCATTAGGCTTTTCCATTTGTCTCCCATAACGTTGTTTGTTTCCAAAAGAATTGCTCCAATATCTTTCTCCATATGGCCTGTCGTGTTTATTTCATTGTACTTTGATACCTTGTTTCCTGAAGTTAAAAGTCTAATATTCGTAATTTAATATCCCAGGTGACCTCTTTCAGTTTAGATTGTATCATATTGGAAATAAAATTAGTGCATTTGAATTCCCTGAATATAATTTTGTTGATCACTTTTTATGCGGTAAATAGTATTTTATTGTTTTATTTGTATTTTATACAATTCAAAGAGTGTAGGTGGGAATTTTTTAAGTGTATGTCATGCTCTGAGACTGGAGGGTAAATTGATCAACGATACCGTTAGGATGTATAACTTTATCAGATGGGTAGTGGATACATAGAGTCGACTCCCAGCAGTGGTAAGTTAACGTTACAGCAGTGGTAAGCTATAGAGGTGCAACTCTGGGACAACTGCACCACAGAGGAGAATTGAAATATCCCAACTTTTTAAGTGAGGCTTTTTTGTAACCACTTGCATTCTTTAAGATCTCCAGTGCATTTATCCAATGACCTATCAAGCATTTAAAGGGTTAAACTTGGAGTTACAATCAATGTGGATTTTTGGAATTTTTATTTATCGAATGCATTAATCAGTAGATTCTTTGCAAAAATAGTTATCGGACTTATTATACAGCATTTCAGCAGTGAAAATGGGGGGACTTAGTGCAGCATTCAAGAATCTAAAGAATATCAAGTGTACACAGGAGACATAGTATTCCCACAATTCATTTCAATTGGTCTATTAACCATTTGAGCGACAGAGGGGTACTCAAAGCAGTACTTTTGCAATGCATTACGTTCCCCTCTGGCACTCAAAGGGTTAAACCCCTTGACTACTAGAGAGGTTTCAGACCAATGTGTTGGAAACCTATCTAGCATTCAAGGGGTTAAAAACTTCTCTAGCTTCCTTTTTTCAAAATATAGATTTTTTTTTTAATTATTTCTAAGTAGATGTTAAGTAGAGGGTTTTTTTTAATAAGGGCAGTAATAAATCATTACAATAACACATGAAAAGGCATGTTGTAATATATCACTTTGAAAAGATAAAAAAATTACCTTTCTGGGGGAATTGTATTCAAACTGTTATCCTATTGTTATTTTTAAAAATAATTTAGGAGGGTTTTTTAAAGGGACAGTAACATGCATTTTATTTTCATATCTATACTGTGTAATCGCCTCTTTAATACGCAACATATTGTGGAGAAATGCTTTGCACACCACCACTGGCACTCAAAGGGTTAAAAAAAATATCATCTTTATGTTTTGACAAATAGGAAGACAGCTCTCAATAAACGTCTCTAATGTAGTATCGTTCATTGAAGCTACTAGAAATGAACCCTTTAGGTTTGCATTAATAGGGTTAAAGTTATCCGCTATCCTCTTAACACTCATTGGGAAAGTATTCTGAATTTAAAGAGGGGCCTCTCTTTCATTTTTATCTGTCACCGTAGGAGTAGGGTGACATTTATGTATCAGCAGGTTAATAATAATATTTTGATATAGAATTATTACTGCCATTAAAATCTTCTACTGTTATTTCTTTCCTTTAACAAGATTAAGCCTACCCATGGCATTCATTATTCTTCTATGTCTATCACTGTAATTGTTGCTAGTGTGAATGTCGTCATACTTTGTCTCTCTCTATTGTACAGAGCTGTGGAATGTTCTGGCGCATACAGGGACTGGAGGCATTGATCACAATTAATACACTTCTACATCAATGTCGCATCCGCTGAGGGATTTTGATAATATTTTAAAGTGATAGTAACCAATTATTTAGTATTTGTATATTATGCAAGTGTCTAAAATGTCCAAACACCTTAATTTTAATTATTATGATTGTTAATTTTTGCACTTTTTTTTCTGACAGTAAGCTCCCTGAATCTCTGTTTCCAGAGAACTTTGTCAGGGGCTGTGGCAGCAGGAGTAGCGATACAATGTCACAATATCCCTGCCACACTAAGAACTCTGTATACTGTATTTAAAGGGATAGTAATACTTGAATATTACTAATCCCCATATTGTAGCTATGGTAAAAAGAATTGAATTGTCCCCAGGTTCATCTCTCAAACTTTTATGGTTTGAGAGATAACCGAACACAAAGTTCATCCCATCCCTCCCCCTTCCCTGAAGTCAGCGTTGTACTGACTGCAGGGGAAGTCTGTTGTACGACAGGCTTGCGGCTCTGTAGCTGAGCGCGAGATCGCGTTAGTAAAAAATAATTATTTCACTGAAATGGTCTTCTACATGTGCTTGGTTTGTGCTTGGTTTGCAAGCACACGTAGAAGACCGTTTCAGTGAAATAATTATTTTTTACTAACGCAATCTCAGCTCTGCTGCAGAGCCGCCTGATGAAAGTCAGACCGGATATCCCTGCAGTCAGTACAACGCTGACTTCAGAGAAAGGGGAGGTAGGGGGAACTTTGCCTTCAGTTGTCTCTCAAACCATAAAGGTCTGAGAGGTGAACCTGGGGGCAATTCAATTCTTTTTACCATAGCTACAATATGGGGACTAGTAATATTTAAGTATTGCTATCCCTTCAACAGACTGGAGGCAGACCAGTATCACTATATTTTACATTATATCTTTTTTTTACATTGTATACCTCTTTTCACAGTCCTTAACAGAAATCTCTCTGGAAACAGATTCTTTCAACTCAGTGTCAGGGATGAAAATAATAATAATATTTTTTTTTATAATTTGTATGTATATCTTTATTTATACACATTCACCTTCTTCAGCAGTAAAGGGTTAATCTGCTTACTAACAATGGCCTATATTAATAAAAGCAAACTGGAGGTATTCTTGAGTACGCCAACTTCACCATAGGGGCATATGACATTTCCTAAATTCACATGCACTTGAATAGACCTTTATAAAGCTTCCAATGCATTGCAATGGAATGCTGTAGCATTCAAGGGATTCAGTGTTGAATTTTTGTTATTGTCCCCTATAGTGCGGTTGATTTATTTCTGAATAACTCCAGTTTGCTTTTATAAATATGGGACAATGGGGGATATTTATAAAACATGAGTTCTAAAGACAGTATCTGTAAAACTGTCACAGCAACGTAAGGATATGTATATTAGAGACATTTTCTCTAAGTAACAACTGCAGTCAATCAACATGTTTCAAAAGTGGCATAGAAACGGTCTTGTCTAAATATTAATTATGTTGCATCGTATTTGCTTATTACTCCAAAAATAAAGGCAGTTTTAGTGATTAAATCTTAACACCAGGGGAGAGATTCACTAAGCGGTGATAAAGAGGAGATAAAGTAGAGATAACTTCTCCAGTGGTATCACTTCTCCAATTCCTATGTTATTCTATAAAGCCTATGCACTAAGATTTCTTCAACTTTGGAGATCTTAGTGCATAGGCTCCATAGAATAACATAGGAATTGGAGAAGTGATAAACTGGAGAAGTCATCTCCACTTTATCACCTCTTTATCACCGCTTCTATGGAGCCTATTTACTAATATTTCCAAAGTTGAAGAAATCTTAGTGCATTGGCTCCATAGAATAACATAGGAACTGGAGAAGTGATATCACTGGAGAAGTCATCTCAACTTTATCACCTCTTTATCATTCCTTAGTGAATCTCCTCCCTGGTGTAACCTATTCTAAACCCTTTGAGTGCCAGAGAAGTATGCAACGTATATAGTGACAGCTATGTACAAGAAAAAAAAATATTCTCAGTTGCGAATTCTCAGAATATTCTCAGATAGAAATATTAATCAACTCGACTTTGCCTCTTTGTAAATATTACCCGTTGTTGTGAACTATAGCGACATTTCTCAAACGTGCACTAAGAAGGCTATTTATACATCTCCCCTAATGTTGCCCCGTTACCCACAATGCTTTGTAAGCACCTTGCTTGTGTGTTTTCTACAATACCATTTCTAGAAACTGTTTGGTGGACAGCGTGGCACCAATGATCCCATTGCTTCACAGTCAGCAATACCGAGCTGATAAGACACTAGAAAAGAGGGACTTGTGTTAGTCAAAAATGTAATAAAAAACCTTGCAGGGCCAAAATAATTATATAACCACAAAAAAGAAGACTGGTAGTGGAGGAAGGCCATCTACTTAATGGATCACATTAAACAGGTGCCCTTCCTCCACTACCAGTCTTTCTTCTTTTTTGTGGTCTTAAAATACCCAGCTGATAGTCAGTGGCATTTAGAAGACAGCGGTGGGAAGACATTGTGAGAAAATCTTAGTGAAACCAACTGCACCTGACCAGACAAAAAAAACACAAATTCTTCAAATCCCGTTGATTTAAGGCAAATGGTACTTTTTAACCCATCAACTGCTAGAGCGGACTCAGCGCAGTGCTGTGCAAACCCTTCTTGCATTGGAGGTTAACCTCTTGAGTGCCAGAGGGGTATCCAGATACCCCTCTGACACTCAAAGGGTTAAAAGGGCCATTTACAAATCAATAAGAATGCTTATTTGGCTCCTGTATTGCCATTGGTTTGTCCCACATTAGCTCTTATTTTCTTTGTGCATAAGGCATTTTGGAGCTATTGTACAAATGCTTCAGTGAGGGTTCATTGGGGTTACCCGATAATGCCAGCGGCTTTCACATTAGGGTATGCATTACAGTATGTGATCACTGAAGTGCTTATTGGATGGCATGATCTGCCACCATTCCTGGGAACTTTCCAAATGAGCTGACCCTTGAAATATTAACCCTTATATTGTCGGGGACATGTGCCTGCTTGATGTAACCCAAAGGTAGTCCAGTCAGTCCTCAATTAACTTATAACATGCCGTATATAACCTTTGGAGTGCGAGGGACGTATGAAACCTATTGCACCGTAATGAGTTGGATCTCTGCTTGAACACACTCAAGACAAAGATGACTCCTTCTTGTGTCTTTCAGATAGAAATAGCACCAATATAAAGTATAAAGATGCAATAAAGTGGTGCAGATCATGTAGTAGGTAACACTGAGAATTTGGTCCTTCAACCTTCACCCTGAGATTTGGGTCAAAACTCTGAGTCTCTGGTCCAAACCCTAAGAGTTCCCAGGTATGTCTGCCACCTTAGGACTTTAAATCCCCGCACGCCAGCCCTATAACATGTGCAGGAAGCTCTCTGTGATGGCGACAATGTTGTTTACACAGGGTTAATACCTGGACCTGTTACTCTAAGATATTTGTAGTTATTTTTTAGAATTAAAAACTATAGGTTGTGCTAGCCATATGTTTGTGGAATAAATAATTTCTGATAAATGATCCTTTATTTCTGATTGCACAGCCTTGCCTTAATTCGTTTCTGTACTAGGCCAGTATATTAGCACACACTACGGATGAATCTAGGCAGAGCCTACACACTGGCTGCATTTCTATCTGCACAGCAAGCGGGAGGTTTGGTCTCAAACATAGCCAATTAACATACCATGAAATATAGATGCATAAAATGCCAGACTGTGCCACCGAAACATAACGTTTAATTTCTCTAAAATGATTTATTTTACAGAAGAGTCGCTAGTACAACATATAGGCAGATTTTAATTATCCTTAAAACAAACTAAACTTATCTACTTTAACCCTTAGTGCCAGAGGGGGTATCCAAAGTATTGCTTAGCAAAGTGTTAAATACCATCTAACACTCAAAGGGTTAACCATCTGGGTGACAGAGGGCTACACGTCGCATTGCAATGCGGTGCTTCCCCCTCTGGCATCCAAAGGGTTAACTGTAGATCATTCCCTATTTTTTTGTAATATTTATTATCTGGAAAATGCTTCCATCCTGTACTTAACCCCTTCAGGGGAATAGGGGTGCAACATATTGCAATAAGAACGAATTGCACTCCCCCACACACTGGTCATCAAGGGGTTAATTCACTTATTTTATAAATGTGAAGGTTTCTGTCGATATGTCATAATAACTTTGTCAGTAATAAACAGTACTCACACCCAATTTATTACAGTTATTTTTGATTATTTATGCTATGTATTATTTGAAAAATGTGTCATTGCTATTTTGTTACACTATACTGGTATTTATACGTATGAGCAAAATCATTTTTTTGTAAGGTGGCAATATAAATGTAATTACTCTGAAACAGAAGAAGCTAGCTCTTGTACTGTAAAGGCAACAGAATAATCTCATATTATATAGGTAAATATTATTACTAACCCTTTGAGTGCCAGAGGGGTTACAATGCAATGCGTTGCGTAACCCCTCTGACACTCAAAGGGTTAAATTGCCGGCACATTCCACGGCAAAAGCTCTGTGATGATACAATTTAACCCAGTGGTCCGGGGGTGGGGCGCACTAGAGGACCACGGCACTTTTTTGTTTTCATGGCTTTGTTCTGTGATCACAGAGGTGGCGTCTCTTCCCTCTTTTGTCACCGACAGAATAGTACAGTTAATACTATATTCTGCCTTTGTACTTTTACACCCCAAGTGCATTATTTTACATGTATCAACATTAAACTGCAGCTGCCACATTCTCGTCCGTTCTTTTAAATTTCCCCAGCAGAACTAGATCGATAAAGATTGCCTATCTCTGTTTTACCCACATTAGATGATGGAGAGTTGCCAACAGATGGAGAGCCAGAGGTTACGTACCTCTGTTGTATACACATAAGAATAAGCAGAACAGGCTTGGTTGAATATTCTCTCCCCACACATCCTATAGCCGCAGACTACAAATTGTATCATCTCTCACCTGCTGTAAAACTGTCACTCAGCACCTGGAAAACCTGCATGGTTTCAAAGCTTTTATCCTTGAAAATATTGCTGATCAAGTAAAAAAAAACCCACATTTTTAGATATTTCTTCACATGCCCCCATGTGCAATAATTCTACTACATGCTAATGACTGTCAGCATAGAATCATCTTCATTTCTACTGCAATCAGATATTCAGCCTTCTGAGAGGAGACTGTCACTCCCTGTCATTGTTTCACAATTTGTTACCGGCCAATCTGACATGAAGGGCATAATCTAGTCATTATGGACTGTGTTATCCCTGGTGTGAGAATTGATACATAAAAATAACAGGTACAGAGGAAAAACAGAACCTCCATCACTCCTGTGCTTTACTACATAGAACCCTGAACACAGAGACTGAAACTGATATTTTGAAATCAATTAATATGTTCTTAACCCCTTAAAGGGATAGTAATGTTTCACAATAAAAGCAGCTCCAATTAATCTTTATAGTATTTGGGCCATGGAGAGTGTTATTTCAATTCTGTCAGAGTTGTAGTACAAGAGTAATTGAATGATAAAGTATCCCCCTCCAGCCCCTTTTACTGATGTAACACTGCTCACCTCAGAGCAGCAAGACTGTCCGGATGGATCGCAGAGAGGGACAATCTTCAGTGATCATAAGGGAAAACCTGTCAAGGGGGGCAGGGTTTTCCTTATGATCACAGTAAGAAGATTGTCCCTTGCTGTGAGCTGGACCAGATTCCACATCAGAGTAGAGGTGACTTACAATAGGTAAAAGAGGCGGGAGGGGAATACTTTATTGTTCATTTACTCTTGTATTACAACTCTGACAGTATTGAAATAACACTCTCTACTGCCCAAATACTATGAAGATTAATTGGAGCTGCAGTTTTCATGAAACATTACTATTCCTTTAAGGACCTGAAACATACATATATGTCATAGAGAAACTTATGTTAGGACCCATAAAGTATATGTACGTCATGGAATTCAGGGGTGCCTGCACGGCTGCATTCCATTAGAGGACTCCTGATTCCATTTCCAAAAAAAATAAAAATGTCCCATGGCCCTTAAGTGCTGGCCACGTGGTTGGTCTTTAAGGGGTTAATCTGGGATTATTTTTCCTGGAAGTTTGCTTTTTATTTTTGCTTCTGACTATCCCAAAGCAGTGCTGGCAATTAAACCTCTGAGTGCCAGTGAGGAATCCAACACACTGCAAAGCAATGCATTGGATGCCTGTCTGACGGTTAAAGGGTGCACTATGTAATGAAGGAAAATGTTCTGATAGAGTTTTGAAGAGTTGCAATTTTGGATCAAACCAACAGTATCAAGGGGTGGGGGATATGAATTCCCATTGATTTAAATGAGATGTTAACCCCTTAAATGATAGAGTGTTATCCATAATGCTTTGGAGACCACTATAACATTCAAGGGGTTAAAAGCCTAATTTATATTAATGGGAATTTGCAAAATGCTCCTTTCAAAACTACTGTATAGTTGGTTTGCCCCAGACTTGCACCTCTTTATCATGATAAATACGGCCCTGTTTGTTATGGTTCAACTAGATATATATTTCATAAATACAATACTTATAGGTACAATACAAGGAGAAAAGCTATTTTTTACTTTTATATAACAATTTGACTAATGTCTAACAGGGAAGCAGGGCATTGTGGGACCTCCTGACGGAAAAGCAGTACATTGCAGGACCTACTGATAGGGACATTCTGATAGGGAACAGTGCATTGCAGGACCTTCTGACAGTGCAGCAGTAGTGACTTACAGGACATTCAGACAGGGAACATGGCATTGCAGGACCTTCTGACAGCGAAGCAGTGCATTGTGGGACCTCTCAACAGGGAACAAGTGATTTGCAGGACCTTTTGACTGAAAAGTAGTGCATTACACGATTTTCTGACAAGGAAGCAGTGGATCACAGGACCTTCTGATAGGGAAGCAGTGCATTGTGGGATCTTCTGACAAGGAAGTACTGCACTGAGCAGGGTATTGTGGGACCCTCTGACAGGAAAGTAGTGCATTGTGGGAAATCCCGACAGGAAAATAGTGCACTGCAGGACCTTCTGACAGTGAAGCAGCGCATTGCAGGATTTCATGACAAGAAAGTGGTGCATTTCAGGACCTTCTGTCAGGGAAGTGATGCATTGCAGGACCTTCTGACAGTGAAGTAGTGAATGGCAAGGCCTTGTGACTGAAGCAATGCATTTTGAGACCTTATGGCTGGGAAGGAGTACATTGCAGGCCATTCTGTCAAGGAAGCGAATGTTTACTGGTCTTGATACCCTTATCAGTAAAAAGGAACTTACAATCTAGTATAGTAATAGCATGATGTCATCATTTCATGCAAAATCTGAATAGTTCAAATAAATACAAAAGTCATGTTAAAGAAGTCTGTTTTGCTCCCAGAAGGGAGCAGAACCATATAATCATGGTCTCAATATGTCATAAGTGAAAAAAGAAGTGCAGAATAGTTATCATCCATTTACTGCCCTGATAACTTCAGTCAAGCATCCTATATAATAATTCGCTAAGGATGTTTGTCAGGAGCCATCGTGCGCAGTAGAGATTGCCCATGCCTCCGCTGATATGGAGCGGGGCGCTTCGAATTCAGACCGGAGTTGTCTCTGTGCACCAAGGACTACCGTCTGAATTTTGAGATCCCCGCTCCGTATCAGCTGTGGCACGTTTGGGCAGTCAGTACTGCGCATGACTGCTGTGGCCCGCATACACAGGCTTTTCAGCTAGTCAGAAATAATTGGAAAACACAGTCAATTTGGCTTAAAAAAAAAAAAAAAAATGAAAATCAATGTGAATGACTACTGAATTAACTATTGCAGGGCCCTATGACCTATTAGAGGTTGCAACATCAGATAAGATGGTAATTTTCCTTTTAAAAGGGATAGAAATATTTAAAATGTAAAAAAAAATATGTTGTAAGGTTTATCCCCCTGAGTAAAGCAAGGGTACTCCCACTGCCGAGAGATGTTTTATTAAAAAGTTATTACAGCTCAAAATGGAAATTTTAGGTATAGTTTTATAGTGGCCTGAAACTGTAGAGTGGCGATGTTCCTACATCATCCTATGGAGATCTGTCCATAGGATGGTGTAGCAACAGCACCATTGTACAATCTCTGGCCACTATGATACTGCACCAAAGAAATTCAAGTTTGAGCTGTAATAATGTTTAAATAAAACAGCTTTCAGCAGTGGGTGTACCCTTATTTTACAAAGGGGGATAAACACTACAATATATATATTTTTTTTACCTAAATATAATTTATTTTAAGGGCTTTTCCTACTGAGCAAAACAAAATGTTTGCTTCACTCAAAAGTTATAACAGTTCCTATTTGCATTTCATTCTGTGTGTGTGCTGTAGTTTCATGGTCGGCCATTTTAGCGTAGAGCTGTTGCTACAGCAATCTATGGAGGACTAATGTCATTGACAAAATTCATCCATCGGAAGCAGTTACAACCCCCCCCCCAACCAAAAAAACAAACAAACAAAATGGGTGGCCATTGAATTACTGCGCCCAAAAAATGCAAAAATGAGCTTTAACAGCATTTCAATAAAAACTCCAACAGCAGTATTATCCTTGTTTTACCGCTTTACAATATACACACTTTCCATGTTATGCAATACTTTTACTTTAACAGTACAAGCTGAGGTTCTGGAAATCATCTGGAAAGGCAGCTATGCAGAGGTGAGAGGTATAAAGCTATTTTTAATGTATACTTTTTGGCATGAATTGAACCTCCCTTTGCTAGCACACAGTGCAGCTCCAGGAGGGCTCTGTAATTCAAAACTGCCACAGACCTTTTACATCCACCATGAAGGCATTGGCAGTCAGTGCTGACAGTGCCTCCTCAGTGTTACATTTTGTATTATTGTACTGCACAATGAAAGCACTTTCAGGGCCGTCTCCCACTTCTGTAGAAGAAGGGAAGCCATAGGGGGGTATTGAGGAAGACAGGGCAAAGAGGCAGGCGGAGCCCTCACCCCACTTGTTTTCTCTGCCCATTCATTGATGGGCTCTGATGTGAATGGCAGACCTTTCCCCCTCCTTGCAGGCTGCCCACACCAAGAGGAGGGGAGCTGGGACATGAGGAACTCAACGGCAAGATCCATCATCAATCTATCACTTGCCACGTTCCAAATTAGCAGGCAGCCACTTCGAATAGGGAGGCAGAGGGCATCATGCAGGACTCAGCACAACATGAAGCCTGGGAGTTCTTCAAAGGGCAAAGGCCACACGAGGAGGTTTCCTTCACATGTCAGTGAGGCTGATGTACCAAGAAGAAGTGGAGCAAACCACGTGCACCATAGGGGACAAATAAAAATTATCCAAATATCATTTGTGCTAAATGTGACTTTTAAAAGGACAGTCAACCTTTATTATAAAATTATATTGTATGAGTTTTTTGTGCTGGGTGCAACAATGGTAGTTTTACTGATGGGAAATGCATAAGAAAAATGGTATTACAGTACAGACTTGCATTTATTTTGTAGTCTGTACAAAATTTATGTTTTTTGCAGCTAGGGGGAGCTGTTGCCCGTGAAAAACTGAGTGTCCAATACACATGCTACCTTGGATGGATGTAGCAACAGCGCGACCTTGCAGCGCAATATCTTGAACACCATAAAAATACCAAGTTATCTTTGTAGCGTTTTAACGTGGGCTGTGTAGCTTGCAGTGGTAAACCGCAAAACTTGTTAGCACTGTAGCCGCTGTATTTTAACATTTTAATAAATTAATTTCTACGGATTAAGAATCCTCCGCCTAAGCCTCCAAGATTCGTTCATCTGGTGACATAGGACACGTAAGAGCGACCCGAACGGAGATGGGTATATTCTCCATGTGCGTTATTGTTAGACTAACTGGTAGCAGTAGCCTAACCACTTTATTTGTGTGTGACATTTCATTCAGTTTTATTTCTTCTCATTGTGTTACAGTATTACACTATTTGGCGCCTCTTCTTTTTCTTTTTTTTTTTTTGTTTGGTTATCCTTCAGATACTTTATACCGCGAATGGGAAGCATGTATAGTGGAGAGAGCTGCGGATTCACTCATTCAGTGTACCTGTGACTGGGGACAGGAAACAACCCCAGAAGTGCGAAGGCTGTGTATATCCACTGGGTGTTTGGTGGTGGTCCAGGATTACTAAATTGATATACACAGGGCACCCCTCTCGTTTTGTCCCTTTTTTCTTTGTTTTTACAGTTTTTAAAGTTATCTTTGTAATAACGTTTGCTAGAAGAATCTCCCAGCACATTGTTTTAGGAAAAGTCCTACAAGAGATATGTTTTTCATAATTAAAGTTTACTGTTCCTTTGACCCTTTGAGTGCCAGAGAGGTATCCAACACATTCTGTTGCAATGTGCTGGATACCAGTCTGACACTGAAAGGGTTAACTCCCTTCTTGGTAAAGAGGTGTCCAAGGCATTTTTGCAGGTAAAGCATTAGCTAGGAATGCATCTGACTACACTAGTTGAAGGCGACTTCCATTGAATTGCACAGGGTTAGGGAGGTGTCCAACACATTGCTTTAAATTTGAGGGGTTAAAAGTCCCATTGAAATACTGAACATTTTGGGAGTTTGTGTTTGTTCCCTGTGATGTAGTTGATTTGGCCTAGAATTCCAGCACTTTGACCTTTGGACACATGACTAGGCTGACCATATTTCCTTGAGACAAAAACAGGACGGGTGTGGGACAGGCGGACATTGGGACTCCGTCACTCCCAGTCCGTTCGTAGTAAGCTGCAAGAAGCGAGAACACATTTGTTCCATCTTTTACTAGCGGTATTCTCTCTCTTTGGCCAAAAAGCCTGCCGCTGAAGTAAATCAGAACTTCCTCTCTTCATCACTCACACTAGTGGTTTTACTGTGTTTACTGTACTCATTGATTATCATAGAGTCTTATGACTTGTCATTTCACTATCTAAGAGACTCTATGGTAATTTACCATAGACTTGAGAGTCTTAGACAGTTGTGAGTCACTCTGTGGTAATCAATGTGTACAGTAAAATATTTACTTTATCGTATGAGAAATAAACAACCACGTTCAGTTTTTTACAAAAAATTAAAAACTATATATAAGTTATATTAAACACGGGACAAAATTGACATTTATATTAAAAAGATGGGACGGTCTAGAAATATGAAAAAACGGTACTGTCCCATTTAAAACGGTACGTATGGTCAGCCTACACACGACCCTCAGTTGTTTGCAGAGAAGAAGCACTGGACCTACCCTTTCTCTTCCAAGTGGCTACCTTTTTTCATATACTGAAGGCATGGGTTGTCGTTGGACTACGGTCCTCATTGGCTAGCTGAGGATGATGGGATTTGTAGTCCATCTTGGGATACACAGGTCACCGCTGGTTCAGGAAAGTGATTTACTTATCTGTGTTTAAAGGGCTACTCTGTTTATCTCGTCACTCAGCAGGGTCCCGGAGTCTTGCTGGCTGTACACAGCATATTCATTCCTGGAAGGTTTGCTAAGTTATTTACTCTCTTGGCAACCGGGAGTGCAGCACAGGAACTGGAGACGGTTTTAATGAGCACAGCTTGACGTTTGGGCAAATGAATGGGTCAAAGGGTCATTTTCAGAATTAAAGGGATAGTAATGCTTCATTATAAAAGCAGCTCCAATTAATCTTCATAGTATTTGGGCCATGGGGAGTTTTATTTCAGTTCTGTCAGAGCTGTAGTTCAAGAGTAATTGAATGATAAAGTATCTCCCTCCTGCCCCTTTTACCGATGTAACACTGCTCACTTCAGAGCAGCAAGACTGTCCAGATGGATCACAGAGAGGGACAATCTTCAGTGATTATAAGGGAAAACCTGTCAAGGGGGGCAGGGTTTTCCTTATGATCACAGTAAGAAGATTGTCCCTTGCTGTGACCTGTCTGGTCTGAGGGAAGGTGGCTTACACTAGGTAAAGAGGGCGGGAGGTGGATACTTTATCAATTACTCTGATACTTTATCAAATACTGTCAGAACTACAACTCCGACAGTAATGAAATAACACACTTCATGACCCAAATACTATGAAGATTACTTGGAGGTGATGTTTTTTTGAAATATTACTATCCCTTTAAAAACAGAGCAGGCTTCAATCATATCTGTACACCTGGCCTGTCCAGAGCAAAGTCGATCTTACCAGGGAAACCCTGTGAGTACCATCTGGGCTTGCAGGGGTTAAATCACCTCAAAAAGGGGGTGAGTAATGCTGCAGAAAACAGATAGTTTTCCATAATTGCCATTGATTTAAATTTGGCTTTTAACCCCTTAGATGCTAGACAGATCTTCAATGCATTGCTTTGCAATGTGTTGTAGCCCTTTCTAGGATTTAAGGGGTTATTGTGACAGTAATTCTCTTTCTTGACTACAAGTGCATAATATGTTATACTCAAATAGCTGTACTTCTTATTTTTTATTTTTCTCTTCATCTATATTTATTATATTTTTATGCCCAGTGATCTCACTATATCTGTCTTCAGGGAGATTTCCATCAGGGACTGTGATAGCAGTGATAAAATGTAACACTATCCCTGCAGCTGAAAAGCGTGCCTCCAGCACAGAGAGCTCTCACTGCTGCAGTGATAGTGTTACATTGTAGTGCTCAGTGCTGCTGTGATAGTGTTACATTGTAGTGCTCAGTGCTGCAGTGATAGTGTTACATTGTAGTGCTGCAGTGATAGTGTTACATTGTAGTGGTCAGTGCTGCAGTGATAGTGTTACATTGTAGTGCTCACTGCTGAAGTGATAGTGTTACATTGTAGTGCTCAGTGCTGAAGTGATAGTGTTACATTGTATCGCTCAGTGCTGCAGTGATAGTGTTACATTGTAGCACTCAGTGCTGAAGTGATAGTGTTACATTGTAGTGCTCAGTGCTGAAGTGATAGTGTTACATTGTAGTGCTCAGTGCTGCAGTGATAGTGTTACATTGTAGTGCTCAGTGCTGAAGTGATAGTGTTACATTGTAGTGCTCAGTGCTGAAGTGATAGTGTTACATTGTAGTGCTCAGTCCTGCAGTGATAGTGTTACATTGTAGTGCTCACTGCTGCAGTGATAGTGTTACATTGTAGTGCTCAGTGCTGCAGTGATAGCGTTACATTGTAGTGCTCAGTGCTGCAGTGATAGCGTTACATTGTAGTGCTCAGTGGTGCAGTGATAGTGTTACATTGTAGTGCTCAGTGCTGAAGTGATAGCGTTACATTGTAGTGCTCAGTGCTGAAGTGATAGTGTTACATTGTAGTGCTCAGTGCTGAAGTGATAGTGTTACATTGTAGTGCTCAGTGCTGCTGTGATAGTGTTACATTGTAGTGCTCAGTGCTGAAGTGATAGTGTTACATTGTAGTGCTCAGTGCTGAAGTGATAGCGTTACATTGTAGTGCTCAGTGCTGAAATGATAGTGTTAAATTGTAGTGCTCAGTGCTGAAGTGATAGTGTTACATTGTAGTGCTCAGTGCTGAAGTGATAGTGTTACATTGTAGTGCTCACTGCTGCTGTGATAGTGTTACATTGTAGTGCTCAGTGCTGAAGTGATAGTGTTACATTGTAGTGCTCAGTGCTGAAGTGATAGTGTTACATTGTAGTGCTCAGTGCTGAAGTGATAGTGTTACATTGTAGTGCTCAGTGCTGCAGTGATAGTGTTACATTGTAGTGCTCAGTGCTGCAGTGATAGTGTTACATTGTAGTACTCAGTGCTGAAGTGATAGTGTTACATTGTAGTGCTCAGTGCTGCAGTGATAGTGTTACATTGTAGTGCTCAGTGCTGCAGTGATAGTGTTACATTGTAGTGCTCAGTGCTGAAGTGATAGCGTTACATTGTAGTGCTCAGTGCTGCAGTGATAGTGTTACATTGTAGTGCTTAGTGCTGCAGTGATAGTGTTACATTGTAGTGCTCAGTGCTGCAGTGATAGCGTTACATTGTACTGCTCAGTGCTGAAGTGATAGTGTTACATTGTAGTGCTTAGTGCTGCAGTGATAGTGTTACATTGTAGTGCTTAGTGCTGAAGTGATAGTGTTACATTGTAGTGCTCAGTGCTGAAGTGATAGTGTTACATTGTACTGCTCAGTGCTGCAGTGATAGTGTTACATTGTAGTGCTTAGTGCTGCAGTGATAGTGTTACATTGTAGTGCTCAGTGCTGAAGTGATAGCGTTACATTGTAGTGCTCAGTGCTGCAGTGATAGTGTTACATTATAGTGCTGCAGTGATAGTGTTACATTGTAGTGCTCAGTGCTGCAGTGATAGTGTTACATTGTAGTGCTCAGTGCTGCAGTGATAGTGCTACATTGTAGTGCTGCAGTGATAGTGTTACATTGTAGTGCTTAGTGCTGAAGTGATAGTGTTACATTGTAGTGCTCAGTGCTGAAGTGATAGTGTTACATTGTACTGCTCAGTGCTGCAGTGATAGTGTTACATTGTAGTGCTTAGTGCTGCAGTGATAGTGTTACATTGTAGTGCTCAGTGCTGAAGTGATAGCGTTACATTGTAGTGCTCAGTGCTGCAGTGATAGTGTTACATTATAGTGCTGCAGTGATAGTGTTACGTTGTAGTGCTCAGTGCTGCAGTGATAGTGTTACATTGTAGTGTTCAGTGCTGCAGTGATAGTGTTACAATGTAGTGCTCAGTGCTGCAGAGATAGTGCTACATTGTAGTGCTCAGTGCTGCAGTGATAGCGTTACATTGTATTGTAGTGCTCAGTGCTGCAGTGATAGCGTTACATTGTAGTGCTCAGTGCTGCAGAGATAGCGCTACATTGTAGTGCTCAGTGCTGCAGTGATAGCGTTACATTGTAGTGCTCAGTGCTGAAGTGATAGTGTTACATTGTAGTGCTCAGTGCTGCAGTGATAGTGTTACATTATAGTGCTCAGTGCTGCAGTGATAGTGTTACATTGTAGTGCTCAGTGCTGCAGTGATAGCGTTACATTGTAGTGCTCAGTGCTGCAGAGATAGCGCTACATTGTAGTGCTCAGTGCTGAAGTGATAGTGTTACATTGTAGTGCTCAGTGCTGCAGTGATAGTGTTACATTATAGTGCTCAGTGCTGCAGTGATAGTGTTACATTGTAGTGCTCAGTGCTGCAGTGATAGCGTTACATTGTAGTGCTGCAGTGATAGCGTTACATTGTATCAGGCATTGCTTTCACAGTCCTTTACAGAAAATTCTATGGAAACAAAAATTTACAGAAGTCACTGGCAGGAACATAAAAAAAATGAATAAAAAACAAAAATAGGAAATTTGACTTCTTGCAGAATACGTAAAGTCATAAATGATGTTTGCTGTCACTTTAACAGCCCATTTAAATTAAAAGCAATACGTCTCTGGCACTCAACAGGTTAAACAACAGATCCAACAGGTGTCCAAAAGACACATCCTATATAATAATTTGCTAAAATCTGTCACAAGCCGTCATGCGCAGTAGAGATTGCTGTGCGCGGTTCAGTCATGCGCAGTAGAGACTGCCCGCGCCGTGGCCGATATGGATCGGGGCACTTGCTGCAACCGGCTGCCACTGTGGCCCGTGTATAACGGGCTCTTCAACTAGTTTCATTTATAATGCACTCTGTGGGAGATCTTAAAGGGATAGTAATACTTCATTTTAACTTTATTTTATTTTGTAGGCATTAAAAAAACATGAAGAATGATATAAGTCTTATCTCTGAAACCTTTATGGTTTAAGAGATATTCACAAACAAAGTATCCCCCCCCTGTTCAGCCAGATAAGAAGGGAGATGCCCAGATAGACTGCAGAGAGGGACAATCTTCAATTAAGATAATGGAAAAAGCTGAAAAACTTGTCAAGGGGGGAAGGGCTTTCATTGTTTTCATACAAAGAAAATTGTCCCCTTCTGTTATCTGTACTGTCATACAACCAGACTCACATCTGAGAAGAGATGGCTTACACTAGGTAAAAGGGGCGGGGAGGGGAACTTTGCTTGTGAATATCTCATAAACCATAAAGGTTTGAGAGATAAGACTTATATCATTCTTCATGTTTTTTTAATGTCTACAAAATAAAATAAAGTTAAAACGAAGTGTTACTATCCCTTTAAATCACTGACTCCAGCTGTCCATGGAAAGTGAATGGAACATCGCCACCTGGGGACCACAGTACAAATCTGCTTTTTTAATTAAAAAAAAACAAAAAAACGTTTGAGCCATAATATGTTTTGAATTAAAAAAAAAAACCTCAGCAGTGGAAGTGTCCTTGTTTTACTCAGCAGGAAGGCAACCATTGGCTTTCCAGCTGCTGGCATGTTAGGGATGATGGCATTTGTTGTTGAACTGGATCAGTTCAAACCAACTGCACTTAAAAAATGCCTCAAAGTCCCATTTATTTAAAGGGAGCTTTAAACCCATTGAATGCTAGAGAGGTCCAAAATTCTTGTTTCAATAAATGAGAAATTGTATTGGCCCTTTGTGGTTCAGTTGGTTTCTGTTTATATGAGTTAAAAGGGAACTGTATGAAATGATTAAGTGGCTAATGATTGTTTATAAGAAGGACTTACCCACATAGGAGTCCATCGTACAGCAGTCAGGTGTATCTATATAATTACTGTGGGTAACAGAAGCACTTACCTAGGTAGGAGTCCATCATACAGCAGTCAGGTGTATCTATATAATTACTGTGTGTAACAGAAGCACTTACCTAGGTAGGAGTCCATCGTACAGCAGTCAGGTGTATCTATATAATTACTGTGGGTAACAGAAGCACTTACCTAGGTAGGAGTCCATCGTACAGCAGTCAGCTGTATCTATATAATTACTGTGTGTAACAGAAGCGCTTACCTAGGTAGGAGTCCATCATACAGCAGTCAGGTGTATCTATATAATTACTGTGGGTAACAGAAGCGCTTACCTAGGTAGGAGTCCATCATACAGCAGTCAGGTGTATCTATATAATTACTGTGTGTAACAGAAGGACTTACCTAGGTAGGAGTCCATCATACAGCAGTCAGGTGTATCTATATAATTACTGTGGGTAACAGAAGCACTTACCTAGGTAGAAGTCCATCACACAGCAGTCAGGTGTATCTATATAATTACTGTGGGTAACAGAAGCGCTTACCTAGGTAGGAGTCCATCGTACAGCAGTCAGGTGTATCTATATAATTACTGTGTGTAACAGAAGGACTTACCTAGGTAGGAGTCCATCACACAGCAGTCAGGCGTATCTATATAACTACTGTGTGTAACAGAAGCACTTACCTAGGTAGGAGTCCATCATACAGCAGTCTGGTGTATCTATATAATTACTGTGTCAGAAGCACTTACCTAGGTAGGAGTCCATCATACAGCAGTCAGGTGTATCTATATAATTACTGTGTGTAACAGAAGCACTTACCTAGGTAGGAGTCCATCATACAGCAATCTGGTGTATCTATATAATTACTGTGTCAGAAGCACTTACCTAGGTAGGAGTCCATCATACAGCAGTCAGGTGTATCTATATAATTACTGTGTGTAACAGAAGCACTTACCTAGGTAGGAGTCCATCACACAGCAGTCAGGTGTATCTATATAATTACTGTGTGTAACAGAAGCACTTACCTAGGTAGGAGTCCATCATACAGCAGTCAGGTGTATCTATATAATTACTGTGTGTAACAGAAGCACTTACCTAGGTAGGAGTCCATCACACAGCAGTCAGGTGTATCTATATAATTACTGTGTGTAACAGAAGGACTTACCTAGGTAGGAGTCCATCACACAGCAGTCAGGTGTATCTATATAATTACTGTGTGTAACAGAAGCACTTACCTAGGTAGGAGTCCATCACACAGCAGTCAGGTGTATCTATATAATTACTGCAGTCAGGTGTATGTATACAATTACTGTGTGTGACAGAAGTACTTACCTAGGTAGGAGTCCATCATACAGCAGTCAGGTATATCTATATAATTATGGTGTGTACTGTGCAAGCAATGTGTTGCGTACCCATCTGGCACTCAAAGGGTTAAACGGGTAGCAATCTGTTATTTTGACCTTATGTATTCTGCAAGTGCATAAAACGTAAAATGTAATTGCTTTTTCTTTTTATATATGTCTTCATCTATTATTTTGTAAACTTTGTGACTATCAAAGCAGGACAGTGGAACACTGTAATACTATACTTGCAGCACTGAGTGCTCTTTGTGATGTATGCCATCTTATTTTTACATTGTAGGAATGCACATTCTTTCACAGTCCTGACAGAAAGCTTCCTGGGCAGAAAGCTGAATGTAAGGAATTTAGAAGTGTAAAAAAAAAAAAAAAATACATGTAAGAATGAATGAAACATATATAGAATTAGCTTTACATTGTACGCCCCTGCAGAAGATGTTAAACCTAAATAAAGGGTTATTATGCCTTTAATGCAAGGAGCTTATGTAAATGAAAGCACTATCTGAGATAATCCCCCATTTTTCATACAAGTGCCTCTTTATGTGAACGGGCTCCTAATCTGGTTAAATGTTCCGCCTTGTGAGATTTACGTTCAGTTCCTCCATTGGGAATTTGGATTTGAGGATTGGATTACTCCCAGGGTATCAGGACACATTCAGGTAGACCCGTGGATTCCTCGTAGCTCATGTTTTCTAACAAAAGGCAAAAAATACCTCTGGCCTTGTACGGCTCTGCGTTTCTGAATTGTTATCTTCCACTATTGTGCTTGTTGTTAATCAGTGGTTCTCAATCTCTCTTTGTTTAGGGCACCTTTAAAGGGATAGTAATACTTCGTTTTATCTTTATTTTATTTTGTAGGCATTAAAAAAAACATGAAGAACGATGTAAGTCTTATCTCTCAAACCTTTATAGTTTAAGAGATATTCACAAGCAAAGTTTCCCCTCCCGCCCCTTTTACCTAGTGTAAGCCATCTCTACTCAGATGTGGAATGCAGTCCATAGACTAGACAGATAACATCAGGGGACAATCTTCTTCCTATGAGAACAATGAAAGCCCTGCCCCCCTTGACAGGTTTTTCCCTTGATTGAAGATTGTCCCTCTCTGCAGTCTACCTGGGCACCTCCCTTCTGATCTGGCTGAGCAGTGTTACATCAATAAAAGGGGCAGGAGGGGGATACTTTGTCATTGAATTACTCTTGTACTACAACTCTGACAGAATTGAAATAACACTCTCCAAAGTCCAAATACTATGATGATTAATTAGAGCTGCTTTTATTATGAAACATTACTATCCCTTTAAGTGCAATCTAGATTATTCTGGGCACAATTAACCCTCTGAGTGCCAGCAGGGTACTCAATGTATTGCTTTGCAATGCGTTTTGCGTACCTTTCTGGCACTCAAAAGGTTAACATTTTATGTGTTATTTGTCAAGGGCATTTGAAGGGTACAAATCCTATATTTTAATTCGCTAAGGATGTTTGTCAGAAGCCATCATGCGCAGTAGAGACGGCTGCACGCTCTGCAGTCATGCGCAGTACAGACTGCTAGCGCCGTGGCTGATACGGAGCGAGGCGCTCCAAATTCTGACCGGAGTCCTCTCTGCGCACCTTACTGGGACCATTTTTTTTGTCAGTGTTCATAGAAGGCATGGGACATCCTAAGTGGGTGTCCACTGTACATCAAAGCGCTGCATCACCCGGGCTGAGAATCACTGTTCTATATAGACATGTCTGGTTTTCTCTGTATTGTAATACCCGGGAACTTCCACATATTGAACACCTGGAGAGGGCTCATGTGCTGCCGATGTAAATGAAGAGATTCGCATCATAATGGAGGGTGGGGCTTAATTGGGGGGGCGAGTCTTACAGTTCTTGTGTTATGAAGTAGGCAGAGCAGGGTGAGAAGGAGGAGAAGTGCACAGGAACTGGGAGGAACAGGGTGCAAAGAAGAAGAAGAAGTGAGCACAGTTTCCGAAAAAACTCCCCACGACTGGAGAATCGGCTTCTGTCCCCAGAGACTCAGTAATTAACTGTAAAAACCCGGAGTCCCTGGGGCAGATCCAGGGAGTTCCCAGATATGTGAATAAGGTTTTTTTGCCTTCTTTTGGATCAACAGTGGTAAACAAAAATAGGAAACGGGTTGAACTTGATGGATGCAAGTCTTTTTTCAACCTAAACTACTATGTAACTATGTATATCAGGAGTGCAGAACTGTTGTCCTTTAGGGCTGTAGACAGTCCATATCTTCAAGGCTATGTGCAGGACCAAATCCATACTCCGAGGGGAGTTTCCATTAAAATAAATAGTATGGGGAAAAAACAGAATTGGTTTTTGTTCAGTTTTACCCAAAACCTGTTTTAGTGCTTCTGTATAGGGAAGGCGTGAGCACCAGCACAATCCAGCTCTTGGTCGACTACAGCTCCCATCATCTTCAGCGGGTCAACGGACGGCTGAGGATGATGGGAACTATAATACGACAGCGATACATACTGGTATGCCCTGTGGAAGCAAATATTTCCCATTGTCTTACAAATATTTGGTGTCTGATATGATAGGGGCAAAAGAACACGAGAGGGGTTTCTGGGCAGTTTTACCTTAATGTGAATCCAGCCACTATATAGGCAACCATTGGCACGCCACCTGTTTTCTGGTTGGGGTAATGGGAGCTGCAGTCTTCATCAGCTGGACGGATATTGACGTTTGTATAGTGATAAACAGAACAAAGTTAAATTGCAGCTATCCTATAAAGCTAGGGCACACCTCTGGCACACCAACCAGTGAGAGGAACAGGTGCTTGAAATTACTTGCTTCCCTGGTGCATCGCGCCTTTTAGTTTCCTGTCCTGGGTGAGGCAGCTTCTCATAGACCATCAATAACAACTCACTCTGTGATATCGCACCACTTCACAATACACTCTTGGTATAAATGCAAGTAATCTTAGTAAAAAACAATATCATACTTTATTAGCAAAAAATAAAAACACACTTGCTTTTCTTACTTCCGATATGATCAACAGATGGAATAAAAATTGAGACTTACAGAGTGGATGGCATCAAGTCTACAAATAACTGAAGCGATCAACGCGTTTCGCGCGACTATCGCCATAGGCCCCCCTTGGTGTCTATGTGTGCACGTGCCTGCATAGCAGGTCTCTGGGGACTGTTCTTGCAGCCGAGGAGTTTGGCCGAGTCACTGAAAAATCCAGTTTGTTTTCCAGCATAGAGGGACAATTTTCTGATCCCCCGATTGACTGGTAGGAGCTGTTTAGGGACTGCAAGGAGAAGTGTGTGGGAAGTGGAGGGAACAGGGTGGGAAGGAGGAGAAGTGGGCGGGAAGTTGGAGAAACAGGGGAAGGAGGAGAAGCGGGCAAGAAGTGGGAGAAACAGGGTGGGAAGGAAAAGAAGTGGGTGGAACTGGGTGGAAAGGAAGAGAAGTGGGTGAAACTGGGTGGAAAGGAAGAGAAGTGGGTGGAACTGGGTGGAAAGGAAGAGAAGTAGTCAGGAAGTAGGCAGAAAAGAGTGGGAAGAAGAACTAGTAGGCTAAGTGGGAGGAACCAGTTGGGAAGGATGAAAAGTAGGTGGGAAGTGGGCAGAAAAGGGCGGGGAAAGAGGAGGAGTAGGCGGAAAGTGGGAGGAACAGGGTGGGAAGGAAGAGGAGGAGTAGGCGGAAAGTGGGAGGAACAGGGTGGGAAGGAAGAGGAGGAGTAGGCGGAAAGTGGGAGGAACAGGGTGGGAAGGAAGAGGAGGAGTAGGCGGAAAGTGGGAGGAACAGGGTGGGAAGGAAGAGGAGGAGTAGGCGGAAAGTGGGAGGAACAGGGTGGGAAGGAAGAAGAGGAGTAGGCGGAAAGTGGGAGGAACGTGGTGGAAAGGAAGAGGAGGAGTAGGCGGAAAGTGGGAGGAACAGGGTGGGAAGGAGGAGAAGTGGGCGGGAAGTGGGAGGAACAAGGTGGGAAGGAGGGGAAGTGGGAGGAACAAGGTGGGAAGAAGGAGAAGTGTGCAGAGTTTTATAGGTAACTCGCCACCACCGGAAAATCATACTCTGTTCCAAGAGACCCGGTAATTAACTCTAAAAACCGGATTCTCCGGGGCAGAGACTGGAAAGTTCCCAAGCATGACCGTAGGGAACAAATAAATGTTTCCAAAATTCCCATTGATTTAAAAAGCTTTTAAACCACTTGTCTACTAACTAGATGGGCTGCAATGCATGGGAAGCCTCTAGAATTCAAGGAATTAACCCTTTGAGTGCCAGGGGGGTAAGCAACGCTTTGCGTACCCCATCTGGCACTGAAAGGTTAAAAGTCCGGTTTATATAATTGGAAATTCATAGTTTTCCCTTATGGTGCAGTTGGTTTGCTCCAGAATAGCTCCTCTTTGCTTTCCTGAATAAGGCCCTAAAAGAATAAACAACAAAAACAGTCAGATCTTACAATAAACCAGTACTGTCACAGTGCTGCCTTGAACATGTCATTTTGGAGAAGAGCTTGTTCAGACCGTGCCAGCCGATAGGGCATCTACTGCTTAATTAGGATTTGATTGACCTTCCTGGAAATAAAAAAAGATTTTGTTTTTTTTACATGAAAGACACAATGAGAGCTTGTTCTTCATTTGCAATTGAAGAAATTGTTTCAACACATATTATGCTTGTGGTAATTTCTTCAGGAAATATTTTAAATATTTTAACAGTTTTTGATGGCAAGTGATCTTCATTAAAGGAACACCAGCACTTATAAATGAACTGGGGTTATGTATGTACTTCAATACCATGTACTTCATTCTAGTATCTGTAAAACATTCCTGTTTGCTTTTTGAGGCCTAGAATCTAGTTTTATATACTGTATGCTCTAAGGGAGCAGCTATCCTTGCCTTTTCCATGATTTGCTTTACTTTAGCAGTCTTGTGGTGATTGTTCAAGATTGTCTGTAAATGGGCTGAGATATGATTCTAGCTTTTCTGAATACAAGAGCAGTGGGCATTAATCACAATAAATGAACTAACTTAGGATTTTAGCCATTATTACAACACAAAATTAAAAACTCTCTGAATACGGTAGTTTACCCATTTGAACATAAGGTGTACCCAGAGTGTGTTGGATACCTCTCTCGTACTCAAATGGGTTAAAAAAAAAGCACGTATAAGATTATATTTTAAGAATGTAATATATGAGTAGCAGTAATATTTTTGTTACATGTGCCAGCTGTTAAGTAAATGGTAATTTAAATTATTGCAAACTATTTTTACTTCAGTTGAAAAAAAAAAGATGTTAGGCAATTTACATGTAACCATTTCTGTGCAGGAGGATTGCTGAACATATTGCTACTCAAAGGAATAGATAACCTGCACTCCCTAATAACACCTGTAGTATTTTCAAAGAGGGAAAGCCTCCCACATTGACATGAATGGGGTTTTCCCATATCACCCACTCTTACCTGGTAGTTTAGGTGCAGTGGAAAACGGGGAGCCCTGTTCCTTCCCTGCGTCACCTCTGTTGATTCATCTGGGAGCGCAGTAGCTATGGGGGCATCACCACGAGGTCTGATTTTAAAAATACAATAATAATTTCCAAAAAAAAAAAAAAAACACGCAAAAACTGGATTCACTGCATGGGCTAAGCCTTGTGACTGCCGCGGTCGCGGGGCATTCTCTACTGCGTATGACTGCAGCACGCTCAGCAGTGTCTACTGCGCATGACTGCGTAGCTACACACATTTTAGCGAATTATTATATAGGATATATATATATAGATAGATAGATATAATGTTTAGGGCTCTTTTTATGATAAGTCAAACAAGCATTTTGTGTAAATTTATTATGGCTCAAATTTGTGTTATATTAAACTGTTAGTAAAAGCAGTGACTACTGTCCAAAAGCCATGTTTTTATAATGCACTCTGTGGAAAAGCTTGAGTCACATACTATGGCTCTCCATAGTAAGTTATAGAAACAGCACCACCTGGTGACCACAACTAGAATTAAAAAAACAACTGCTTAAACTGAAATAACATTTAAATGAATAAATCTCCTTGCAGTAGGAGTACATTTGTTATACCCATCAGAAAATGTCCTGTAAGATATATTTGTTTTATATAAAGTTTGCTGTTTCTTTAACCCTTTGCCTCTCAGCTTGCAAATCAGAGCAGAGGCCAAATGTATGAATGAATTATGAGAAAAGAGAAAGTAATGGGGTGGATTTTATCCTGAGTATTAGTGTCAGAAGATGTGGCTTAACCCTTTGAGTGCCGGAGGGTAACCAACTCATTTCAAAGCAATGTTTAGGTTACCGTTTAGGCATTCAGAGGGTTAAAGGGAGGAGTAAAGAGATACATTATCTCACCAGGAGTGTTAAACTGCATTCCTAAAGGACAGGGACAGTGCACATCTGTAGACACTCATTTTGCACAGGTATTATTGTCAAAAAGACTCAGCTAATGGTGTTCCAAATACCCACAGTGTCTGCACTGTAGGAATATGTTTATTGCCAGTTTAACTCCTTGGTGCTAGTGATGTCTCCAAAGCATTGCGAAGCATCCGAGAGGTTAAACAAAACCCTACTTAACTCTTTGGGTGCCAGAGGGGTATGCAAGGCATTGCTCTGCAATGCCTTGCATGCCCCTCTGGCACTCAAACGGTTAAAAGTTCCCTTCACTGTGTTGCTTTAATTATGTGTCAATGTTTACAACTTTGGAAGGAGAATAGCGCTTATTATGATATATATATTTCATATGTCAACAGTTCCCACACTTTTTGCTGTGGTGAAATCTTTTGTTTCAAACTAATTCCCAGTGGAACAGTCAGACAGTTCAACCCGGTGGTTCTCAATCTTATTTTCCATCAGGGCACCCCCGACATGCAATCTTGAACGTTTGTGGCACCACAAACATTTTATAGGTCATTTGTCATGGGTGTAATGAGGGGGTACAGATGTATAATATATATTCTTATTTCACTATAATAATGGCAAAAACAAGTATATCAGGCAATGTCTATAATTATACATCTGAAATCAAACATTTACCTTTTTTTTAAAGTCTTCATGGAAAGATGTGGCACCCCAAGCTGGTGCCGTGGGCACACCAAAGTGCCACAGCAACCTGGTTGAGAACCACTGCTTTAACCTCATGGACAGGTCTCCAGCGAATTACTTCACAGTGATTTGGAGAGTGCTCCAGCATACGAGTGGTTAATATATGTGACTGAAGTGTGAGATGAATGACTCTCAGATGCTTCCACTTCTAGTCATAGAACAACCTGTGCACAGCAGCCACCCCAGTCATGATCCTCTCTACGTCATTACTTGCAGATTTGTTCTATGGAACCCTTTATGCTACATTAGGGAACCCTGGGGTTCCATGGAACATGGCATTAGATCCACTGTTATATGTCATTGTTCATTTAAAAGGTTAATTCCTAGTTCAAATGGGTGACTTTGGTGCAGCAACTTTGGTATAAGATGTTGCTCCAACACAAGGCTGGTAGCAGGCTATATTTGTAGCAGTAAACGCGGGCCTGTGAATTACCCCTTAGGTCTCTTTCACATAGACAACACCAACACTTGTGATGGTGCTTTGGTGATATTGCCCAAAATGAAGCCTATGCTTCTGGGCTGTGACGCGTTTCACACACACATAGCTATCATCTTGCCTGAATGCAACAAAGTCCAGTGAACTGCATCTTTATTGAGCTTATGTAGGAACACTATAAAATGCTGCAGGGCAGATCTGCACTGAGGCATGTGGGGCCACCAGCAGACTTTCAATATAAGCATGGCAGCCTCCAGCGAATGGCCGAGCCATGTGGGCATTGGCTAGTAATATATAGCTGGTGCTAAGAGGGCCGACCCTCAGCAAAGCACCTCCTCTGCCCATGACAGAATCAGTGGGGTATGTAGTAGAAAGGTGAGTACACAACATATGTAACAGAAGTATAGCAAGAGGCTGGTAGAAAACAATAATATCTATTCTGTGGAACCTGTGAAAAAGTCACCCATGCGAGCTACTCCTAAAGTGCAATGGTTCTTATGGCCTTGCAGTTTTATGGGGGAGCTGTTGCCAGCTCACAGCAGTGGGAGGACTTGGGAATCAGCAGGAAAAATCCTACAGCTGAGTAGCCAGTAACTGGGCACAAAACCACCTTTTTTTAAATACTCTATTTTGCCTATAATTTTTATTATTTTTCTTTCCATCTTCACCTTTTTTTATTTAGCTCCTTGGAGTTGAGTTTCCGGTGAGTTTTCTGTTGGGAGCTGTAAAAGCAGGTATATAGTGATACAATGTTGCAGTCTTTTTTGCAGCGTTGAATTCTCTGTATACTGTAGAGGCGGCTTTCACTACATTGTTTCACCATTTTTTTTTTTTTGCATTGTTGCACGCTCTCTGCTTTCACAGTGCAGGTTTTCAGAAAACAAATTCAAAGGGTCATTGAAGTGTAAAAAGAAAATAAGTAAAGATAAAGGACACAAAATGGCAGATCACCAAAAACAAGGTGACTGTCACTTTAAAGGGATAGTAATGTTTCATAATAAAAGCAGCTCTAATTAATCTTCATAGTATTTGGACTTTGGAGAGTGTTATTTCAATACTGTCAGAGTTGTAGTTCAAGAGTAATTCAATGACAAAGTATCCCCTCCCGCCCCTTTTACTGGTGTAACACTGCTCACCTCAGAGCAGTAAGACTGTCCGGATGGATCACAGAGAGGGACAATCTTCAATTAAGATAAGGGAAAGCTGAAAAACTTGTCAAGGGGAGCAGGGCTTTCATTGTTCTCATAGGAAGAAGATTGTCCCCTTCTGTTATCTGTCTGGTCTATGGACTGCATTCCACATCTGAGAAGAGATGGCTTACACTAGGTAAAAGGGGCGGGAGGGGAAACTTTGCTTGTGAATATCTCTCAAACCATAAAGGTTTGAGAGATAAGACTTATATCGTTCTTCATGTTTTTTTAATGCCTACAAAATAAAATAAAGATAAAACGAAGTATTACTATCCCTTTAAGATGTTTACCTGCCACAATGTATGAATGTATCACTTGAGGGATCTGCCTGTGTCTAACCTTGTCCTTTTCTTGTTTTCGCAGTCTAACAAAGTGCCAGTTGTGCAGCACCCGCACCATGTGCACCCACTCACGCCGCTCATCACCTACAGCAACGAGCACTTTACACCGGGGAATCCTCCTCCGCACTTACAGGCAGATGTTGATCCCAAAACAGGTACACTCCCTTATTTTTATAGAAAGAACATTTGCACTTGGGGGTAGTCACCCCTTATATTCATTTTACCTGCTCTGTAAGTGAGTAATGTGTAAAGTCACAATGACTCTACATTTGTTTTTTCTCATAGTAACGTATTTAATTGTTTATTTACAATTTTATGTCATCTTCATTGAGATCTCTGGCTGGATCTGTTTCCATAGAGCTTTTTGTCACTGTGAAAGCACGAATAGTGATACAATGTAAAAATTATTGCTTACAGAGCACTCAGTGATGCAGTGAGAATGTAACATTGTATTACATCACACAGAGCATTCAGTGCTGCAGGGAGACTGTAACATTGTATTACATCACACAGATCATTCAGTGCTACAGGGAGAGTGTAACATTGTATTACATCACACAGATCATTCAGTGCTACAGTGAGAGTGTAACATTGTATTACATCACACAGAGCATTCAGTGCTGGAGTGAGAGTGTAACTTTGTATTACATCACACACAGAGCATTCAGTGCTACAGTGAGAGTGTAACTTTGTATTACATCACACAGAGCATTCAGTGCTGCAGTGAGAGTGTAACATTGTATTACATCACACAGAGCATTCAGTGCTGCAGTGAGAGTGTAACATTGTAATACATCACACAGAACATTCAGTGCTGCAGTGAGAGTGTAACTTTGTATTACATCACACAGAGCATTCAGTGCTGCAGTGAGAGTGTAACATTGTATTACATCACACAGAGCATTCAGTGCTGTAGGGAGAGTATTACATTGTATTACATCACACAGATCATTCAGTGCTGCAGGGATAGTGTAACATTGTATTACATCACACAGAGCATTCAGTGCTGCAGTGAGAGTGTAACATTGTATTACATCACACAGAGCATTCAGTGCTGCAGTGAGAGTGTAACATTGTATTACATCACACAGAGCATTCAGTGCTGCAGTGAGAGTGTAACATTGTATTACATCACACAGCATTCAGTGCTGCAGGGATAGTGTAACATTGCATTACATCACACAGAGCATTCAGTGCTGCAGGGAGAGTGTAACATTGTATTACATCACACAGAGCATTCAGTGCAGCAGGGAGAGTGTAACTTTGTATTACATCACACAGAGCATTCAGTGCTGCAGTGAGAGTGTAACACTGTATTACATCACACAGAGCATTCAGTGCTGCAGGGAGAGTGTAACACTGTATTACATAAGCAGTAAGGTGTGCTGAAGAGGAAATAACTTCTCCAGGATGATAAACTCTGCTGTTTGTTTGTTATCCTATGGAGCCTATGCACTATTCATATCTCCACCTTGAAACATGTTAGTGCATATAATAACATAGAAGCTGGAGAGTTTAACTTACTGCAGAAGATATCTCCTCTTTATCATATATTAATGTTATCTTCCCTCCTGTGGGTGGGGGTGTCATGTAGTGATTGGTGATAAAGGTGTTGTAAAGACTACTTAAAAACACATTCTCCATTTCCTATGTTATTCTATGGAGCCTTTCTGCACTAAGGTCTTTCCCAACTTGAGATATCTTCATGCAAATGCTCCATTTGCTATATGTATCCATAGAATACCATAGGAATTGGTGAATTTTATTAACAATAGTTGAAGAGCCTGTTACATGGGCCACAGTGCCACTGCCAGCCGGTCGCTGGGCAGTCATGTACAGTAGAGACTGCCCACGCCGCGGCTGATACAGAGCTGGACGCTCATTCGGAACGCCCCGTTTTGTATCAGCCTAGTCATTGGCAGTCTCTACTGCGCATGACTGCATCGTTACTCACGTTTTAACAAATTATTATATAGGATATATTACAAAACTGTGGAAAGTAAATGTAATATTGCTATTATTTTAACCCCTTAAGGACGAAAGGACGTATATGGACCTCATGGGTAGAACATTGCTAAAGGACCCACGATGTATATGTATGTCCTGGAATTCAGGGGTCCCCATATGGCTGCACGCCTCTCTGGGATCCTTGAATTGGTTGGGGAAAAAAAAAATGTATGTGGTCCTTAAAGCGGAACTTACACCTGTTTTCATGTAAAGCTGGTTTCATTGCTTATGTACATACAACATGTAATATGTTTTTTTTATAAAAAGGAAAATTACATAGAGAAGAGATATTCATTCCACTTGATGGCAGTGGCCCCGTTGCTGCGGGACTTAGTGTCCCGCAGTGCTTGCTAGGTCCTCCCAGAAGGCAGTCCTCCTGCTGACGTGCATCTCTGACCTGTGAGGGAAAATAGGGAACTTACTTTCAACACCCACTGAACTGTACGTAACGGGAGGGAGATACCAATCATTTTACCCGTCATAGACATGGCGTCTCGCTCCCTCTCTGTTCTCTGTTACGGACAAATTCAAAGGTTGTTTTACAGTTGTCTGCTAGCTTTTGAAACTTTACAGTCACAGAAAACTAACTTAAGTGTTCAGACTAAACTATGTAGCGATTAAACAGATATAGGTGAAAGTTCCGCTTTAAGTGCCGGCCACTGTCCTTAAGGGGTTAACCATTTACGGACCAGTGAGGAAGCACTATATTGCACACTGTCTGGTCCCTAAAGGTTTTTTGGTGTTATTCTTTACTTACTTTGTTGTCTTTCTCTTTTTCCTTAGGAATTCCACGGCCCCCGCACCCTCCTGATATATCACCCTATTACCCGTTATCTCCGGGCACAGTAGGACAGATCCCCCATCCGCTAGGATGGTTAGTACCACAGTAAGCAGTTCCAGTATTTTTACCTTTTTATCCTATATGTGCGTCACAAACTTTTCATTCATGTGTGTACAGTATCCTATATAATAATTCACTAGAATGTTTGTCAGAAGCTGTCGTGCGCAGTAGAGACTGCCCGAACGCACAGAATGCTGGGAGGTGTAGGAATGCTGAGAGCATGGAATGCTGAGAGTTCTGTGCTGAGAGCATGAAATGCTGGGAGTTCTGTACTGGGAGCATGGAATGCTGGGAGTTTTGTGTTGGGAGCATTCTGTGCTTACAGGCAGTCTCTGTAGTGCATGACTGCATCGCGGCAGGACGCAGAGCAGGACCGCCCTCTTAACATCACCCGGACCTTGGCCCACATACACGGGCTTTTACACTAGTGTATTTATATTGCACCAGAAATATGTACACAGTGTTTTATAAGTAGATCAGTCAAAATAAAACAAAGAGGATAATAAGCGCATCAGAATTTAGAGCAAATATTACAGTATAAAAATGATGTATGTGAATCAAATTTTAGAACAAACATGCAATATAAATCAGTGTAAGTGCATCAATTTTTGATCAAACCTTGTAACATAAAAGGGTATTAGTGTGTCAGACTTTGGAACAATCATCTCAATATAAAGAGAGAATAAGTGCATCCATTTTTAGAACAAACACTGCAGTATAATTGGGTATAAGTGCACCAGACTTTACAACAAACATTACAGTATTAACCCTTTGAGTGTCAAAGGGTTACACAACATATTGCAGCAAATGCCTCACTCCCCTGGCACTCTGTCTAGGTATGTAGCCATATACATACATATACAGCTATCTGGGAGGGTTATATGCTGTGGTGAGACAGAGATTAGATAAACTCTCCAGTGAGATACATTCCCCTGTGAGATAAAATCTCCGGCGAGATAAACTCCCCACTTCCTGTTACTTTGTGGCGCCAATGCGCTAACAAGTCTCCACCTTGAGCCATCTTAGTCCATAGGCTTCGTAATGTAGCATAGGCATTTTGCTCACCTTAGTACATCACCACCTAAGGAATGCTATAATTGTTTGAATGATTTAATGACAAGCCACGAGTGGACAATTTACGCCTCTGGATTCTAAGCATATGCAAAGGAATGTGTCGGGTAGCTATGTAGCATTCAAGGGGTTAAAGCATCTTTATTTATATCAAAAGTTGATATATATATATATATATATATATATATATATATATATATATATATATTTGCTTGAAGGAAGCACTCACGCTTAAACTGGGAAAAATGCCTGGGTGCCATCCATCATGCCAAGGATTGTAGACCAGGGCTCAAAATTTCCACTGGCCGCTAGTCAATGGCGAGTGAAAATTTAGCTCTGGTTGGCATGTTATGGCTGCAGTGGCGAGTAACATTTCAGGTCTGGCTAGTAGCAAAGGACTTCAAATTATAAGCCCTTTTGTAGACTACATATGAAATGGAAAGAAGCACTTTCAGGACTTCATGATACTGTGTCAAAGTGAGACAACTTTCGATCTCTCAATAAAGTTGTCTCACTTTGACACAGTATCATGAAGTCGTGAGAGTGCTTTCTTCCATTTCATATGTAGTATATATATATATATGTGTGTGTGTGTGTGTATAAATCAATTTGGCACTCACGTTAATCATATAACATATACATAGGCTAGGTGCTGCAGTACTGCACACTCACGAATATTTAATCTTTATAGAAAAAAAGGCAACGTTTTGATCCACAGCTAGGGACCTATGTCAGGATATGTCATATAAAGATTAAGTATCCATGAGTGTGCAGCTTATTTAATATATATAAATATATATGTATATATAAAATCTCTTGACTTTGTAACTAATGATCTACTCAGAAAATATTCTTTAAAGGCCCGAAAGAGCTTGTCTTGGTATCCCTAAAGAGCGAGCAATAGTAATTATTAATTATTTTAACAAGCGGTGACTGTCGATAGTCCCCCACAATACTAGATGGGGACTTTCCCCCGGTAAATCTTGTCAACTCTCATTAATCTGACAAAAGGCTACAAATTAAGCTCTGTTAATTTAATGTTTTCTCACCAAGATCTAAATAGCGAAAGAGGCCCAGAGCGCAGCTGAAGTCCTTTGATTTACTGTACTTTATTTTGGTATAAATTTACATTCATTATTGTTTTCCTTTGCCTGCGTAGACCTCAATTAGTGTGATGGCTCCATTAAAGCAGTCGAGACTTCGCCTTTAATTATCACAACAAAACACCTAGTTCCAGCTTGGGGAGAAAGGGCCTATATTGACATAAGCTGAGGTTATAAAATTTAATTAGCTTTCCGTATTAGATTTATGGCATTCAAATTGTTCAGTGTTTCTTTCCTTTGATCTGTGCAGTACAATCCCCAAGATTTTTGTCCTGATCAAATGAGATTTCTCAGAAATTTTTACCCATTTATTTTTTTCATTTTCTCCCTATTTCTCAGGCAAGGTCAGCCAGTTTACCCAATCACAACAGGCGGATTCCGACACCCTTACCCCACAGCTCTTACAGTTAATGCTTCCATGTCAAGGTGAGTTGATCCTTTTAATTTTTGGGAAAGAATTTTGTATTAAACCTGTTAATTGTTCTCCTACCAATTATCGTCCTAGCCATACCAACTATTTGCTAGCACAACATATTGCAGTAAAGTTGTCATTTATGCTCCAAGACATTATAAGCAGTATTTACAAATCTCCTGTTAACCCCTTAAGGGCTGCGAGGTCCAAGGGTGGAGTGCACTGGAGAAACAACACACTTTTTTCCAGCCTACCCAGTGATCACAGTATGCTGTACAGACCCTCTGTGATCACAAAATTCCATGGCGTGCCAGTACTGTCACCGGTCCTTAAGGTTCAGACACTGATGACGGTCTGGCACGTCATCTATCGTAAAGGGATTAAAGGAATAATAATGATTTGTTATGATTGTAGGGTGTCTTCTGCTGTGTATAAAACAGTGGCTCTCCTACTGCTATAAGACAATTAATTAAAAGGTTAATAAACCTCAAAACACGTGACTTAATCAAAAATGTCATTTGTTGGTGCTGTCTAAGGAGTGGATTCAATCATTGACCTCACCTTTCCATAGACAGCACCAGCAATGGTGCCACATAGTGACCAGACCACAGATTGTTTATTTATTTATTTATGGTTGATCTGATGTAACTTTTAAATTATGCATCTCCCAGTAATGACATTATGTTTCAGGAAAAGCCCTAAAATGTATATGTATCTTCATAATCATCATTGCAGTTCCTTGAACTCTTGGGAGGAGATGCACTAAGGAGTGATAAAGAGGTGATAATGTGGAGATACCTTGCAGGCGATTCACTAAGCGATGATAAAGAGGTGATAAAGTGGAGATGACTTCTCCAGTTCCTATGTTATTCTATGGAGCCTATTCACTAAGATCTCCAGTGTTGAGGAAAACTTTGTGCATAGGCTCCATCCAATAACATAGGAATTGGAGAAGTGATATCACTGGAGAAGTCATCTCCACTTTATCACCTCTGTATTACCGCTTAGTGAATCTCCCCACCTCTCTTGTGATATCACTTCTCCAATTCTTATGTTATTCTATGGAACCTATGAACTAACATCTACAAAGTTGGAGAAATCTTAGTGCATTGGCTCCATAGAATAATATAGGAAACTGGAGAAGTGATATCACTGGAGAAATCATCTCCACTTTATCACCGCTTAGTGAATCTCCCTCATTGCCTCCCAGTGCAATTGAAATGTACTTTGCAGCCCATGGGTTAATTTACATTACAGAAAGCCGGACCCTGCGTTGTGGTTCCTCTGACATTCATGCTATTAACCATTGCCTTAATGCAGTAAAACTACATGTGGCTTAGTGAGGCCCATTTACTAATGAAAGTGGTGCAATTCTGGCCAAACCAATTGCTGTTAGGGAACAATAAACAGACAAAACTGCCATTTGATTAGGTGGGGATTTTAACCCTTTGAATGCTAGCATTCAGGGTCTTAATAGACCCTTTTAATGTAATGGAGATTGTATTTGTTCCCTGTGGTGCAACTAGATAGGACAGAAGGGCAATACGTTTCCATAGTACATCCCCCTCACTGTGTAATATTCATTGTATAATACACATGGGAATTGCCTCTACATAGGACTGTGTTGTGCACAATTTCAGATGCACACAGAGTGTTAATAAGCGAGTTTGTTCTGCTATGTGCTGCCACTGCTCAGAGAAGCTTCACTCAGAAGTTATTGCAATACAGACTTACCCAGAGGTGAATGTACTTTTTTATGTGCCAGCTCATGCTGCTGTTAATATTGCAGTTTAAGGAAGAGCTGTGGGAGCCTAGAAAAAGGTCTCAACAGACAGCAATAGCAACAGTGCCATTACCCCCTCTCCAAAAAGAGTAGGGGTTAAAGTGAGAGTGAGTGAGTGAGATAGATAGATAGATAGATAGATAGATAGATAGATAGATAGATAGATAGATAGATAATCGATAGTGAGATGACTCAGTTGATTAAGGCCCCAGCTGCAGAATCTGTTTAAATCACAAGGTCATGGGTTCTAGTCCCAGCAGGATCAACTCAGCCTTTCATCTTTCCAAGGTAGATAAAATGAGTACCATTAAATTGTATAATAATATCTATCCCCCCAGGACATACTAGAAAATGAGAGACAATCTCAATGTATCCTTCCCGGTAAAATACATTTATATTATTATTATTATTATTATAGATATGAGATAGATAGATAGATAAATAGATTTTATATAAATATATATATAGATATATAGATATATATATATATGTCTATCTATCTATCTAGAGATAGATAGATAGATATGAGATAGATAGATAGATAGATAGATAGATAGATAGATAGATAGATAGATATGGGATAGATAGATAGATAGATAGATAGATAGATAGATGACAGATAGATAGATAGATAGATAGATAGATAGATAGATAGATAGATATGAGATAGATAGATATAGATAGATAGATAGATAGATAGATAGATAGATATGGGATAGATAGATAGATAGATAGATAGATAGATAGATAGATATGGGATAGATAGATAGATAGATATGAGATAGATATGAGATAGATAGACAGATAGTCTACTATATTAGTGTGACCACTGAACTTTGAGTCATGTTGGGTCTTCTCCATACATTGGAATTGTAGTCTACAACAGCTGGAAGGCCTCAGGTTGATCTAAAGTGAGAGTGTAGGGAACTCAGAAGTAATGTGCACTAGTTCTGCTTTACAGAAAGGGAGACAGAATCATGGAACAGACTCCCAGCAGAGGTGGTGGGGACAAATAATGTTAGAAAACTTGAAAATGCCAGGGACAGACATAAGTCTATTCAGAGACTTATGTAAATCTGGGTATTTTATTAGATAGGGAATTGGGTAGAACGGATGGGTCAGAGGGTCATTTTCTGCTGTTGAAATCTGGGTTACTGTAAGACGTAGAGGCAGATGAGCTAAGAACTGAAGTAAACCAGCTGCATTTAACCCTTTGAATGCCAGAGAGGCGTGCAACGCATTGCAAAGCAATAAGCTGCACACTTCTTTGGCATTTAAAGGGTTAAACATGAACGTTAACCACTCCTTGAATAGTAGAGAGCATTGTGTTGGAGACCTTTTTAGCATTTGGGGTTAAATGCCATTTGTAAAAAAAAAAAATTAGGATGTTTATTCGTCCGCTGGGGTGCAATTACTTTGCCCTAGAACTTCTCCAGGTCTGCTTGGTATATCGGTTTTAACCCTTTGTATGCCTGTGAGGTAGCAATGCGTTGGATACCTCTCTGGCATTCAAAGGGTTAACGTGCTTTTGGCGTGACTCATTCTTGGAAGAACATTGGATTGACAGCATGAAAGGACACCAGCCCTCCTTAGGCCTTTCTGTGTATAATATCTTTTCCTCCAAGCCCTAATTAATTCCAGCTAATTTTCCACTGGCAGCTAGTTATTACTTACAAGCTGGTTGGCCGTGCAGTGTTTAAGCTATGGCTAATTGCCTCTAATGATGGTTTTTTATTTTGCGTTCATCTGATTTCCAGTATGGTTAATTAAATCGGTGAAGGTTTAGTCTTCACTGATGGGTTGAAATGACTAATGTATTTTCATGATGATGGCTAATTCAATTACCCAGGCATTACCAGCTGAGGGCCTGGGCTTGTGGTAGACATTGGTTCAGTAGAACAGGAGACAGCTTCAGTAACAGACTACTGTCATTTTGTGAAAATCATGCACCACCCTTTCTGTTAAAGGGATTTTTTTTGCTTCTGTAGAACCATTTAGTATGAAATAACATCCAAGGGAACAATAACAATAAACCTTGTGACCACTTGAAGGCTAGAGAGGTCTTATACTCATGCACTGGAGACACCGCCAGCATTCAAGGGGTTAATTGATATTAATATCAAATACATTAAAATTTTATACATAGAAAGATTGTGACGAGCACCCACCAAGAACAAACAAAATAAAGTGTTTTGCTGTAACGCACGGTGGCCTCTCAGAGGTGCTGCAAGTCACGTTTCTTGCTCCCTTGGGCCACTGTAGAGAGGAAATCTCCATGTCCATATAAGACTGGTCCCACCCACAGGTAGACCAGCTCCGAAATGTCAGGCTGAACCTCTCTGCACGAGAGAATCAGCAATACCACAGATGTACATTTCAGCCTATGTGGGCATTTAAAGGAGCAGTAAATTTTTTTTATGAAAAAATATATATTGTAGGGATTTTCCTATTGAGTAAAATAAGGATACTCCCACTGCAGAGAGATTTATATTTCCAGAGTTATTACAGTTTAAACCCATGTTTTGTTACATTAGCAGTGCCCTCTAGTGGTCAAATTCTGATTAGATTTCTTGTTAGATTCTAACGGAGAGGAAAGTCAGAAAAGTCAGAGACATACAGTTCTCCATAGAATGTGATAGAAACTGCTGAGTCACTTCCTGTCAGTTATAACTATCAGGAAGTAAACACAGTAAATTCACTTCCTGTCAGTTACAACTATCAGGAAGTAAACACAGTAAATTCACTTCCTGATTATTTAAACTGCTATAAATTTTGAATAAAACATCTGACAGCGATGGGAGTGACCTTGTTTTATTCAGCAGGAAATGCTGTATAAAATATGTGTGTTCATAAAAAAAAATGTACTGCTTCTTTAAATTTTAGGCATAATGCCCTTGTATGCACATATACAAGTCTGACACAGATCACAAAACCTGACCAGCAAATAATCCAAAGTCTGCATTGCACTCATTCCCAGAATTCCTTTCAATACTATGCAAATGAAAACAAATAGAGCGGTCACTTATTGGATTCCAACCCCATATGAATGTGAGTCCCTTAAAGGGGAGCTGTCACCTCTATACAAGTTTACCTTATCACAATCCTCATATAACGATAAGCTTTAATTGTTGGTTATTTGTGTTAAAAAAAAATCATGCTGTGGCGAAATTTACATTATTAAAAATGAGCCGTGGCCTTACTTCAGGACAGACGGTGGTTACAGCTCTGCACCGCAGCCTGTCCCTCTTCTTCTGTTTCTCCCCAAGAATTGTCACGTTCCAACCTCCTCCGATGACAGAGGATTTCTTCATGTGAGCTGGTTGGAATGTGGCCATACTCAGGAAGGAACAGATACTGTAACCTCAGTCTGTCCTGAAGTAAGGCCTCGGCTCATTTTTAATAATGTAAATTTCACCACAGCATGCTTTTTTTAACAAAAAACCTCCAACTATTATAGCTTTTCTCTATTCCGCTTTAACGTGTGATTGCTGTTAACACAATTTTACACAGAAAAGCACAAGTTTGAAATAAATGAGTCAGTCACTCTTCCAACAGACAGGTTAGGTACAGGTAACAGGTTTATCAGGATGTAACAGTTCAGTGTGTGAGATGTTTGTCCTCCACGTATGGTAACCACAGAACCACACAGAGACTAGTGGTCACCCCAGCCTTGTTCCTCTGCTCTCCATAACCAACATTTGTTCTGTGGAACCCCAGGGAACTCTGGGGTCCACAGAACACAGTTTGTGAAACACTGGCCTATCTGAATATGTAGTGGAAGTGGTGGTGGGAGGGATGCATACCTCCCAAGTGTCCCTCTTTTAGCCCCAAATCCCTCTGTCCCTCTTTCACACCCTGTTGTCCCTCTTTTTAGGAAATCAGATTGTGTGATGTGTATATACTTCTCTACAGCAATAAAATTCCCATTATTGTATATGTGTTTATAAATTAGTCTGTGCAAATAAAATACTTTGATCTTGTTATAAGTCATTTATTAGGTTACACAAGGAGGTGTCAATAGGTCAGAAATTGCCTAAAAATTCTCGGTAATGCCCGTCCGCCAGCCATATCCATACCTGTCAACATTTGAAATTGCCAAAGAGGGACACTTGTGTTTTAGAGGGTGTTGCTGGGGGCTTGGCTGGTGGGTGGGGCAGTACCAAGGATATTTAGGCTATTTCATGACCTCTTGACACCTACTTGTGTAACCTAATAATTGACTTATAACAAGACCAAAGAATTTTATTTACACAGACTAATTTATAAACACATATACTGACATTTAAACAAACATTAATGTGAGTTTTATTGCTGTAGAACAATATGATACACTTATATACACACCACGCAGTCTGAGCTCCTAAAAAGAGGGACATCAGGGTGGGAAAGAGGGACAGAGGGGTTTTGGTCTTAAAGAGGGACACTTGTGAGGTATGCATGCCCACCAGCCCACCCCTCTCTGACAATTTGAAATGATGGGAGATATGGGGATGTTGTAGTGGTACACCTCTTTTCTCAGAATAAAAGGTACATTATCATATATTGCATTTTTGCAACAAAATAAACACATATATATTAGAGAGTACCTGCAACTCTTTTTCCATAAAAAGAACCCAGGGACTAAATAGGTCTTTATCTCATTGGTTGCTAGAAAGGTCTAATATACATTGAATGAAACCTCACGCCAGGTCTTACCAGAAGTGTCTGATAGATAGTAGTCTTCTATACTGTAATCCAGTGTGTTTATGTGTATTATATATATATATATATATATATATATATATATATATATATATAGAGAGAGAGAGAGAGAGAGAGTGAGATTTTTCATTTAAAAGTTACTACAGATCAGACTTTCTTTTTTTTTTTTTTAAATCACTCCAGCGATTTTCACTCCTGTGAAAAATCTGCACCTCTGTGAATTTCGCTGCAGCCATTTTCACAGGCGTGGGTAGGGTGACCACATTTCTAATCTGCCATTTGGGGACATGTGGTCACCCTAGTCCCGCGGCTGAGGCACTCGCCGGCGCTGACCATCTTTCTGAGGCTGACACAGAGTAAGAATTCCCAGTGGAAAAGCCTCAGAAATATGGTCAGCGCAGGCGGGAGCCTCAGCCGCGGGTCTCTCTCTCAGCGCCAGCATACCTGCACCATCCCAGCTGTCTTGCATGCACCAGTCCAGCCAGCCAATGAAATGTATTTGCTATATGGTCCTCATTGGCTGGCTGGACTGGTGTGTGCTGCGATATGTAGGTAGGCTGTGGGTGCCGGCTTTGTTGCTCCATTCCAGGACTCTTTGTTGTCCCGGTGGGGGGAGACCCGGGACGCAGGACACAGACCTCTAATAAGTGACAGTCCCGGGCATTCTGGGGCATGTGGTCACCCTAGGGGTGGGTAGGGGGAACCCTGGGATGGGGTGGACAGTGAATCAGGATCTCTTACACTTTTATATGTATAGCTTGCATAGTATCTGAAATATGCCTTAGAAGTTAAACCCCAGTCCCATTCTGCAAAACCATGTATATTTTTGTAGATAGTGAAATGCCATTTTCCAGCCATAGACTAGAATAGATATACTTGACTGTTGCATGAATTAAAAATAACTAGGTAACGCTCTCTCTATAAAAAATAAAATAAAATAAGATTTGCATATTCCTACATGTATGATTCACCTTGAGAGGTTTGTTTAAAGGGGAACCATCACCCCAAATAAAGTCTCCCACCAAGAATTACCCATCTAGCGATAATCCTAACAGTAGTATTTGCCAGCATAATCATCGCGTTACTGAGAAATCCTACTTGTGCCAAGACTGATGGCCAGGAAACAGCGCAGACATCTGTGCGCCTGGGCTGTCAGTCGCGGTCTCCTCTAGGAGGCGCTGCATGGTACCTTTAGGTACCAGAAGGGACTGATGACGCAGGTGCACAGATGCCTCTAAAGTGCTGTTGCCTGGCCGTCAGTCTCGGCAGAAGCAGGATTTCTCAGTATCCCTGTGATTATGATGGCTAATACTACTATTGTTAAGCTTATCGCTACATGGATAATTGTTTGGGGGAGACTATATTTGGGGTGATAATTCCCCTTTAAAGGAAAATGTGACTATATAAATGTAGTGTGGAACAAAGCAACTGCATTGCAGGGCAGCAAATAAAAATTCCATTACATATAAATGGGACTTTATGAGGTGGAAACCCCTCTGGCATGTTAGGGGTTAAAATTCCCACTTAAATTAATCCTTTGAGTGCCAGAGGCGTACCCCTCTGGCACTCAAAGGGTTCACGTGAATTTAATTTGTCCTCTCTAGTTGCTTCACTTTTAATTGATACCCAAGATCATTATTCTTCATTCTTCTGCTCTGTAACCATGCAGTGCTTGTGGGCTGTCTGCACAGAAAGGGTTAAGACAATAGGACGTGTTTAGAGAGAACAGAGCAGAGGTTTGATGGCGATATCCTTATTAGCGAGGATACATTGCAGGATCTCTTTTGGGCTGTCATCCAAACGGGGCTTGTATGAAAGGTATCTAGTTAAAAAGAGTATACAGCAAATTAAATACATTATTGTGTTAATGGGCTGACACAAGTACAGGTCCATTATCGCAATGACAGTTACAGGAAATGTAGGCTCTGCACCCTGTTCCTACTTAGCCTTTGATATGCATTCAATTCAGCGGAAGGGCCAGGCCTCCTCAGAATTAAGTGATGGGTCATTATACTTTAAACACCATGGAGAAGCCTAGATTGGCAATTAAACAGCACTTGCTGACACTCGCCGGTGCCACCCTGTGACCCCCTTTCGATTGAGATGTTGGAGCTTGGGGGCCCTCAGCATGTTAAATTGGTGAAAGGCACTTCTCCTGACGAGGACTGCTCTGAAATCGTCTGGCTTCAAAGAGAACCAGATCATGTATAAACCATAACGTGGGTGCACTATGGCTCTCACACACACACACACACACACAAAATCCAGGCAGATATAGATGAAATGTTCTGACTACCAGGGAATAATGACAGACCTAATGCAACTCAAAGCAAGGAACAGCCGCGGAAAGCCACGCATCCCACTGTTTGTGCATAAAATCAAGGCAGGCAGCTGACAGGACTGCGGCAACAATAAGGATATAGGATGAAACTGAGAAAGGCAGAGGCCTTGGAGAGGGGAAAAAAAAAACAACTAAAAATTAGCTGCTCTTAACGAGCTCCAAATCATCATTATATTGTTGCTCGAAGCCATCAAGGTTGACGGGCATGTAATGAGCTGGTTAACCCTTTGAGGGACAGAGGGTTGTGTAATGCATTGCTCACCACTCTAACCCTCGAAAAGTTAAGGAGATTTCCTTTTATTTAAAGTGGAACATTAATCTGGCTGCACGTGGTGCTTAGATTGATTAACTCTTTAAGGAGCAGAGGGCTTTGGCAAACACATTGCCAAGCATACGCATTGCACACCTCTCTTGTCCTTAACCCCTGACATGCCAAGTGGTAGGCAACGCAATGCTCGCATCTCTGGCACTCACGTGGGTTAACCCTTTGAGTGCCAGAGGGGTACGCAATGCATTGCAGGCAATGTTTTGCGTACCCCTCTAGCACACAAGGGGTTAAACAACTTGCCAAGGTGGGTGTCTTTCAAATACCAGTCAGTTATATCTATATATCCCTATTATTTATATTTGGTGTCTGTTGTGGTCTACTGCTAGTTAGCTTCAGTTTACAGTCTGGTAAAGACAAATGAACCTTTTGAACCATTCAGATTTGTTGAAGCGTTTTCTGTGGCTATAACACAATATATATATATATATATATATATATATACTAGTGTAAAAGCCCGTGTACAGAGGCCAAGGTACGGGTAATGTTAACCCTTTCAGTGCCAGGGGGGTATGCAACACATTTTTTTGCACTCAAAGGGTTAAGAGGCCACTACCTTACTGCTCCACGTGGTGCAGTCTGGCGTCGCCTCACTCACGCAATGCAATCAAGGTGCGCAGAGAGAACTACGGTGTGAATTTGGAGCGCCCCGCTCCGTATCACCTGCTGCGCAGCCAGTCAGTACTGCGCATGACTGCAGCGCTGCCAGTGTTGGCCCGTGTATAGTATATATATATAATACCTGCTAACTATCCCTGATTTGTGGCAGGTTTTGGTTCCCTGTCCCTGGATCTTGCTGTATCTGATTTTGATCCTAGTTTTAAAATTTAATTTCAATAACATATTTTATATGCTTATTGTAAGTCTAATGAAATATAAGCTTTCCCACGTGTTTATATTACTTATTTATACGATATCTGCTAGTATGTAGATGTGGATGATTGTTCTGCAGTACAACTCTAAGTCACTATCGGTCAATCATAATAATTCCTTTATTGTTATGTAACGCTACCAATTTGTGCGTAGAACTGTACACAGAGTTTTTGAGGTGCAGTGCGTCACTACGTTGTAGAGATGACAGCCTAAGTTTTTGGTCTCTGAGCCAAAGTCATTTGTCTAGGCCACAAGGAGTTGTTGACAGTGGGAATTAAACCAGGGATTCACAGCTTCCCAGCCCGTGTTTTTGGCTTCAGAGTCAATTAATTAACTATCTGAGCCTCTCCTCAATAGCGACATTCTGTTTTATGACTGCCCATGGGAAAAGAGTCCCTAGAAATGCTTTCTTGTGTGTGGGGAGGGGGGGGGGGGGGAGGTAGGAGTGGGTGGGATCAGGAAACCCTCTCACATCAATATGGGAGGCTTGTCCTCACTGACGTGAAACAGTTTCCTGATCCCGCCCACTCCTACCCAGTACTTCGGGTATGATACAAGCACAGTAGCTCTCGTGCTCCACTGTGCCACCATTAATGCCAATTAGGCTGGAAGAGCAGTAGCTGGGGAGAATTAGGAGGGGTCCTGATACCCCGCCATGAGGTCTGACCTTTAATACAATTTAACCCTTTTAGTGCCACAGAGGTATCAACGCATTGCAGCACATTTTGCTGGAAACCTCTCTGGCACTCAAAGGGTGAAGCTGTGTCACACATCTGCTAGTGTATATATATATATATATATATATATATATATATATATATATGCCATCACTATGATCGTCAATCAGAATTTGGTCGGCTGGGTGCTAAGCTAATTAATATTCATGTATGGTCCTTACTGGATTGAAACTTTTGATTATTAAATCACTGTAAAACATATTTCTGAAGTCCCATGAGAGACAGAGAGAGAGGGTTTTTTTTTATATATATAATGTAAACATAATAGAGCTTAAAGGGATAGTAATACTTCGTTTTATCTTTATTTTATTTTGTAGGCATTAAAAAAACATGAAGAACGATATAAGCCTTATCTCTCAGACCTTTATGGTTTGAGAGATATTCACAAGCAAAGTTTCCCCTCCTGCCCCTTTTACCTAGTGTAAGCCATCTCTTCTCAGATGTGGAATCCAGTCCATAGACCAGACAGATAACAGCAGGGGACAATCTTCTTCCTATGAGAACAATGAAAGCCCTGCCCCCCTTGACAAGTTTTTCAGGTTTTTCCCTTATCTTAATTGAAGATTGTCCCTCTCTGCAGTCTACCTGGGCACCTCCCTTCTGATCTGGCTGAGCAGTGTTACATCAGTAAAAGGGGCGGGAGGGGGATACTTTATCATTGAATTACTCTTGAACTACAACTCTGACAGAACTGAAATAACACTCTCCAAGGTCCAAATACTATGATGATTAATTAGAGCTGTTTTTATTATGAAACATTACTATCCCTTTAAAGTATGTGATATACCAGGAGCTGTTTTCCTGCAGACTAGGGGAAGGAGTCTTCTGTGTACTGTGTGAGATACAACATGATGTGAGGACGGCTGAGGGATAGGACAGTATGAAATATGTGATGGCTATTTCCCTTTAACCCTTTGAGTGCCAGAGAGGTAGGCAACGCATTGCAAAGCAATGCGTTGCGTACCCCTCTGGCACTCAAAGGGTTAATAATGATGCCAGTGCTCCCATCACCTAGACTCCACCTTTCTTTTCAATATAGGGTCCTTAGTCTGGCCCTATAGGAATCTTCTTAGGAAAGCGTGATAGAGATATAAATGTTACTGTCTGCCTTTATGTATATCAGACCTACTGCATCTACAGACTGAGTCAAACCAACTGCACCATAGGGAACGCAAAAATGCCCAGTGATTTAAATTGGGCTTTTAACCCCTTGAGTGCTAAAGAGGTCTCGCAATGAGTTGCAGACCTCTCTAACATTCAAGGGGTTAAAATCACATTTAAATCAGTGGGAATTTGTGCAATTTTTATTTGTCCCCTATGATTCGGTTAGTTCGTTCCACTTTTCAACACAGTCTGTATCTGCTGCCATAAGAGCAGTCTTATTAAGTTACTAGTTACAAAGCCCATGTACACGGGCTGATCCGGAGCGGGGAGCTCCGGATGGCTCACAGTCTGTCTGCGCTCCTGGCTCTGGGCAGCAGCGAAGGCGCTGTCACCCAGCCGCCTCCGCTGCTGCCCTGGAGCCGGGAGCACAGACAGCCTGTCAGTCATCCGGAGAACCCGCTCCGGATCAGCCTGTTCTGCGAGTCCCCACTGTGCATGTACTGTTACGCACACAGTGAGCGACGCATTCTAGAACTTTATGTTATAGGATGATAATTGCCTGTTAATGATGATATAAATGAGCATTTAAAGGGATAGTAATACTTCAGTTTTACAAATCCCTATATTAAAGCCCTTGTAAAAAGAAACGTTTTGCCTCCAGTGTCATCTCTCAAACCTTTATGGTTTGAGAGATAAAGGCTTCTAAAGTTGCCCTCTCCCTCCCCCTTCCCCATAGTCAGCACTGTAGCTGACTCAGGGAAATCCGGTCATAGATCATCAGACGGCTCTGCAGCAGAGCCGCGATCTCGTTAACTGAAAAAAAAAAAATTCACTAAAACGATCTTCTACGTGTGCTTGCAAGCCAAACACACGTAGAAGACCATTTCAGTGAAAGGTTTTTTTTTTAGTTAACGCGATCAGGCTGTGCTGGAGAGCCACCTGAAAGTCGTACGACTCTCTTCCCTGCAGTCAGCTAAAATGCTGACTATGGGGAAGGGGGAGGGAGAAGGCAACTTTAAAAGTGATCATCTCTCAAACCATAAAGGTCTGAGAGATGACACTGGGGGCAATACGTTTCTTTTTACAAGGGCTGTAATATAGGGATTTGTAATACTGAAGTATTACTATCCCTTTAAGTTATTTTGTTGCTAACACAAGTTCCCTTTGTGTCTGTAATCAGATACAATTTCCATTGCATCCACAGGGAAGTGGACCAGAAATGGTGACTACAGGCATTAGCCCCCGAGCGCAGTAATAATGCACGTTGTGTAGGGAAACCATAATAACTGCAGGGCCTGACATCCTTAATGGATATAAGACAATGCAGATGTTTCATTTAATTGCTGTGTTTTACCTACTGTATGACTAATTAATGCCGATGGATAACATCGGGTGCATTTAGCGTTTGTGTCTTTAACGTGTCTTTTTGTTTTTTAGTGACGTCCCTCCCCTTTCATTCATTTTTATTCTGACGATTTACACAGCTTTCTCTCCTCCAGATTCCCCCCACACATGGTGCCGCCTCATCATAGTTTACACACAACTGGAATTCCTCACCCCGCCATAGTCACACCGACAGTGAAACAAGAGTCTTCCCAAAGTGACGTGGGATCACTGCATAGCTCGTGAGTATCTGCCTTTGTGTGTCTGTACGTTACGGGTATGTGAGTATGTGTATGAGCGTGTGCATCTGTGTGTTTGGCTGTATGTGCGCGTGTGTGTGTCTGTATGCTGCGGGTAAGTGAGTATGTGTATGAGCGTGTGCATCTGTGTGATTGGCTGTATATGTGCGTGTGTCACTGAATGTATGTATGTGTGTGTTTGTGTGAGTGTATTTATGTGTGTGAGTGTATGAGTATGTGTGTAGGTATGCATGTATGTGTGTATATGTGTCTATATCAGTGATTCTCCGCTCCAGTCCTTGGGGCACCTCAACAGGTCATGTTCAGTGGCGTAACTATAGGGGTCTCACCTGTGACCGGGCCCATGCACTCCAGGGGCCTGGCCACCCGCTGAAACCCCTCCGTCTGGCACCCGCAATCTCCCGCCAACGCTCTAGTAATGCAGAACGCTTTGCATTACTAAGAGGACCGCGCGGGAGCTCCAGGTAGGGGATGGAGGCATTGTGGAGGGGGTCAATGTGGTGGGGAGGGGGACCCGTGGCACTTCTTGTACCAGGACCTGGAGGCTTCTAGTTATCCCTCTGGTCATGTTTTCAAGATTTCCCTAATTAATCACAGGTGAATCAGTCACAATGACTGAGACACTAATTGCTCACCTGTGATTCAGCAGGAACAACCTGAAAACCTGCACTGTTGGTGTGCAACGAGGATTAACGCTGAGAAACACTGGTCTATATGTATGTGTGGGTGTATTTGTTTGTGTATGTATGTGTTTTTGTATGCGTTTGTGTGTGTGTCTTTATGTATTTGTGGGTGTGAGTATATTTGTGTGTGTGTGTCTGTGCATGTATGTGTGTATATGTTTCTGTATGTATGTGTGTGTGATTATGTATCTGTGTGTACGTTTGTATTTAACGACCCTTGACGGTCATAGTACGTCATGGGTCGATCTGAGTTAACGACCCATGAAGTACTATGACCATCATGGAATTACGGGCTCCCCCTGCGGCTGCACGCCGTTCGGGGAGTCTGGAACAGGAATCTGGAAAAAAAAAATGCTCCGTGGTTCCTTAACTGACTGCGCCGATCGGCCGGTCGTTAAGGGGTTAAAAAAGACATGCATCCATCAACTAAAGCCCGTGCCAGATCACCCCTGTTGATCCAGAGGAAGATAAAAAAAACTATTGAAGCCATTTCCAATTTAGCCCCAAGTGGGTAAAAACAAATCCTTCCTGACTCCAAATGGCAGTCAGATATTTCCCTGGATTACCCCCTCCTTCACTCCTAACGCTAACAAGCTGCTGGACCTTAGTAGCAGTAGTACTAGCACTGGCAGGACTGCTTGGGAATGGCAAGTGTGATTTAAGGTCCCTTGCTGTCACATAATCTATCCGCATTGAAGCCAACTGCCATAATTCTCAATATTGTTTCTTACTAGATAGGTATCCATTGCTTTTTTGAAAGTAGTTACAGTATCTGCAAGCACAGCATCCCGAGGCAAAGAATTCCATAGCTTTACCACCCTTACTGTAAAAAATCCCTACCTTTGTTTTAGTCGAAAGTGCCTTTCCTCTAGTCTTAATGGATGATCTCTCGTTCTTAGCTCAGCTCTGTGTGTAAATAATTCATTGGAGAGTATGTTTGTATTTGTGTGTACGTTTGTGTGTGTCTGCATGTATGTTTGTGTGTGTGTGTGTGTGTGCATGTGTATCAATATTTGTGTATGTCACATGTATTAATTAATAAGCCCCATTAGTACTAGTGTGACTTTCTCCTTATTATATATATATAATGCCACTGTTTTGCTCCAGATGTAATAAGCTGTCACCTTCATCTCAGGATCTATTTTATTCTCCTTTTGTCTTAAAGGGATAGTAATACTTCGTTTTAACTTTATTTTATTTTGTAGGCATTAAAAAAACATGAAGAATGATATAAGTCTTATCTCTCAAACCTTTATGGTTTATGAGATATTCACAAGAAAAGTTTCCCCTCCCCGCCCCTTTTACCTAGTGTAAACAATCTCTTCTCAGATGTGGAATCCAGTCCATAGACCAGACAGATAACAGAAGGGGACAATCTTATTCCTATGAAAACAATGAAATCCCTGCCCCCCTTGACAAGCTTTTCAGCTTTTTCCCTTATCTTAATTGAAGATTGTCCCTCTCTGCAGTCTACCTGGGCACCTCCCTTCTGATCTGGCTGAGCAGTGTTACATCAGTAAAAGGGGCAGGAGGGGGAGACTTTGCTTGTGAATATCTCTTAAACCATAAAGGTTTGAGAGATAAGACTTATATCATTCTTCATGTTTTTTTAATGCCTACAAAATAAAATAAAGTGAAAACGAAGTATTACTATCCCTTTAATGATTCAGTATTTCTCTGAGTCCCAGTACCCCAGCCCCGGGCTGGTTTAATACTTGTAGAGAAAGAAGTAGAGCTTTCACGGGGTTACTTACTAAATTGCAGATTTATTTATTTTCAGTTTTTTCTTTTACAGAAAACATCAGGATTCCAAAAAAGAAGAAGAAAAGAAGAAACCGCACATTAAGAAACCTCTTAACGCATTCATGTTGTATATGAAGGAAATGCGAGCGAAGGTCGTAGCCGAGTGCACATTGAAAGAGAGCGCAGCCATCAATCAGATCCTTGGCCGAAGGGTGGGTAGAGCGCCAGTTCCCAAATAACCGTTTTTACCCAGTTGAGCACAAAAGGGGAGTTTGCCCACACTTTGGTGCTTAAAGGGTTTAAGGAACACTAATACCTAAACATGATCTGGTCCTTAAAGGGATAGTAATACTTCGTTTTAGCGTTATTTTATTTTGTAGGCATTAAAAAAACATGAAGAATGATATAAGTCATCTCTCAAACCTTTATGGTTTGAGAGATATTCACAAGCAAAGTTTCCCCTCCTGTTCAGCCAGATCAGAAGGGAGGTGCCCAGGTAGACTGCAGAGAGGGATAATCTTCAATTAAGATAAGGGAAAAAGTTGAAAAACGTGTCAAGGGGGCAGGGCTTTCATTGTTCTCATAGGAAGAAGATTGTCCCCTTCTGTTATCGGTCTGGTCTATGGACTGGATTCCACATCTGAGAAGAGATGGCTTACACTAGGTAAAAGGGGCGGGAGGGGAAACTTTGCTTGTGAATATCTCTCAATCCATAAAGGTGTGAGAGATAAGACTTATATCGTTCTTCATGTTTTTTAATGCCTACAAAATAAAATAACGATAAAATGAAGTATTACCATCACTTTAAGGGGTTAAATACCTTGTACTAGCATTTCTAAAATCTAGTCTTTTTCCAGGACTGCCTGACTCCCATTATCATAGCAATCTTGATAGGTGACTCAGAAGTGATAGATATGTATTGTCTGTAAGTGGCCCAAGATGCAGTAAGAGCTTTTTTGAATACGAGTGGTGGGTACTCAGCTTGGTAAATTAATTGCCATAGATCTTGTCTGTCATTACAACCAGCACAAACATAGTTAATCAGATTCTAGTGAAGGTTCTGCACTTGGGAAGAAATTTATCTTGGCACTCCTCACTTCCTAGTCAGGAAGCTTTACACTACCCTGTAAGACACAGCAGGAAGTGAGGGGTGCATTGGTAAATTGCCTCCCCCAGCCATCAGAAACACTACTATTGAATTTTATGTATCTCAGGTTCTGGGAAGATATGGGAACTTGTAGAGCAGCTTGTATTTGTGTCATTGGAACAAAGCAGAACCTTTTAACACCTTGTCTCCCTTTCATCTCCTCTTTCTCACAGTGGCACGCATTATCCAGGGAAGAGCAAGCAAAATACTACGAGTTGGCGCGGAAAGAGAGGCAGCTGCACATGCAGCTTTACCCAGGCTGGTCCGCACGGGATAACTATGTAGGTGGCTATGTAGGTGATATTTATTCCCCCTTAGTAGTCTTGTAGACTGTAATGTTTTTGCATATGAAGAAAACCAAACACTACATGGTATGTATTTAGACACGGCTCTCTTTTTAAAGGAGCAGTACCTCGTAGCAGGCAATGAAGAAAACTCATTATCTCTCTATTAGACTACATTAACCCCTTGGGTGCTAGAGAGGTTTCCAAGTTGCTTCATAATGTGACGCAGACTATCTAGCATCCAGTGGGTTAAATACTTTGAGGGGGATGTACAAAACCGCTTCCACATAAAAATAAGCGCAGATAACTGTTTTTGTGTGCTGAATTTTCCTGCACTTGTTTAAACATAAACATTCCCACACACACTTACCTTCATTTGTGCAGAAACTCCTCCTGCTGAAGTCATCTTAGGAAGATTTGAGTGGGAGGAGTTTAGTGACCTTGAGTTCTGCAACAAGGTATGATGTCCGCCTCCATGGATTTGATTTCCACTACTAACAAAAGATTAATTTTGGGCAGCCTGTCTACATAGAATTTGATTCATACAGGCGATAAGGATTTTCTGTCCAGATTATGCTATGTGGGGGATAGTTTAAAACGGGGGTCGTTAATTATTGCATTTCCAGCCGTTCGCTGGTTGGAAGTGATGGGAGTCGTAGTCCCCAACAACCGTAGATCCAGCAGTTTATGACCTCTACTTTAAAAGGTTGTTTATGGAGCTCTTTGCACATTTAAACTGTAGCTTTGCACCATATGAACCTCATGGGTGGGTGGTTTGGGGTGAGCATTTCAGGGTTTTCTATTCCTTGGTACCCAGTTGCAGGTTATGTATAAACTAAACACAGAAGAAGTTAGTACAGTAATATTTAGTCACAGTCTTCATAGTGCAACCCTTCTGAAGTTATTGCAGTTTTACCCCCCCTTCACTGACGTTAGTCCTTCGGTATTGATGGAACTTATATGTTGAACCGACCATTAAACGAACAAATAAGAATTAAAATTCCTTCATCATGAGTCACTTTATTGTTTTGAACACTAAATCAATGTAGGTACAGTGTTCAGGCCACAGCAAAAATAATTTAGAGAGAGGGCATTTTTATTTTGGTTTATTCAGATCGTCGGCCTACCATTGGTACCCCCTTGTTCCATAGGTGAAGCCACTGTCTGAGCTCCTTAGCTGACCTCGGGGGAAAGTGAGGGAAGTGGGGAGAATGAAATTAATTCTACTTTAAGGGCTGAGACTGACATCAAACAGTTAAGGCCTATCATTGAGTGATATGGGATTGTTCAGATTGCAGAAAAACACAGCCCATGTCTCAAGGTAAGGCACCTTGCAGCATTGTTTGGTCTGACGGTGCATTAAATCAACTTCAAGCTATTGCACCCAAAAGTGCATGTTATCGCAATTATGGTGCAACGCTGAAGCTGCATTTAATGTGCTGAATGTAAAAAAAAGTTGGAAAAGTAGAGGTTCATTCAGTTTCCGCAGGAACTGAGAAACGCATAGGCAAATTGCAAATAAATCACATACAAATATTTGCATCATTTCATATGTGATTTCAGTGCATCAAACAGATCACTAATATGAACTAAGCTAATGTTGAGCAGCAGATTTACATATATACACTTTGTATGCATTGCTGTTTCCGTAACCCTCTCCAGAGGTGGCATTAAAGGCCTGTTCCCTTATATGTGCCCTGGAGATGTATACCAAGATGTACTATGGCATTTATACACAATCACAGGTGCTGCTTTTATCTAAATTATAGAGAGGTGCAGGTTGTGTGCCGTGACATCGATTCGTACATTCCCCTCATTGTATCAATTCTTCACTTCTGCCTAGCGATTTCTTAGTTCAAATCACCAAGTGACAATTGAGAATGTGCCTGTAGGCACGAGAGTTAATAACCAATATTTTCATAAAAACATCAGAAAAAAAAATCTTAGTACCCAGCCAAAAATTTAAGGAAATGTTTAAAGAAACCCTATTAAATTCCTCCAAGCCTTCCTGGTAAAGAAGTCTGCCTATTGCTACTACACGTGTCTTCTATATATATTTATGTGAGTGCACAGTGCAAAGTGGAATGATATAAGCAGGTTATCAGGTCAAAACAGAGAAAATCCAAATGCAGCCATCAATTTTAACCCCTTTTAACCCTTTATGTGCCAGAGGGGTACGGAACGCATTGCAAAGCAATGCGTTCCGTACCCCTCTGGCACTCAAAGGGTTAATAATAATGGGAGTATGACCGTTGCTTTCGACCATTGCTTTCCCCATTCCTCAAGGGGTTAAGAGGAAATGATTCCACTTTACACTGTTTTGTGGTCATCAAACCTATGCTACACTAGAGTGATATATTGTTATACATGTTTTATTTTCCTTGAATCTGTTAACATTTTGGATTTGTTTTGGGTTTGGATATACTTCTGATTTCTGAGGTAACGGCAGATAAATCTCTTGGATAGAGGGAGATCGGCTTCACCCCAATTTCACTCAATGTGTAACATTATATTGTGTACCAAATCAACATTTCACATGTTTCAATCATTTGACATGTTTTAATAAAAAAACACAGTTTGAAATGATTTCCAGATGATTCTTAATCCTTTGAGAGATGAAGGGAGTGTATAACTTATTACTTTGCTTCATGCTGGCACTCAAAGAGTTAGTCAGTTTGAGGTTCTGGCGGTCTTAAAACATCCTGTCATTCAAAGATCTGGAACCATCTGACATAGTAACCCAGTAACATATCCTATATAATAATTCACTAAGGATGTTTGTCAGAAGCCGTCATGCGCAGTAGAGACGGCTGCGTGTGCTGCAGTCATGCGCAGTAGAGACTGCCTGTGCCGCGGCTGATACGGAGCGGGTCGCTCCGAAATTCAGACCGGAGTCCTCTCTGCGCTCCTTCCTGGGAAGGTGCGCAGAGAGGACTATGGTCTGAATTCATAGCGACCCGCTCCATATCAGATGCTGCGCGGGCAATCTCTACTGCGCATGACTGCACTGCGGCCGTTGTTGGGTGGCACTGTGGCCCATATACACGTGCTGTTCAAATAGTAGAAACATAGTTGATGAGGCTAAAAAAAAGACATTCGCCATCAGATCCAGCCATGCCATGTCACTCCTATTGATCCATAGGAAGGCAAAAAAAAAATTGAAGCCATTTCCAGTTAAGCCACAAGTGGGTAAAAACAATTCCTTCCTGAATCCAAATGGTAGCTCCTGCCGGCGCTGACCGTCTTTCTGAGGCTGACACAGAGTAAGAGTTCCCAGTGGGTGAGAACTCATACTCTGCGTCATCCTCAGAAAAATGGTCAGAGCGGCATGCCAGTGGGAGCCTCAGCCGCGGGTCTAACTTGCCGCACCAGCATACCTGCGCCATCCAAGCTTTCTCGCACGCGCCAGTCCAGCCAGCCAATGAAATGTATTTTCTATATGGTCTTCATTGGCTGGCTCAGCCAGCCAATGAGGTCCACATAGCAAATACATTTCATTGGCTGGCTGGATTGGTGCTTATTGCTCCATTCCGGGACTCTTTGTTGTCCCAGTGGGGGGTGACCCTAATTGTCCCTCTTCACGATCTCTCTGGACAGGCTTGCTGAAGATTCGTAACATATGTAAAAGAGGTTGGGGGTCTTTATTATAGAATAAAATGAAAACAGCAAAGTTATGGATTGTTATAAAGCTACACATCATTATACAATTGTATACAGAAGACATGCTCTTACTGTAACAGGTAAACATTGCTATCTCTTTAATAAATCTTTTAACCTTTGAGTATCACAGAGGTAAGCAAAGCGTTATTTTGCAATATAGTGCTCACCTGCCAGGCATTCAAATACAATCTATAACCTTTGACTGGCAATGGGGTGGCCAATACAATGCTCTGCAATAAACCGCTTACCGCTTTGCTCCTCAAAACATGTGAGTGACAGAGGGCTATCCAACCCTGGCACTCAATGGGTTTAAACAGCTATTTAACGCTTGTTGCTTCCTGCAGATTTTTATCTTCTTCTATTGGTATTTTACTAAAATCTTGCTATCCTGATTTTGTGCTTTCTGTAGGGCAAAAAGAAGAAGAGGAAAAGAGATAAGCAGCCAGGCGAGACAAACGGTAAGTACCTTCCCTTCCAGCCTGGTTAGCGAGAGATTCACTGAACAACTGCTGTGGGTTGACATCCAGTTTTGGTGTCGACTGCTTCATGTAACTCCCAACCCTGCAGTGATCCCCTGTATGTGATCTAAATGGACCCTTAATGCAAGCCTGATGTCCCCTGCCCCCAGAATGTCTTGATACACTTTTTACTGAACACTAGCGCTATAATACATCCTTAATTGTGAAAGAACATTACAACATCCATAGACTATTCATGTAAAAGTTTCCATATAATGACAGAAAGGAAAAGTTATGATGCGGTTTTCTGTAGTCTGGGGGAAGCCATTTTCTTTTTTCACCCTACACTTCCCAAAAGTATGATGTGAAAATAGGAAGGGACTTTGCAGATAACTACTAAGACCTTTCTTTGTGTGAAACCTAATTATTAATTACAGGAAACAGTAATTGCCCTTCAAGTGTAAAGTCCACTTTGTGCACTTCTATCTTATAAAACAGCATCAGAGTTTTATACCAATATTGGCAGAGAAAGAAAAGGGTTAATTCTGCAAGTAATAGAATGAAATCAGATACAGGAGTTACCACAGACTACAAGGGCATGAAAACTGGTCTTCAGGTCAGAAAAATATAATGCCGTGTAAAGGACATTTCATTAAGTCTGTGACCATTCCATGCAGTCCACTGCTGTGTGCTTTGGGCCTGGAATGTGTATTTTAGCAGTTATATGGAGGCAGCGGCTATGAGTGGACCTTTGTTCAACAGTAAAGTGTTGAGGGAATGCAAGAAAAGAGGGTTCTAATTCAGATTAGAGAAAGACAAAGCTTTACTATCCAAATTATGAAAAATGTTTGATACTGTTGTGCAAATGGACCCTTCTCCAGCCATTAGACATCTGAGTTATAGTGCAACAACAGCTGGAGTACTGTAGGTTGCCCACCCCTTGTCTATGCTCGCGGATCTACCATGGGTTTTAGATGCAGATTTTAAAAAATGGATTCTAGGTATTACTATTCTGCATGTTTGTTTTGCCTTTTGATTGCCAGAGAGGTGTCCAGCAAACGTGAGTGTTTCTCATGTCTGCTGGTCACTTGTTGTAATTAACGTTTGTATGTATAAAGATCCTTATGTTAAAGGGATAGTAACGTCAAAAAAAGAAATCTACAACCGATTGTTTCATTTAATTATTTTATAATTAAACGTATGTTTTGAAAATCCTTTACCTTCATATTCGGCTTCAAAATCCAGTTAAACTCTTCCCTCTCTCGCCGTTTTCAGCACGTCATTCAGACGTCCCCCTGTCATCTCCCTTGACCAGATGGATTGTAACAAGGGACAATATTGTGTGTGTGTCAGTATAAGGAAAATCCTGTCCCCGTTTAAGAAGGAGGGCAGGTTTTTCGTTATGTTGACACAATATTGTCCCACGTTGCAATGCGTTCAGAACCGGTTTTCAGATCTGAGGGAACTCTGCATGACGTGCTGAAAAGGGTGGGAGGGGAAACTTTTAACTGGAATTTCAAGCCGAATATGAAGGTAGATGTAGATTTAATTTTTGATATTACTATCCCTTTAAAAATAAAAGTAAGGCAGTTATGGTGCAACACATTCTAACGTGGTCTCTAGCTTTCAAGGGGTTAAAAGCTGCATTTAAAACAAAGAACATTTGAGGAATTTTAATTTCTCCCCTAGAGTGCAGGTGGATTGCCCCAAAAGTGGTGTTTGTGGTCACATATATGAATTAAGTACACAGTACAGCGCTTTCTCCTGATCAGGAAGTGAGGAACACAAATAAAAATGGCTTCCCCCAGCTTATTGAAAACCAGACCATAACATTATTTTATATGTTAGATTCTATCAAGATATGAAAAGGTTTACATAGAATCAGTGACTGTTACAACACATTCATTCATATAACATCAGTTCTGTTTTATGGCATGAATGTTCCTTTAAGGGCCAGAGGGTTGTTCAGTGCATTGCGAAGCAATGACCAGCACACACTTCTGGTCTTTAACCCCTTGATTGCCAGAGGGGTACACAACGCATTGCAGAGCAATGCATTGCCTACCTCTCTGGCACTCAAAGGTTTAAAGGGTTGATGATTATTGTTTGCTATTTAATTAAACATATGTTTTTTTTAAAGTAAGATTTGCATGCTTACTAGGATATTTTTTATGTAATATTTAACAGTAACGTAATAACAACCAGCCATTAGTTTTACTGTTTTGTTTTATGAAATTGTGTGGTGTTTTATTCATGTGTTTGAGAGTGAATATGCGTGTGAGAGTATGAATGTGCCGTTTGTGCGCTTGTGTGCTATGCTGCATGCTTTAAAGTGGTAAATTCCTTCCCACCCCATGTTTAACCTTTGGATGCTAGCGATATCGCCAGCGAAAATATCTTTGCAATGCGTTGGAGATGTCGCTAGCATCCAAGGGGTTAATTAAGGTATTAAGGAGGTTTGCACTTTTACTGCATTGAAAATACTGCATAGACAACCTGATAAATACCACTGATTATGTCCGGATATTGTATAATTTGTTCTTTTTTTTCAGAACACAGCGAATGTTACCTAAATCCTTGCCTTTCACTTCCTCCGATCACAGGTGCTAAAGCCATTTTCCTTTGGATTTATTCCTATAGTTTTTTTTTTTATTATTACGTTTGGTTTATTTTTTTCCCTGAAAATGCTTTTTATTGCCATTATAATTTTATTAACATAAACCACTTCTTCTGAGAGAGGATAGGAAAAAAAATATTCCTGCCTGTTGTATAAAAGTTGGCTCTACCCTGACACAGTTGCTCTGGCTTTAAGCGTGGGACAGGCAAGCAGGTTGGGGAGGGGGCATTCCTAATCCTTTTTACTCTGCTAAAGATATCTGCAGCACATCTCAGAGCAATGAAATGATATGCTCACTAATAGACAGGGTGTCATTGCCAGTCCATTCTAGCATGGCAGCCTAAAGCTTCCACCCCTCTCCTTCTTTTCTGGATGCCCTAGGTCTAGTGACTAAACCATTAACAAAGAACTGATGCTTCGCACTTAACTTTATGGAATGAATCCCTTTCGCCCCTGATATACAGCAAAGATGACCTATATGCGTTTAAACCTTTGAGTGCCAAGGTGCACACAACGCATTGCACAGCAATGCGTTGCCTACGCCACTGGCACTCAAAGGGTTATAGACACTTTCTGGCACAGGTCGCAGTGGAATGATATGTTGTCTATTTTCATTTTCTTAACATAAGAAATGTATATATACATTCGCTAAAACGTGTGTAACGCCGCAGTCATGCGCAGTAGAGACTGCTGTGCGTGCTGTAGTCATGCGCGGTACAGACTGCCCGTTCCGTGACTCATACAGAGCTCTCTGTATCAGCCACGGCACGGGCAGTCTCTACTGAGCATGACTTCCCCGCAACCGGCTGGCAGTGGCACTGCGCCCCTTGTAACATATATATATATATATCCAGTTGGGAAGCACTCTCACTTCAATGACAAAATGCCCGGGTGCCAAGTCAGCATGGGAGTCCATACAAGTAATAAGAAAGAAAGAAAAGATGGCACTCTCAGGACTTATCAGTAATAGTGGTGTTTTACTTTGTGTCAACGTTTCGATGTGAATTACCACATCTTCATCACCAGGTCCTGAAGAAGATGTGGTAATTCACATCGAAACGTTGACAAAAGTAAAACACCACTATTATTGATAAGTCCTGAGAGTGCCGGCTTTTCTTTCTTTCATATATATATATATATATATATATATATATACGGATACATACGTACATGTATGTATATGTATAAAGACAAAAGCGTGACAATTCTGGGACAAATCTGTTGTACTGTACAGATCAGTTAAACACTGCCATTGATTTAAAATGTATTTTTAACTCCTTTAGTGCTAGAAAGGTCTCCAAGCATTCACAGTGCTCTGGAGACCTCTGGCACTGAAACTGTTAACTCTTTTTAGTGCCGGGGTGTATATGTTGCATACACCTCTGGCACTCATAGAGTTAAAGTCCCAGTTTAATTAATTGGACGTTTTTATTTGTTTCCTATGGTATATTTGACTTGTCCCAGAATTTCTCCGCTTCCATCTTTATACGTGTGCCCCATTGTCGGTAATTCTGTGCAGAGCAGAGATTTTGGCAGTAAACTCTATTGTTCAAACTGGTGAAAAGGTGCACTATTATTTACCACAAGTGTGTCATTATTTGGAGCTGTTTCTGAACAAATTTCTCTAGTTGGTAACACTTCCCCTTATTAGAAAATGACCCCAATGGATAAATGTGTTGCTTTTTGCACAACTGCACTCCAAAAGTTGTCTTATTATTAGCAAAAGGGCAGTGCCAGTATATGATCTACACACAGCAAAAACAGAAGCTTTTCTTACAATTTGTCATCTGTTTCAAAGTATATGATACAGTTACAGTACTGTGTAGAATCTTCTGTTTCTGAAAGGTCTGTCATACCCTTTTGATAGGGCAGTGGATCCCATCCTTTTGTAACATATGAAGCAAGCATGTTTTTCGTGTCGCATGTAGCTGGAGAATTAAAGTTTCAGATACTTGTGTAAGAAAAGCAATATAACTCAATATATTTGGAAAGGTGTGACACATAAAGCTTGGTGCCGTGATACACAAATTCTCAATGAGACCTCTGTTAGGAGTCACTGTTGTAGGTCTTCAGAAATCAGGACAGAAGTTAGTCTTTGTCTGTTGTACACCACAAGCACCCCCATACACGCGGGCCTGAGGACCTGCTTTCTGTCTAAATCTAGAGATGTAGTATTATAACGGTATCTTCTTTCACAGTTTAATTTTCCTGTTATGTTTTTTAAACTCCGTTCATGATACCTTTAGTTTTTCATTGGCATCAACTGTGAGTTAGCGCATTTCACTACCAGTCTGGTTTTAGATAATGTTGTGCCCTACACACTTTTCATAGTATCAAAATAAAGTTACTGTAATGCTGACTACATCTGTGTCTTTGGAAAGAGTACTGTATTTGATCCTGGAATTAGTTCTGTGTTTGTGGTGTTTATGTTGCTTTTCCTTAAACACCTACACATTTATCATCTTGCTGTTTCCTGTGTGAGTCTTCTCTGTGGATTTAAAGAATGCAGTCTTCTTGAGGGGATATTTGACGGGAAGTATAACCTTTAATTTTGATTTAACTATTTGAGTGCCAGAGTGCTATCCAATGAATTGCTTCAGAATGCAACGGACACCCCTTTGGCACTTACAGCAGGTTAACAGATATGTATGAAACCTTATTGACATGCAAATTGGATTAACCCTATAACTGTACAAATTGGTTAACTAAATGTGGGTTGATAATCTTTTTGTGGCCATATGAGCTACTTCTGTAAATACCTTGTTAGATTAACCTGTTCACTGCTGACATAGGCCAGAAAAATACTGCAAAGAGAAGTTTTCTCAGTTTCAGTCCTGAGGACACACCATCATACCTCCCAAGTGTCCCTCTTTAGGAGATATTAGGGGTGCATACCTCCCAAGTGTCCCTCTTTAGGAGATATTAGGGGTGCATACCTCCCAAGTGTCCCTCTTTAGGAGATATTAGGGGTGCATACCTCCCAAGTGTCCCTCTTTAGGAGATATTAGGGGTACATACCTCCCAAATGTCCCTCTTTAGGAGATATTAGGGGCCCATACCTCCCAAGTGTCCCTCTTTAGGAGATATTAGGGGTCTATACCTCACAAGTATCCCTCTTTAGGAGATATTAGGCGTGCATACCTCCCAAGTGTCACTCTTTAGTAGATATTAGGGGTCCATACCTCCCAAGTGTCCCTCTTTAGGAGATATTAGGTGTGCATACCTCCCAAGTGTCCTTCTTTAGGAGATATTAGGGGTGCATACCTCCCAAGTGTCCCTCTTTAGTAGATATTAGGGGTCCATACCTCCCAAGTGTCCCTCTTTAGGAGATGTTAGGGGTGTATACCTCCCAAGTGTCCCTCTTTAGAAGATATTAGGGCTCCATACCTCCCAAGTGTCCCTCTTTAGTAGATATTAGGGCGCTATACCTCCCAAGTGTTCCTCTTCAGGAGATATTAGGGAGCTATACCTCCCAAGTGTCCCTCTTTAGGTGATATTAGGGGTCTGTACCTCCCAAGTGTCCCTCTTTAGTAGATATTAGGGCTCCATACCTCCCAAGTGTCCCTCTTTAGGAGATATTAGAGGTCTATACCTCCCAAGTGTCCCTCTTTAGTAGATATTAGGGGTCCATACCTCCCAAGTGTCCCTCTTTAGGAGATATTAGGGCTCCATACCTCCCAAGTGTCCCTCTTTAGGAAATATTAGGGCTCCATACCTGCCAAGTGTCCCTCTTTAGAAGGGACAGTCCCTCTTTTAGACCCAAATCCCACTGTCCCTCTTTTCCACCCTGATGTCCCTCTTTTTAAGAGATCAGACTGTGTGGTGTCTATATAAGTATCACATTGCTCTACAGCAATAAAACTCACATTATTGTTTGTTAAAACGTCAGTATATGTGTTTATAAATTAGTCTGTGTAAATAATATACTTTGGTCTTGTTATAAATAATTTATTAGGTTACACAAAGAGGTGTCAATAGGTCATGAAATAACATAATAATTACCGTAATGCCCCGCCCACCAGCCACGCCCCCAGCAACACCCCCTAAAACACAAGTGTCCCTCTTTGGCAATTTGAAATGTTGGGAGGCATGCACCATGGGGTGGGGGTGGGGGGTTAAGGATATCCTTATTAAGACTGATCTGCTGATGAACATCCTACCATCAATTAGGGATATCTGGGAAACCTGACCTGTTGTTATAGCCAGAGAAAATGTCAATGTCTGTCTTTTGATAATTGGGGGCTGTAGTATTTGTTTTTTTTTATTTTTTAATCTCATTTCTAGTCTTGAGCCTCTGAAGGCCTTAAATTGTTTCCAGGGGGTTATTTATACAGTCTGTTCCCTGTCAATGTTGCAGCACAGTAATCAGCCCCCCCCCCCCAAAGAAATACAAATGGATTATACTTTTAATACTTCATCTAGCGAGTGATTAAGCCTTTGAGTGCCAGAGGGGTACGCAACGCATTGCTTTGCAATGCGTTGCGTATCCCTCTGGCACTCAACGGGTTAATGTATTTTATAACACGTATCGCTATGTTTAATTACTTACATAACTGTAGTCCAAGCACTGTTGAAGCTGAAAGGATCCCCCTCCTGCCCCTTCCCTGCGTCACTGATCTTCTCCTGCAGGTCCGGATGGAGCACAGAGAGCGACAATCTTCAGTAAGCAAAAAGAAAATCCTGTCCTCCTTTTATACTTACTGAGTGAGGATTGTCCCTCACTGCATCCGTCCAGTCTCACATCTTGAATAGCATTTAAACTACAAATCTGTAGGTAATTAAACATAGCGCTACGTGTTATAAGATCCATAAGGAAGACTCGGAGCTGTACTTTACAAGAGACATTACTATCCCTTTAAAGGGCAACAAACAACAAAAATTTCAATATCCCTATCCAGAATTGTAAACCATTGCCTGTAAATTATTTTCTTTGATGCAGGAACCCTGAAATGCAGTCTTAATGTTGTGCTTCCCTGTGACTGCTTAAGGCATCTGTGTTTCAACAAAGCATTGTTTTTTTTTGTTTTTTTTACTTTATTTCAGGAATATTTGTTAACAATGTCTTCAGTTATTGGTTATAATCTGGGGTTAATTCCTGATGCCTTAAGTTGACTTCTCACCTTGATTCAAGTTTTCATATTTGTAAAATTCATTAAAAACTACCTATGAGTCATGTTAGCCAAAATACCAGCAAATGTTCAGTTAAGGAGATAACTGTATTTGGTACCATATGTTAATTGATGCTAATTGTGGTATACGTGAGGTACCAATGTTATTTCATATGCTAATCAAGCTTTTCAATGATGTTTCATATTCTGATTAAGCCATTCTTTTATGTTTTGTATTCTAATTAATGTTCTTAAATGCTAATGAAGCAATGTACTTCTCCAGGAGACTTTCACCTTCACTTCCCAGAAATAAAAGTCGGAATATCTTCTAAACTATACATCTGTTGTACTTTTGGTTAACCTGAAACATAGGCAGCTTTGAATGAAGTTTTCAAATACGTAAAAAAAAAATTTCAAGGTGACAGGTCCGCTTTAACCTAATCATTTCAAAAGAGCTCCAATCAGCCATTCGAAGCTGGGGAGGGGGTGTCAGAAAACGGTTCCCTTTTGAAATGTTGCATCAAAAATATTGTGCGGCTGGAAGCCACATTAACCATGTCGCATTGTTTAAAATGGCGACGTGAGAACCTTGTGCTGTATAAAAGCGCAAGGTTCTCATGTCGCCTCTTTAAACGTCCCTACAGTAGTACAGGCATACAGCTCCCATCATCCTTACCTTGCTATGCTATTGTTAATGCATTCTCCTCCTATATACGTTTCTACTTTTTCTGATGTGCTGCCTGTTCCTCAAATGTTACTGGGGCCTCTTATACACAATCATCTGTTGATGATGTTCCACAGCGCTGCGCCGTCTTTTCAGCGCCTGTAGAGAGCTCCTGTAGGACCCTAAATTGTTGCCCGTGGACTGCCTTTAGAACACCACTGTGCAGGGGAGAGAGATACAACACAGAATGACAGGCGTAGCGGGGAAAAAGTGCCGGTGCAGTGCTGTGCAACATCATCAACAGATGTTTGTATAAGAGGCCCCAGTAACATTTGAGGAACAGGCAGCACATCAGAAAAAGTAGAAACATATATAGGAGAAGAATGTAATAACAATAGCATAGCAAGGTAAGGATGATGGGCGCTGTATGCCGGTACTACGGCAGGGACATTTAAAGAGGCGGCATGAGAACCTCGCGATTTTATGCAGCGTGAGGTTCTCATGTCGCCATTTTAAACAATGCGACATGGTTAAAGGAGCAGTAAACTTATTTTTATAAACCCATGTATTTTATAGAACATTTCCTGCTGAATAAAACAAGGTAACTCCCACTGCTGTCAGATGTTTTATTAAAAATGTATAACAGTTCAAATAATCAGGAAGTGAATTTGCTGTGTTTACTTCCTGATAGTTCTAACTGACAGGAAGTGAATTTACTGTGTTTACTTCCTGATTGTTCTAACTGACAGGAAGTGAATGTACTGTGTTTACTTCCTGATAGTTCTAACTGACAGGAAGTGAATTTCCTGTGTTTACTTCCTGATAGTTCTAACTGACAGGAAGTGACTCAGCAGTTTCTATTACATTCTAAGGAGAACTGTAAGTCACTGACTTTCCTCTCCATTCGAATCTAACAGAAAATCTAATTAGAATTTGACCACTAGAGGGCAATGATAATATAAAAAATACATGGGTTTAAACTGTAATAACTCTGGAAATATAAATCTCTCGGCAGTGGGAGTACCCTTATTTTCCCCACAATATGTATTTTTTCATAAAAAAAGTTTACTGCTCCTTTAATGCGGCTAGTAGTCGCACAATATTTTTGATGCAACGTTTCAAAAGGATACCTCAGAAAGCTGTCCCTTCATGTGAATAGCAACCTGGATATTTGTTGCCCTTGGCCACAGATCCCACACGTAGCAGCCATATCCTCTGTGTCTGTTGAAACCTCTCTGGCACTCAGATGGTTAAATCCTGGTTTCAGGGCTCCTGCAGCATGGAAACCGTTTTACAAGGGACCTCTGAAATACAGGGCTATTTAACCCCTTTACGGAAGAGAGGGTAGGGATAATGGAGTGTAACCTCTGTTTGTTTTTAGGTATTTATTCCTAAAAAAACCCCCAGTGCATTTATTTTTTTCCCCAGCTTAACCCTATGAATGCCAGAATGGTACCCAATGCAGTGCGTTGGATACCTCTGTGGAACTCAGAGGGTTAAATGCAGTATTATGGGGATTTAGTGATTCTTGGCCTGCGATTAGCCATTGAGATCTAGGTGGGTGTGTGCGGAGTATTGCTGTTGCGCTCTCACACGGATAACTGCACCTTTAACTCTGTGGGAAAATAAGATAGAGTGTTAAGCTCAGTGTAACCTGCACTGTGTTGTCCTGTGGAGGGTTGAGAATGTTGGTAGCAGAACTTACTACTGACCTAATCAGGTTTAACACTCTCCTGCTTTCTTCAGTAAATCAGGAACACTACTAGTAGTGTTGGGAGATGCTTTGTTACAAAGTAATTGCAGCTCAAGCTGGTTTATTTCAGCTCGTATCCAGACACTTTTTTTAAAATGCCCTACATTGAAATTAGCCTCCAGCTTTAGCTATCCATAGAGTATGACAGCAACAGCTGCACCACTCTGTGACAGTTTGAACTGCAATGACTTTTGAATTAAGAATCCCCAGTATTGAAAATGACATGATTTTTATTCATTAAGAAAATCAGGTTTCTGATACTAAAACTTTAAAGATCCTTTAATCCCTTGAGGTCAAGAGTGGTGAGTAACTCTGTATGTTGCATATCTCTCTGGTCCTTAAGGGGTTTACTAGTATTAATGCTGCCATAGAGGTGTCCAACACACTGCTTTGGAACTCATTTTACACCCTTATGGCAGTCAAAGGGTTGAGGGATCCCAAATGAATGCAAAAAGTAAGCACGCTTGAAGCCAGAGCATCACTGTGAGGGCAGAGAAGTGCACAGGAAATCATTTATCAACCACTTTGCTGGTATATGTGTGTGTGTGTGTTGGGGGAAGGGGTCATCATAATATCATAGAGATGAACTGTGGACCCCCTACCACACTGCAAAGTGGTTATCCATGTGGGCCTGCTTTAACCCTCCCGTGTGGATGGGTAAAACCTATTTTTGTTTCCTATCATCTTTCAAACATTCTTAAAGTTCCATGCCTCAGCTTTCCAGCACGTTCTATAATGCATCCTAATTATATGTCTGTATGTTTCAAGGTAACGGGGAAGATGTACAAAGTTGAACTGGAGCAATTCTGGGGCAAACCAACCGCACCAGGGGTGGGGAGATGAAAAGCGCCATTGCATTTTTTTTAAAAGTTATTACAGCCCACACTTATTTTTTTTTTGGTCTGTCACTAGCCCAGACTTTCTTTTTAAATGAAACTGCATTTTTTTGGTCACCAGTGACTTCTGTCCCTGTTACATATTATGGAGAACTGTAGTCTGTGACTCAAACTTTCCTATAAAGTTCATTGTTAAAAAAAAGTTCCTTTTGGACAGAGGCTGGTGCTGTTTCTAACTGATTCCATAAAAATATGTTTCGGCTGTAAAAGCTTTAAAGGAGCATTAAACTTTTTTTATGAAAAATATATATTGTAGGGATTTTCCTATTGAGTAAGATAAGGGTACTCCCACTGCTGAGAGATTTATATTTCCAGAGTTATTACAGTTTAAACCCATGTTTTTTTATATTAGCAGTGCCCTCTAGTGGTCAAATTCTAATTAGTTTTCCTGTTAGATTCTAATGGAGAGGAAAGTCAGAGACATACAGTTCTCCATAGAATGTGATAGAGACTGCTGAGTCACTTCCTGTCTGTTAGAACTATCAGGAAGTAAACACAGTAAATTCACTTCCTGTCAGTTAGAACTATCAGGAAGTAAACACAGTAAATTCACTTCCTGTCAGTTACAACTATCAGGAAGTAAACACAGTAAATTCACTTCCTGGTTATTTAAACTGCTATAAATTTTGAATAAAAAAATCTGACAGCAGCGGGAGTGGCCTTGTTTTATTCAGCAGGAAGTGCTCTATAAAATATGTGTTTTCATAAATAAAAGTTTACTGCTCCTTTAAATAGAAAATCTCCCAGCAGTTGGAGGATTCTTGTTATATTTTTATAAAAAAACAAAACAAAACAAAAAAAACATGGCTACTACTTTGAAAGCCCCATTAAATTCAGTGGGAATTTGGGGAATTCTTCTCTCTCCTCTCTGGTGCAGTTGATTCGCCCCTGAAATACTCCTGTGTTTATCAGTACATCAGCCTCAGTCTGTTTACAAAGCTCTTACCAGACTTTTTGGCAAGACACTAACCAAGCCAATGGAATATGCAGTATTTTTTATTTCCCTGCAGAAAAAAAAAGCAAAAAACACTGTTAAAAAAAAGAATTCTTAGAGAAACCTCCTTAATCTAATTTTTTTATTGCTTCCACAAAATGTTTCCACTCCAGCATGCTGTTGCTCCTGTCTGTTTGCCTCCCTGAAATCATGCTAGCATTGTGCTTCAAAAGCATGCCTCATAGCTAAAGCTAACACGTCCATTCCGCTGTCTGCCTGCTCTTATCCATTCCTCTTTTCTTTACACAAGGTGTAACTTTCCCTTTAGAAATAAAGACATTAATGATGAGAATTTTTCAAAGCTGCAGTTTCCCAGCACGTAAGATATTCCAGAAGATCAAAAGTAAATGAACGCAATAAGATTGGCCTGAGTGTTCAAATTACAGTTTGGAAGCCCTTTCCTTGGTATAGTTAGGGATCCTGCCTTTTATACAGTTTGGAGACCTACCTTTTGTATAGTTGGTGGCCCTGTCCTTTATACAGTTAGGAGTTGTGCCCTTGGCAAAGTTTGGGGTCCAGTTGGTGGAAGCTGTCCTTGTTACTATTGGGGAAACTCTTCTTAGTACCATTGGTCATTATGCCCATGGTAAAGTCCTGTACTTAGTATATTTGGGCACCATGTCCTTAGCATAGTTGGACAATCTGTTCCTGGAACAGTTGGGGTGAGCCTGCTTTTAGTTTAGTGGGGGACTTTATTCTTCATTCTCTAGGCCTCCCTGTTCTTGGTAAAGTCAGGGAGGCTGCCCATTATACAGTCAAGGATCTTGCCCTTGATAAAATGGGGGTTTTGCCCTTGGTAGAGTTAGAGGTTATCTCCTAGGTAAAGTCGAGGACCTTGACCTTGATAGAATCAAGACCCTGCCCTTGGTACGTTTTGGGGACACTGCCCTTGGTAAAGTTGTGTATCCTGTCTTTGGTGGCATCTGGGACCCTGTCTTTGGTAAAGTTGGGGACCCTGTCTTTGTTAGACTCTGGGACCCTGTCTTTGGTACAGTTGGGGACCCTCTCCTTTGGTACACTTGGCGACCCTGTGCTTTGGTACAATTGGGGACTCTTCCCTTGGTAGAGTGGGAGACTCTTCCCTTGCTACATTCAAGGACACTGTCCCCAGTACCATGTGCTGTTGGTACAGTTGTTGATTCTGCACTTAGTACAATTGAGTACTGTGTCCTTAGTAAACAGTTGGGCACCTTGTCCTTGGTACAGTTGTACGCCCTCTTGTTTAGTAAAGTTAGTACACAGTTGGGCACCTTGTCCTTGGTACAGCTGTACTCCCTGTTCTTAGTAAAGTTGGACATATTATAATTAATTCATTTGGGCATCTTGTTCTTGGTAAAAGTGGGCACCCTGCTTTTAGTTTGGTGGAGGACTTTGTTTAGGTTTTCTAGGGCACTGTGTCATTGGTACATTCAGGAACCATGCCCTTGATACAGTCAAGAATCTTACCCAGTTGGAGGTCCTGCCCTTGGTACAGTCAGGAACACTGTCCTTTGTACCGTTGATTAGTCTGAACGTGATGCAATTGGGGACACTGCCCTTGATACAGTGGGGGACCCTGCCTTTGGTGCAGTTGGGGACACTGCCCTTGATACAGTTGAGGACCCTGCCTTTGGTACAGTTGGAACCCTGTCCTTGATACAATTGAGAACCCGATTTTTAGTATAGTGAGATACCCTGACCTTGGTACAGGTGGGGATCCTCTCCTTGGAACAGTCAGGGATCTTGTCCTTGGTACAGTCCTGGACCTTGTCCCTGGTACAGTCAGGGACCTTGTCCCTGGTACAGTCAGGGACCTTGTCCCTGGTACAGTCTGGGACTTTGTCCTTGGTACAGTCAGGGACCTTGTCCTTGGAACAGTCGGGGACTTTGTCCTTGAAACAGTCAGGGACACTGTCCTTGGTACAGTCAAGGACATTGCCCTTGTTACAGTTGAATACCCTATTCTTGGTACATTTGTCAACCCTGTCCTTGGTACTGTCACAGAACCTGCCCTTGGTGCTGTCAGGGTCCCTGCCCTTGGTATAGTAGGGGACCCTGCCCTTGGTATATGCGGGGACCCTGTCCTCGTTACAGTCATGGACCCCTTCCTTGGAACAGTCGGGGGCTCTGTTCTTGGTACAGTCAGGGGCTCTGTCCTTGGTACAGTCAGGAACCCTGTCCTTGGTACAGTCGGGGACCCTGTCCTTGGCACAGTCGGGGACCCTGTGCTCGGTACAGTGGGGGACCCTGTCCTTGGTACAGTCGGAGATATTGTCTTTAGTACTGTTGGTCATTCTTCCTTTGGTATAGTTGGGGATCCTGCTCTTAGTACATTTGGGTACCATGTCCTTATCACAGTTGTGCACCCTGCCCTTATTAAGGTTGGGCACACTATTATTAGTTCAGTTGGGCACCTTGTTCGTGGTAAAGCTGGGGACAGTTTAGTGGGGGACTTTGTTTTGGGATCTGTAGATCGTTTTGCCTTTTGTACAGTTGGAAACCCTGCCCCTGGTACAGTTGAGGCTCATGCCTTTGGTATGGTTGGGAACCCTGCCTTTGGTACAATTGGAGGTCGGGCCTTTGGTGCAGTGATGAACCCTGCCCTTGGTACAGTTGGAGGTCACCTGGGACCATGTCCATGGTAAAGTCAGGAACCTTGCCTTTGGTACAGTTTGAGGTCCTGACCTTGGAATAGTCTGATACCCTGCTCTTGGTACAGTTGGGGACCCTCTTCTTGGTGCAGTCTATGACCCTGCCTTTGGTACAGTTGGGGGCCCTGCCCTTGGAATAGCCATTGATGCTGCACTTAGTACAGTCTTGGACCCTGTCTTTGATACAGTCAGTAACCCTGCTCATTGTACAATTTGACATCTTGTCCTTGGTACAGTCAGATACACTCTCCCTGATACATTTGAAGTGCTTGTCCTTGGTACAGTTAGGGTACTTGTCCTTGATACAGTTGGACAACCTGTTCCTGCTATGGTTGGGCTCCCTGATCATTATACACTTGGGTACCTCATCCTTGGTAAAAAGAAACTGTGCTCTGTAAAGTACAGCACACTGTCCTTGGTACATTTAGGTACCGTATCCATGGTGCAGTTGGGTACCTTCATCGAGATATGTTTGGTGACCTTTGTACAGTTGGCCACCCTGTCCATGATATAGCGGAGTCTCTGGTACATTTGGGAACCCTATTCTTGGTACAGTTGGACATCCTGTTCTTGATACATTTGGGAACCCTGTTATTGAAACAGATAGGAACAATATTCTTGGTACATTTGGGAACCCTTGGATACAGAGGGGTCCCTTTCCTTGGTACAGTTGGGAACCCTCTTCTTGGTAAAGTTGAAACCCTGTTTTTGGTACAGTTGGGCACACTGTTCTTCATACAGTTGGGAACCCTGTTCTTGGTACAGATGGACATTCTGTTTTGGGTGCAGTTTGGAACCCTGTTCTTGGTGCAGTTGGACATCCTGTTCTTGGTACAGTTGGACATCCTGTTCTTGGTACATTTGGGAACATGTTCTTGGTACAGTTGGGCACCCTGATCTTGATACAGTTGGGACCCTGTTCTTGGTACAGATGGACATCCTGTTCTGGGTACAGTTTGGAACCCTGTTCTTGGTACAGTTGGACATCCTGTTCTTGATACAGTTGGACATCCTGTTCTTGGTACATTTGGGAACCTGTTCTTGGTACATTTGGGAACATGTTCTTGGTACAGTTGGGCACCCTGGTCTTGATACAATGGGGCACCCTGTTCTTGATACAGTTGGGAACCCTGTTCTTGGTACATTTGGGAACATGTTCTTGGTACAGTTGGGCACCCTGGTCTTGATACAATGGGGCACCCTGTTTTTGATACAGTTGGGAACCCTGTTCTTGGTACAGTTATGCAGAGTGCCTAAGGTACAATTGGAACCTCTGTCTTGGTAGAGTTGTGGATCTGCTGTAGGTATAGTCGGGGACCTGTTCTTGCTTTCCTTGGTTCCTGCCCATGGTACAGTTGAGTTATCTGCCTTAAAACCTTTTTTGGGGATTATTCAGCGTGTTGTGTGCTTGATTCTTGTGAATCCAATCCCAAGATAATCATTATTATGGTGTTTATAGCCTGAGATATCAATTCCTTTAGTCAATTTCAATTTCAAATACTCAGATCATCCAACAGGATCATGATAGCAGGTCTCTTTGTTGCCGAATCTGCAGATACCAAGAGAATAATGAGAGGAGATGTATAAATTATCTATTTCTTACCTCCTAATAGTAACTCTCCACTTACCGTACTGTGGCCAGAAAATCCTTTTGGCCTCTTCTGTCAGATGTGGATGTCATGTCCATGGAGATGAACATGAAGGTTGCTAGCAGGTTTGTCTGCAGGACGAACTCTACTCACTGCACATGGACATCTTAAACCTTTAATGACCAGAGGCACCTCTGGTACTCCAAAGAGTTAAGTAGGGTAATGCACAGTACCTGCTTCAGTTTGAGAAAACTGACAGCGACTGTCATGTCCACCTCCATGGACATGATATCAGGACTGAATAAAAATGTTATCTCTTGAACAAAAGAAAAAAATCCTAGGGGTCATTAGGATTTTCTGGCCACAGTAATGTAAGTGAAAGGAAGTTATGAAGTTAGCTCCCCTTTAATTAATCAATATCGTGAAGCAGGGAATACTGCAGCTTTGATTTTATCAGCAAGCAAACCGCCAATTAAACAGTAAATCAGATCCTGTCCATGACTTTATTTTAATTTATCTCCGTGATTTAAAAATAAATGAAGTTCTACGCTTTTTGCAATTAGTAACCAGTTCATTGATTTTTATTTTTTTATTCTTTTTATCTTTCTCTCTCTTTCTCTTTTCCCTTTTCTTTTCCGCTCGCTTCTGTCTTGAACACATTCAGACCTGAGCGCTCCTAAGAAATGTCGAGCGCGCTTTGGCCTTGATCAGCAGAATAATTGGTGCGGTCCCTGCAGGTGTGTATGGTTTTTCAGGATTTGCTCTGGCTGGTTTCGTATGGTTTTATTTGGTAATTTCCCAGCCCCTATCTTTAGCTACCACCTCCGTGTTATCATTCTTGCCAGGCAATACGGACTATATCATTTGGTGTCTTTATTTCTTAAAAGTGAAGTAAATTCCCTTGTGCACCTTTCTTTAAAGGATAAATGCATTTTTTTTATAAATCATATATGATATATGGCTTTTCTTGTTAAGTAAAACAAATATACTCCCGCTGTCTGGTGATTTTTCATGCAAAAGTTATTGCAGCTCAAACGTATCTTCTTATATCAAATTGCTAATCACACCAACAGCTAGTGTTCAAAAAGGCTTTTTTTTTATATAATGTAGTAATGGGTGAGCTTGAGTCACAGACTACAGCTTTCAATAGTAAATGATAGGTACATCACCGGCTGGTAACTACAGTTAAAGTACAAAAATATATATATATATATTTGATCTGTAATTACTTTTAAATGAATCATCTGCCCTTGTTTTACTCAGCAAGAAAAAACAATATCATATATTTTTCATTCAAAACAAATTTACTTTGGTACATCATATATATGGCTTTGATGGGGTTTCCGCTTCTGACAGCTGATTGATTTTGGGTTTTTGCTGCTGAAGATCAGATGAGAGTTGTAGCTCCCAACAATTGATTTCCACTGCTGTACATGTTCTGACATCATAGCACTCTCTAGATCAGAGGTTCTCAACCCGAGCCCTCAGTGGCCACTAACAGGCCAGGACTTAGGAATTTCCCTGCTAGAACACAAGTGTGTTGATCAGAGGCTCATTCACATTGATTAACTCACCTGTGCTCTTAAAAGGAAATTCTCAAATCCTGGCCTGTTAGTAGCCACTGAGGGCACAGGTTGAGAACCACAGCTCTAGATGACCTTGTATATTAACAATACAGCCACTCTTACCTTTGAGAGGGGACTGGACACACAGACTTAGAAATACAGCTGGTGGGTTCTTTTTGCTGGGGAATCCACCTAAAGGAATGAACAGTCAGCGACTGAAACCCCCTTCAAAGCCATAGAGATGGTATAGGAAGTTAAGGTTGATGAAAGGGGAGAGTTACTTAGCCTTTAACATTTGACACCATACTTTTATTTATGACCCTATAACCTTGAGTGTTCATTTTGTTTTAATGTTTCATCATGTCTTGCTGAGTAACTTGTTGGATATATGTGTCAGTGTCAGGTCTTGGTCAAAGTGAAACGCGTTGCCTTCATCCTTGCATTTCATTTTTGCAAAAATGGTGAAAATTGGAAAAAGTTTAGAACACTAAATTGTATACTTAAAACAAAATTATTTGTTCCTCTACCAGTGTCTAGTCAAAACTTATATAATTCCCATCCTATCCTATATGTGAGCACTGCCCTTCATCCACCAAATAGTTCAACAGACTGTCCGATAAGCATTGCTTTATATTTCACGTCTGCTGCTATAATAAAAGTCCTAAAACCCCCCAAAAAAACATACGCTGAATTCCTGTTGCAGTGGAAGCACCTAAATATGTCTCCTTGGATGCTGAGGAGGTATTTTTTAGGATCTATTGGATTTTATTATTAATTCAATAGCAATAATAAAAAATGATAAAATTCAATATCAGTAGTCATAATGAGCAATTCTGTAGCAAACATTAAAGGGATAGTAATGTTTCCAAATAAATGCAGATTTGATTATTCTTTATAGTATTTGGGCCATGTATAGCGGTATGATCATTCTCTACAATGTGTAGTTCCAGAGTAATTGAATCATAAAGTGTCACCCTTCCGCTCCTTTTACCTATGTAAAGCTTCACAGTAAGACCGTCCGGATGGATCACAGCAAGGGACAATCTTCTGTTAGCATAAGGAAAAACCTGCCTTCATCCTTCAAGTGGGAACAAGGTTTTCCTTATGATCACAGCCAGAAGATTGTCCCTCACTGTGAGCTGTCCGGTCATGTGACCAGATTCCACATCTGAGGGGAGGCGGCTTACACTAGGTAAAAGGGACGGGAGGAGATACTTTATCATTCAATTACTCTGTGTTTACACATTGTAGAGAATGATAATACCGCTCTACATGGCCCAAAAATTACAAAGAATAATTGGAGCAGCGTTTTTAATTTTAAACATTTCTATCCCTTTAAACCCCTTTGAACGTCGGCAACTCTCTTAACATTCACAGGGTTAAAAGCCCTCTTTAGCCAATGGGAATTCAGGGAATTTTTCTTTTTTTGATTCTTTCTCTTTTGCTCCGTGAATACATTGCTGGATGTATTAATGTTGCAGAAGGAGTGTAGAATACACTGAAGATGGGCAATTAATTTACCTTTAATAACGCAACGGCATTTTTTTTCTGCTGGTAACTCTTTGAGTGCCAGAAGGTAAGCAATGTGTCGTGAGCCCCCTCTGATACTTAAAGGATTCACACATCAACCAAGATCTAATACCAGATGCTAAGAAGAAATGGATCAATTCTGGAACAAACCAACTGCACCATGGGGTACAAATAAATATTCCTCAAGTTCTCATTGATTTAAATGGGGTGTTTAACTCCGGGAATGCTAGAGGGGCCACAAATGCATTGCTCCACAATGCGTTGGTGGACCCTCTAGCATTCAAAGGGTTAAATACTGAGTTTAAATTAAAAGGAATTTTTATTCCCCCCCATGGTGCTGTTGGCTTGCTCCAGGATTGCTCAAATTCTCTTAGTACATCAGCCTCGTTATAACCAGCTTTGCATCCAATTTAAAGTGGACCTGTCATCTTAAATTGCTGTTTTGCATATTTGAAGTTTTCTCTGTAAGCGATGTATGTGTCATGTCAGCCAAAAGACCAGCAGATGTGTAGCTTAGGAGATATTAATACATTTAATTCCGGAATGTGATCTTTCTGAGTGCAACACCTTATAATAATTAAAGGGATAGTAATACTTAAGTATTACTAATCCCTATAGCAGGGCTCAAAATTTCCACTCGCCACTAGCCAATGGCGAGTGAAAATTTAGCCCTGGCGAGTAGAAATTCAGCCCTGGTTGGTATGTATTGGCTTGCAGTGCCCAGTAACTTTTCAGGTCTGGCTAGTAGCAAAGGACTTCAAATTATAAGCCCTGCCTATAGTAAAGTCCTATTAAACATAAATGTATTGCCCCCAGTGTCATCTCTCAAATTTTTATGGTTGAGAGATAATCGCTTCTTAAGTTGCCCTCTCCCTCCCCCTTCCCCGTAGTCAGCGTTGTAGCTGACTGAAGGGAAATCCGGTCATAGATCATCAGGAGGCTCTGCAGCAGAGCCGTAATCACGTTAATTAAAAAAAACAAACTTTCACTAAAATGGTCTTCTACGTGTGCTTGCAAACCAAGCACATGTAGAAGACCGTTTCAGTGAAAGTTTTCTTTTTTAGTAACGCGATCGCGGCTGTGCTGGAGAGCCACCTGAAAGTCGTACGACTCTCTTTCCTGCAGTCAGCTAGAATGCTGACTACGGGGAAGGGGGAGGGAGAGGGCAGCTTTAGAAGCGATTATCTCTCAAACCATAAAGGTTTGAGAGAAGACACTGGGGGCAATACGTTTTTTTTTAGTTGTACTTTGCTATAGGGATTAGTAATACTTAAGTATAGCTATCCCTTTAAGTTCTCGGTGCTGTATATAGACCTCCATTAGTATACTTTGGTGCACAGAAAGAGACTCACGCTTTTCAGAAATGAAAGTATCAGTATCTCCTGCTGATCAGTTGGTTAATATGATACATAATCAGTTTCACATATCAAGACCTAAATTCATGTCCATTTTAAAAATCCAAATCAAAGTCAAATACACTGGAAATTGACTAGTGCTGGGAATATTGTATTCCGCTCACTGGACTCGCTTCGTTGCTCATATACATTAATTTGGGAGCAAGAGTGGAAGATTTGAACTAAATTCATGGGATAGTACTGAAAAAAGCCACAATTCATCTAAAATTGCAAACTGAATCTTGAATTTGGTACTTCCCTAGTTGCCATGCAGCATCCGTGTATGGGAATTGCTAGGCACTGTCCAACCTAACACATTATTAGTGCACCGTTCAGCTCAATCACATCATTACTAGTAGGTTTACATAGCTGATGATGCCAAAAAAAGACATGCATTCACAAAGCTCAGCCAATAATTAGGGTGATTAGCACCATTTTAACAAGTTGGCATAAAGACCCGGGGATTTAAAGTGTAACTTTCACCTTAATTCAATATTTAAAAACTGCATTAAAAACAGCCTATGTTTACTGTTAGACAAAGGATCAGCAAATGTTTAAGGAGATAGTCACACTTGTTACATATGCTAATATATGCTAATTGCACTCCCTGTGCAGTACCAGTGATGTTTTCATATGCTAATTATGCTCTTCAGTGACATTTCAAAGGCTAATGCAGCCTATTCAATGAAGTGTCATATGCAAATGAAGGTTTCAATGAGATTTCATATGCTAATTAAGCTTTGTGCAGTACCAATAAATTTTCACTTTCACTCTTCCCACAATTAAAAGTGTGGATATCTCCTAAACTGTACATCTGATGGATGTTTGGTTAACATGACATATAAGCGGTTTTAATGCTGTTTTCAAATATGCAAGCTTGAATTAAGGTGAAAGTTAAATATTAAGCAATGGGTCTTGGGCTTTTACCCCCACAACCAGTACCTAGCAACATCCCTGCCTCGTTGTGAAGAATGGAATGCCCGTATGGTGAATCCTAGATCTCTGGATCTTTTTCCAGCCTGTATTAGAAAGCAAAATATGAATTAGGATTCAGTTACAGATTTCACTAACACTGATACCTGACACTGGCAGATACCAACGGTTTCAGGAAGTCCTTCACTTTTATTCATCCTGTGACATCATAAATCACAGTCGGTCATATGTTAAAAGATGTTTCTGGGGCAAACCAGCTGTTACTGAGTAGACACACATTCACAAATCGCCCTTTGTGAAATAATGTAATGCACACCTCTCTAGCATTCAATATTTAAAAAAATTAAAACTGTTGAAATTAATGAGAATTTTCCTAAGTTCTGTTTGCTCCATAGAGTGCCGCTGGTTTGTCCCAGAATTGCTTCTGTTTTGCTTTTAACCCCTTAAGGACCGGCCGCGCACGCACGCGGCCGCGCACTTAAGGACCACGGAGCTTTTTTATTTTTTTGAGAATCCGATTTCAGACTCCACGAATGGCGTGCAGCCGCACGGGAAGCCCAGAATTCCATAACGGTCCTGATACGTCATTGGTCCTTAAAGCAAATCCAGCCATGACGTACCAGGACCGTCAAGGGTCCTAAAGGGCTTAAACGTGTGGCCAGACGAGATGATTATAGAACCACTTTAAGCACTATTGCTGGCTTCTGATGCTCTGGGGTTTGGCTATGGAAAGGAGGGGAGATTACCAAATAAATAGATAATATAGGTAAACACAGTGAAGAAATGACATCCTATTGAGCAGTACCCAGAATTGTGTTGTATTTTTGTGTGTGTTTACATTGTGCTAACAGATACAAATGCTCCTAAGAAGTGTCGGGCATTGTTCGGACTTGACCGACAGAATCTATGGTGCAAACCATGCAGGTATACTACAATAAGGTCCCCTGGGAAGTAATTATCCCACCTCTTCTCCTTACAGACTCTCTGTGATTCAACTTGTTTAATCGATAAATAAGCCCTTCACTTCTCTCAAATTAAATCCGTTCTTTCTCTGTTTCTATTCTGGTGGTTGGATTTTGCTACATTTCCTCCTATCTGTGCATACAGGTTATGGCTGCTAAAAAAAGGAGAACTAACATTAAAGCCCCCTTCACTTACCTTTATGGCCAAAACACCTTAATGGCTTCTAAAAATGTTGCCTTTGTGCCTCAAAGCATCTTCAGTTAGTCTTGGATGTCATATCTATGGAGGCGGACATGAGAGTTCCTGGAATGACCACGTGACCTCAACTCTTCTCACTGCATACGGTAACCTTAACCATTTAAGGACAGGAGGGGTCCAAAACACATTGCAAAGCAATGCGTCGTGGACCTCTCTGGTCTGTAAATGTTTAAAGTAGGCTCATGCACTGTTCCTGCCCCAGTTGGAATTCAAGTTCCAGCAATTGTCATATCCACTTTCATGGACCTGACATCTGGATGTGATTGAAGATGTTGTCATCTGAACTAGGGATCATGGGCAAAAATCACAGGGGACATTAGGATTTTATCACCATAATAAGGTCAGTAGTGGGTTATTATTAGGAGCTGTTAGCTCTCTTCTAAGCCCTTGGATATCAGATTACCCTCCAACGCTTTGCATTGTAGACCCCTTTAGCATTCAAGAGGTTACTAAAGTATTGTCTGTAAATAAAGTTATTCTGAAAGAAAAATATCACAGCAGTTGAGTGCTTTTAATGCCTTAGAGGATAGAGACATCCCTACTGGAGCTAGAGATGTCTCTGTCGTCCATTGGATTCAAAATACTTGTTATTACACAGTTACTCAGTGCCCTAAACAGTAGTGCAGCATGCCACAGTAATCACCATGCCCAGATAACCAGAGTACTGGGAATGATACAACAGGAAGGGACCATGTCTGTCCTCCCCTTGCATCACTGATGCAGTGTGTGAGCACTGAGCATGCACCACCTGTACTCTTATTCATCATAGGAAGCAAGTGTTGGGTTTATGATACCCGACATATGGACATGCTTTCAGGAAGCTAATTGGTACAGTTCTAGCCAAACCAAGTGCACCAAAATGGGGTCATATGAAAATCCACACTGATTGAATGTGGCTTTAACCCTCTTCAATGCTAAAGTGGGCTCCAAGGCATTGCTCAGCAAAGCGATTCAGACCTCTCTGGAATTCAAAGGGTTTGAAAGACCAGTTTAAATCAAGAGGAATTTTAATTTAACCCACTTTTGGTGCTCTTGGTTTGCTGGAGAATTGCTCGTGTTTTCCTTTCTGCAGTCCAGTCTCATTGCAGGATCAGGCAGAGAGTGGCTGGGGTCTCTTCTCTGACCCCGACTGACTCTCTGGCTCATCAGCCTTGGCTCAAAAGGCAGCCTAGTTTGTTCATAAAACACATTTGTCAAAGTATAATAATTTAAGATTTTTGTTTATGTGCAATCAGGACAAAATGAGGGATAAGGGGATTACATTTAGCTGGGTGTCGCACACTGACAGTTTAGCTAGGAAAAGACTAGATTTTGGGTCGGACCAGTTCCACCATAGGGGACAAATTTTATGATTTAAATGGTGATTTTTAACCCCTTGAATGCTAGAGAGTTCCCTAATGCAATGTGTTGGGGACTTTTCTAGCATTAAAGTGTTAGTAATGTCTAAAAAAAACATTTTTGCATTTAGAAGAGCTTAAAAAGCTGATCTAAATGCAAAAAAACCATATCTCTCAACCCGCTATGGTTTAAGAGATACGGGCGTTTAAAGTTTGATCTCTCCTACTGACAGCTGTAAAGCTGTCAGCAGGAGATTTGTGTCGGTCGACACTGTGGCACTTGAGAAGTGCCGCGATCTCGTTACTTACACGGAATCCCTTCACTGGAATGGTCTAAAATGTGTGCCTGAACACTAGAGATCGCCGCTCTGCTCAACCGCCTCCGTGTCGACCGACACGAATCTCCTGCTGACAGCTTTACAGCTGTCAGTAGGAGAGATCAAACTTTAAACGCCCGTATCTCTTAAACCATAGCGGTTTGAGAGATATGGTTTTTTGCATTTAGATCAGCTTTTTAAGCTCTTCTAAATGCAAAAAAAAGTTTTTTTTAAGACATTACTAACACTTTAAAGGGGTTAAAAAGCTCCACGTATGTCTGTGGCAGTTTTGGGGAATTTGTATTTGTCCCTTATCATGCAGTTGGTTTGGCTCAGAACTGCTCATCTTCTGACTTCTCCAAAAAGCCCAAAACGCGTAGGTATGTGTTAATGACATAATTTTACGCTCTCTGGAACTGAGAATTGGGGTGTCATAAGAGAGCGAAGCTGATCAGAAACTGTATGCCCAGCTGGACTGTCAAAATAGGGACCCTTGTAGGGAAATCTTGGTGGAGGAGCAGAATCTGGTTCTCTGCACTATCTTTCCTTCTAATTGATCCTTTTGGTTAAATCTGTTATTTCTTTATTCTGATGCAAGCAGTCTTTGAATTTGGAATGTAATGATGGTAGGTATGCCTTTCTACTCTCTCTCTGTATCTCATGCATTTATATCCATACTCTTCATCCACTTGTGATGCCTTGTTTTACTAGAATGTAGACTCAAGATCATTGTAATGAATGTTCAGTGTACTGTATCCATGTTTGATTCAAAGACTTTCCTCTTGAAAACACTGCACAGGACTCCTAACACAATGCTATAATCATTACTGTTGACCAATCTGGGACCTACGTTTGTCAGATGGAGAATTCTATTGGCTAACTTGAGAGACCAGTAGTATAAGTTATACTGACACAGGATATGTTTGGAAGCATTTAGCACTTCCCTTACTATAGCCGTGGTCATAATTTAAAGAAACATAACACCTCCCAATAATCCCTTCCCCCATACTACTATGGCCAAAAAATTCCTATGTCCTCAGAAGTTTGCCCTAGCACCTTTGTTCAAGAGATGGTGTCTTCAATCAGTCCTGAACGTCATGTCATGGAGACAGACATGACAGTTGCTAACAAGACCACAGGACCTCTGAGTCTGCTCACTTCTCATGGTAATAGTAACCCTTTTTTAATGCCCAGAGGGGTCTGCAGTGCATTGCTTCAAAATACATTGCACTTCATATAAAAAAAATCTGCAATCAAATGTCATGTCTACCTCCATAACATAGGGGCCATTAGGATTTTCTGGCCTTAGTAAGGTAAGTGTGTGTGTGGGAAGGAGGTATTATTCGGTGATGTCACTTCTCCTTTAAAGGGATAGTAATACTTAAAATGTAAAAAAAACATATGTTGTAGGGTTTATGTTCCCGAATAAAACAAGGGTACTCCCACCGCTGAGAGATATTTTATTAAAAAATTATAACAGCTGAAACTTGAATTATTTAGGTGCAATATCACAGTGGCCTGAAAATTTACAGTGGCGCTGTTGTTACACCATCCTGTGGACTGCTCTGGTCCGTAGACCACAAATCTCCATAGGATGGTGTAGCAACAGCGCCACTGTAAATTTCCAGGCCACTGTGATATTGACCTAAAAAATTCAAGTATGAGCGGTTATCATTTTTTAATAAAATATCTCAGCAGTGGAAGTACCCTCGTTTTACTCAGGGGGATAAACCTTACAACATATTATTTTTTACATTTTAAGTATTACTATCTCTTTAACATCACAGTCGATTTATTCGTTGGTAACACTTATGAGTGTCAGGGAGTGTGCAACACAACCAAAACGAACCAGAGTCAGTCTGAAACAAACCTGCTGAATCATTGCTTAAATACAAATTCAAAAATAAAAATCCCCACATCCCTGTTGATTTAAATGCCATTTTTAGCCTCTTGAATGCTAGACTTCTCAATGTATTGGAGATCTCTCTTCCATTCATGAGGCTAAAAAATGCATTTCAGTCAGTGGGGATATTTAGTTTTTTGCCTGTAATGATGCGTTTGGTTTGCTTCAGAGTTTCTCAGTGGGGGAGATGCACTAAGGTGTGATAAAGAGATCACGTCTCCAATATGATAAAGTCACCAGTTCCTGTGTTATTCTGTGGAGCCTAAGCACTAAGATGTCTCAGGTTGGAGAGATCTTAGTGCATGCACTCAATAGAATAACATGGGGATTGGAGAATGTTTCTCAGTGGAGACATCATCTGGTCTTTATCACACCTTAGTGCATCTCCCCATTTTATCGTAGCACATCAACATCACTAACTACTAACATATGCACACATACTAACACTGTTTCTGCTTAGAAAGTCTGGAAGCCTTCTGCTATTTACATGGGATGTGACTATGTAACATTTGTGCTCAGAACACTCCAAATATCTGTCTTTTATCTCAGACCTAATACTGTACATTCATTTATCTAAATCCCTTTTCTTTCCTGCTACACCTACCCCTTTCATCTCTCATGTCTTACAGAAACACACTACATGATCATCGTAGCTTCTTCTGCATCTTCTGATGTTTCTGTTTAACCCCTTGAATACCAGAGGGGTACGCAACGCATTGCAGAGCAATGCGTTGTGTACCCCCACTGGCACTCAAAGGGTTAAAATGGACCTTTCACCTTAATTCAAGTCTGCATGTTTGATAACTTCATTAACCCTTTGGGTGCTAGAGGTGTGCGCAACGCATTGCAAAGCAATGCGTTGCGTACCCCTCTGGCACTCAAAGTGTTAAAAACTTCCTATGTGTGATGATAACAAAAAGACTGGCAAATATACAGTTAAGGAGAGGTTCATACTTGTTACTCAAGGGCTACCGACAGTCCAGGATTCAAGGATTTCCCTACTTAAGCCCATGTGGGTCAGTCAAAATGCATGGACCATTGATTAACCCCTTGAGTGCCAGAGGGGTACACAACGCATTGTTGATAGCCCTTGAGTACCAAACTTGGACACCCCTGTGCTAATGTATGCTATTCGTGGTGCCATTGAAATCTCATATGCTAATTACACTTTCAGGGACATTGCCTATGCTAATGAAGCATTTCCAGCAACATGTCATATGCTCATGCAGGTTTTCAGTGATGTTCCATATGCTAATTAAGTGCTTTTTGGCACCAGGTTACTTTCACTTCCACTTCCCCAGAAATATAAGTATGAATATCTCCTAAACTGTATATGTTCTGGGATTTTGGCTAACGTGACATATACACAGTTTTAATGCAGTTTTCAAATATGCCAGCTTGAATTAAAGGGATAGTAATACTTCATTTTAACTTTATTTTATTTTGTAGGCATTAAAAAAACATGAAGAATGATATAAGTCTTATCTCTGAAACCTTTATGGTTTAAGAGATATTCACAAACAAAGTATCCCCCCCTGTTCAACCAGATAAGAAGGGAGATGCCCAGGTAGACTGCAGAGAGGGACAATCTTCAATTAAGATAATGGAAAAAGCTGAAAAACTTTTCAAGGGGGGAAGGGCTTTCATTGTTTTCATACAAAGAAAACTGTCCCATTCTGTTATCTGTACTGTCATACAACCAGACTCACATCTGAGAAGAGATGGCTTACACTAGGAAAAAGGGGCGGGGAGGGGAACTTTGCTTGTGAATATCTCATAAACCATAAAGGTTTGAGAGATAAGACTTATATCATTCTTCATGTTTTTTTAATGCCTACAAAATAAAATAAAGTTAAAACGAAGTGTTACTATCCCTTTAAGGTGAAACATCCACTATAAATTAAACACTAACCCACATTTCCCCTAATCTGGGCAGACCTTTTCTGTGAATCAATTCTGTGTGGATTGGTTATCCACAATTAATATCTAATTAGTACTGGATATTATGTTCAAGGAGGTGGACATGATTCTTTGTACCTGAATTAATACCAACTAGTGAAGTTTTCATTCCTCCCTTAGAAGAATTCATTGACATTATATTTTGGGTTCTGGAATTCTGCAGTAAAGAATCCTGTTTCTCTCCATGGACATGACATACAGCAATAATTAAATATTCATTTTTGGGCAACCAATAAACGCAGTTTATTTGTAGTGTCCATTATGATTTTCTGCCCATATATCTCATTCTGTCTCTTTTCTCTGTCTTTTCCATTTCATTTCTGCTATTGGTGTGATTCTTAAAGGGACAATAATGTTTCACAATAAAAGCAGCTCCAATAAATCTTCATAGTATTTGGACCATGGAGAGTGTTTTATCAATACTGTTAGAGTTGTAGTTCAAGAATAATAGAATGATAAAGTATCCCCTCCTGCCCCTTTTACTGATGTAACACTGCTCACCTCAGAGCAGCAAGACTGTCCGGATGGATCACAGAGAGGGACAAACTTCAGTGATCATAAGGAAAACCTGAAAAACCTGTCAAGGGGGCAGGGTTTTCCTTATGATCACAGTAAGAAGATTGGGGGAGATGTATAAAACTGGATTTACAAAGAAAGTGTCTGTAAATGTGTCTCAAAGCGACATAAATTTATGTATAAACATCTAACGAAATTTTGCTAAGTGCTGACCCCAGTTAATTAACTTTTTTAGCTCCATAACGACCGGCTGATCGGCACGGTCAGTTAAGGACCACGGAGCATTTTTTTTTTTCATTCTTCTTCTTCCAGACTCCCCGAACGGCGTGCAGCCGCGGGGGGAGCTCGGAATTCCATGACGGTCATAGTACGTCATGGGTCGTTCAAGTCAGATCGAACCTTGATGTACTATGACCGTCAAGGGTCATTTAGGGGTTAAAAAGTGGAGTAGAAATGGTCTTGGCCAAATAAGAATTGTGTCCCAGTGCATTTATAAAGAATTTGCTAATTGCTCCAAAAATAAAGCCCGTTTTAGGGATTAAATCATAACTCCAGGTATAACCTGTTATTATTGGAAGTATATAATACCGCTGTGTGTGTGAGGATATTCTCAGATAGACATATTTATAAACATGACTTTATTTCTTTATAAATATGACCAGGCATTGTGAATTTTAGCGACAATTCTTAAGAATACATTAAGAAGGCTTTTTATACATCACCCCCACCGTCCCTTGCTGTGACCTGTCCGGTCATGAGACCAGATTCCACATCTGAGGGGAGGTGGCTTAGACTAGGTAAAAGGGGCGGGAGGGGATACTTTATCATTCAATTACTCTTGAACTACAACTCTGACAGTAATGAAATAACACTCTTCATGGCTCAAATACCATGAAGATTAATTGGATCTGCTTTTATTGTGAAACATTACTATCACTTTAATAGAAAAGCAAACCTGGTAAAAAAAACAAACTTCAATTATTATACATTTTTTATGGACAACCATAAATGGTTATATTTGGGAATATGCAGACACTGAGGCTGCTGTACTAAGAGCAATGGATTAATTGTGAGACAAACCAACTGCACCATATGGGATACATAATAATTTCTATTAGATTAAATAAGGAATTAAACCCCTTCAGCGCTAGAGAGATCTCCAACGCCCTCTCTAGAATTTATGGGTTTAAATTCCTTGTTTAATTCAGTGGGAATTTGAGTGATTTTTATTTGTCCACTATGGAGTAGTTTGGTTTGAACTAGAGTACCAGAGGGGTTACTGCGTTGTGTACCCCTCTGGCACTCAAAGGGTTAATCCATTTCCTCAGTGTAGAGGACGCACTTGGTTTGGAAGTCACTTCAGTGGAATACTTCCATCTATTAAAAATAACATCCCACTTACCTTAACCCTTAGAGAGTCAAGGGGTGACGAATGCATTGCTCTGCAATGCGCTGGACACAACCCCTGTCACTCAAAGGGTTACATTGTGCAGAAAATCCCACAAATCAATTCTTCACTGATTGGATTCCTAAATCAGAACCAATGTAATGTCCATGAAGGCAGACATAATACTTTGTTGCAGAGAATCCCTGACCCCCAATCTCCTCCCAAGAAGACTTCAGTGAGAGGAGTTTTGAATCTACGTATCTCTCAATAAAAAGTAATGTCTACCTTTATGATATCCATTACCAATTAAAGATAAATTTGGAGGAACCAGTCCACAAAGAATTAATTCAAAGTAGCCATTAGCATTTTCTGCCCATGTTAAGGTAATCTGAGGTCAATTATTAGGAGGCATTGGGGGTCGGTTAAAGGAACACAAACACTAAAAAAACAAAGTTTTTTTAATTGAAAGAGCAAATATATGTATGTAATTGTTTCAATTCATTGATAGAACTTAAGAGGGACACATCACCTAAAAACTGTGATGATTTTGGAAGGGATTTCAAAATCACAAATATATATTGTGTATTAGCCATATTTTATTTAGTAAATTATTTTTTGAGTTATTTGGATGTATAGATGATGGTAATTAAGATATGTCATGCACACAAATCCTACCTTATCCCTACCTTACCTCCCCACTCACTGACACTACTTAGCAATGTATTGCCATCCTCCCCTAGCACTGACTTCCTGTCTAATCCCTACATTACCTCCCCACTCACTGACACTGCTCAGCAATGCATTGCCCACCTCCTCTAGCACTGACTTCCTGACTTATCCCTACATTACCTCCCCACTCACTGACACTGCTCAGTAATACATTACCCACCTCCTCTAGCACTGACTTCCTGTCTTATCCCTACATTACCTCCCCACTCACTGACACTGCTCAGCAATGCATTGCTCACCTCCCCTAGCACTGACTTCCTGTCTAATCCCTACATTACTTCACAACTCATTGACACTGCTCAGCAATGCATTACCCACCTCCCCTAGCACTGACTTCCTGTCTTATCCCTACATTACTTCACAACTCATTGACACTGCTCAGCAATGCATTACCCACCTCCCCTAGCACTGACTTTCTATCTAATCCCTACATTACCTCCCCACTCACTGACACTGCTCAGCAATGCATTGCCCACCTCCCCTAGGACTGACTTCCTGTCTTATCCCTACATTACCTCCCCCACTCACTGACACTACTTAGCAATGCATTACCCTCCTCCCCTAGCACTGACTTCCTGTCTTATCCCTACATTACTTCACGACTCATTGACACTGCTCAGTAATGCATTACCCACCTCCCCTAGCACTGACTTTCTATCTAATCCCTACATTACCTCCCCACTCACTGACACTGCTCAGCAATGCATTGCCCACCTCCCCTAGCACTGACTTCCTGTCTTATCCCTACATTACCCCCCCACACACTCACTGACACTGCTCAGCAACTCATTGCCCATTTCCCGTACCACTGACTTCCTGTCTCTTACCTACATTACCTCCCCCACTCACTGACACTGCTTAGCAATGCATTGCCCACCTCCCCTAGCATTGACCTCCTGTCTTATCCCTACATTACCTCCCCCACTCACTGACACTGCTCAGTAATGCATTACCCACCTCTCCTAGCACTGACTTCCTGTCTTATCCCTACATTACCTCCCCCACTCACTGACACTGCTCAGCAATGCATTACCCACCTCCCCTAACACTGACTTCCTGTCTTATCCCGACATTACCTCCCCACACACTGACACTGCTCGGCAATGCATTACCCACCTCCCCCAGCACTGACTTCCTGTCTTATCACTACATTACCTCCCCCGTTCACTGACGCTGCTCAGCAATGCATTACCTACCTCCCCTAGCACTGACTTCCTGTCTTATCCCTACATTACCTTTCCTCTCACTGACACTGCTCAGCAAAGCATTGCCTACCTCTCCTAGCACTGACTTCCTGTCTTATCCCTACATTACCTCCCCCACTCACTGACACTGCTCAGCAATGCATTACCCACCTCTCCTTGCACTGACTTCCTGTCTTATCCCTACATTACCTCCCAACTCACTGACCCTGTTCAGCAATGCATTACCCACCTCCTCTGGCACTGACTTCCTGTCTTAACCCTACATTACCTTTCCTCTCACTGACACTGCTCAGCAAAGCATTGCCTACCTCTCCTAGCACTGACTTCCTGTCTTATCCCTACATCACCTCCCCACTCACTGACACTGCCCAGCAATGCATTGCCCACCTCCCCTAGCACTGACTTCCTGTCTTATCCCTACATTACCTCCCCACTCACTGATACTGCTCAGCAATGCATTGCCTACCTCCCCTAACACTGACTTCCTGTCTTATCCCTACATTACCTCATCCACTCACTGACACTGCCCAGCAATGCATTGCCCACCTCCCCTAGCACTGACTTCAAATCTTATCCCTACATTACCTCCCCCACTCACTGACGCTGCTCAGCAATGCATTACTTACCTCCCCTAGCACTGAATTCCTTTCTTATCAATACATTTCCTCCACCTCTAACTGACACTTCACCCTTTCAGTGGTAGGGAAGGTGGGAAATTCCTAAATCACATAATCATTCCATCTGGATAACTCAAAAACTAATATCAATTGACTAACGTAAGTGATTTTGAAACTTCCTTTATGTGTAGGTGATCATGTCCCTTTAAAATATATGAAATTGCAGGGGCTGTTTTCCAGCTGAAGGGTGTATCATTTTCCTTTGTGCTCCTCACTTCCTTTTCAGAAGGGTGTCCTCTTCCTGCTGTGTTCAGGAAACCTAGTGTCCAAATCTGGGACAGTCAGAATAGTCTAACTGATTTAAATGGGGTCCTTAACTGCCTCAAACCTAGAAAGGTCTCTGCCTTATAGAGTTAACCCTTTGAGTGGCAGAGAGATATCCAGTGCATTGCGATGCAATGTGTTGGATACCTTTCTGGCAGTCAAAGAATTGACGCCCTGTTTAAAGCGGAACTGTCAACATCTTGATATTGCCCCCCAATCCATTACTAATGTAACGATAGGCCAAGCCATACTTCTGTTATGCTGAATAAGTCCGCTTTATTGAAGAAAACCAAGATCTTTACAGGCTTCCACTGCACTGAGCATACAAGGGATGCTCTGTACGCCTGCGTTGTCAGTAACTTCTGTTACCTTAAGGTAACCAGCGAACGTCACCACCAATCCGGGCAGTGAACAGGACAGACAGCGCAGGCTCAGAGGTACCTTTCCTCTAAGACGTCTGCACTGCTGTCCGCTGGTGTCTTCAATAACACAGACTTATTCAGCATAATAGAAGTATGGCTTTACCTATCTGTATATTAGTAAGGGATTGGGGGACAATGTTATGATGATGATAGTTCTGCTTTAAAGCAATTTGTTACTTTCCATGTTCCCCTTATGTGCATTTCGTTTGCTGGAGGTGCACCTCCTTATAGTTCTGGATTGGTTGCTCTGGATTACTGAAAACAGCACATGCAATTTTATGTATCTTAAAGGAGAAATACCACTTCCTAATAACCCCCCTATTATATTACTGTGGCCATAATAGTAATCCAAATGGCCACTATGAATTCTTTTTCCCATTGCTCCTTTGCTCAAGAGATAAAATCATAAATCAACCCTGGATGTCTTCCCCATGGAGGCAGCCATGACAGTTGCTGGCAGGACCATAAGCCCTCCACCCACTTCACATAGTAATCTTAAGTAGGTTCATGCACACTGTCTGCTTCAACTGCCAGCAGCTGTCATGTCCTCCTCCATGGACATAACATCTGGCACAACCAAGAAAGGCAAAAGATCAGAATTCATAGGGGCCATTAGGATATTCTGACCAAAGTCAGGTAAGTGGGGGAGTGTTAGTTCTCCATTACGTTCTGCTCATATATGGCAAGCATTACAGCAGGCTCTTCCACATTAAAGCAGTCTATCTTTATCACACTATAATAATGCAGATCTACACAAGTCAGTAAGTGTTCATTTATAAGTATACTGCTGGTAAAAACTAAAACCAAGTTATGAAGTGAAGTAAAAGATTCTCAACTACAATCACTTCAAGTGCCCCTAACGGTGCATGTTTTAGCCGCTTGACGACCTGAGGGGTCCTTAGCACGCACCATTAATTCACTTATGTTCTCAGGAAGGGAAAAACGTAACCATTTCAGCCTCTGGTCCTGAAGAGCTTAAAGGGATAGTAATGTTTCAAAATAAAAGCATCTCCAATTAATCTTCATAGTATTTGGGCCATGGATAGTGTTTTTTCACTAATGTCAGAGTTGTAGTTCAAGAGTAATTGAATGATTAAGTATCCCCCATCCCGTCCCTTTTACTGATGTAACACTGCTCACCTCAGAGCAGCAAGACTGTCCGGATGGATCACAGAGAGGGACAATCTTCAGTGGGCATAAGGAAAAACCTGTCAAGAAGATTGTCCCTTGGTGTGAGCTGTCCGGTCAAGAGACCAGATTCCACATCTGAGGGGAGGTGGATTACGCTAGGTAGAACAGACAATAGGGGGGATGATACTTAATCATTCAATTACTCTTGAAGTACAACTCTGACATTAGTGAAATAACACTCTCCATGTCCCAAATACTATGAAGATTAATTGGAGATGCTTTTATTTTGAAACATTACTATCCCTTTAAGTGTTTCCTTCCCTGAGCACATGTGAATGAATCAGCCCAAAAGATCCACTGATTGTCCACCTGTGCTCAGGTTAGGAACTACAGATAACCCACCCCATTAGTGGGACTTGAGGGCCACAGTTGGGAAACTTAAGTAGAGGAACTGAAGATCAAAGCCAGCTTGGGGCATCTTGCTCATCGTTCCCTAAAAATGAAGGGTGTTATGTATAAAGTAAAAAGTGGAGTAATGCTGCAAATCAACTGCGCAGTGGGCCTTATATACAATATATTTAATATATTTATATTTAAAGAAGGAATTGTGGGCAGAACATGTACACCGGATGGAACGAGTATCTGTTCCTGTTAAACCTTTAAAACTTTAAATGTTAGAGAATTGCTTTGGTAATGTGTTGGAGACTTCCCAACCATTCAAAGCTTCAAATGCCCAATTTAAATCACTGGGATATTTGGGGAATTTTAATTTTTGCCCTGTGGTGCAGTTGGTCTGCCACCGAAATGCTCCACCGTTCCTTTGTGCATACCACCTTTATCCCTACTGTGATCCAGGACTGTGATAAACTGTTAAGAGCCCCATGCAGACTTTGTATTGTGTCTTTGTATGTGTTGTTCTCTGATAACCTTCTCCATCAGTGTTTTTGCCCTTCATTTACAGATAACTTCTCTCCCCCTGTTTCTAGGAGAAAAAAAAAGTGCATTCGCTACATACAGGGTGAAGGCAGCTGCGTCAGCCCGCCCTCTTCAGACGGAAGCTTATTAGACTCCCCTCCTTCTTCTCCAACCATGCTAGACTCCCCCACAAGAGACTCCAAACCACAAACTGAACAAACACAACCTCTCTCCCTCTCACTGAAGCCCGACCCTTTAGCACGGCTCTGTGTGCCACATTCACCTCTGTCAGAGAGTCCAGTTCGAAAGTCCAGCACCCTGCCAGCCAACATTTGCCAGAATGGATCAGAACACAGTCACCAACACAACCCTTTGCAATCTTCGATACCCTACTCCTTGTCATTAGCACAACCCTCAACCTCCTTCTTACCGACTCATCGGTCCTTGGCTGGAACACAGCAACTTCAACCTCTTTCACTCGTAACCAAGTCCTTAGAGTAATTCGAGCCTAACGCTGGCACGTCCTCATTTTTATTAGTAGATTATTTTGGGTTTTTTTCCATGAATTTTGTTGTTTTTTTTTTTTTTTTTTTTATTTGTGCCAAGTGAAAACTTTTAGTATGTGTTTATGAAGTTCATTGGTCAATATTTGACCTTCCTCTTATCTCAACTTCTCTGATTTGAGTGTGCAGACCTCTACAAACCTCACCGTTCTGCCAAAATTTCTATCACCCACTGTAACGTTAAAAGTCTTTTTAGCATCGGGAGAAGGGGGAAATTATATATATATATAAGAAAATAAAAAAATACATAACTGTTATGTAGTTCTGATAGGTTACTTTGAAAGACTGATTTAAAGAAGAATAAGAAAAAAAAAAAAAAAACAAGCAATTTTGAAGCAGCCCTCACAGAAGAGTTGGTTCTTTATTATTTGTATTAAATACGAGCTTGCGAACCAATCATTTTACATCCAGTTTTTAACTTTCAGGGCACAATGAATGCAGTGCCACTTACTCTCTTGTGAAATAACTTTTATTGTGATGTTACTTGTTGTTGAAATGTACAGAAAACAGAGGGTTCAAATGAACAAAATGTGTTAATATGCCTTGTTCCATGGTGGTGGTCATTTTGGGGTAACGGGATGCAACATGGAAAACGTGGGTGGGGGGGTTTGAATTATCTAAGAGCCATGGGACCAATAGTATTTATTTGCTTAGAGATTGACTGTGTCCTATCTGTGTGTCGACCCTTTTCAAAACAAAAATCTGTTTCCCATTTCTTGAAGCGTTGTATAAAATTTTCTTTTTCTTAGTGTAAGCATCTTATATATATATCATTTGTACAAGTTTTTTAAGTTTATATATATATAAATTTATATATATTTTTTTGTTTTGCTGTATGAAACTCAATTGCCACCAAATGGACATTTGTAGCTGCATTTAAAGGATCAATATTGTACAAAACTACACAATTGCTTTAAAAGCCATTTAAAGAAGACTTGAAATTTAACAAGGGAAATCGACTAGCGCTGTTTGATTTGACAGCACCTTGTAAATTAATGAACAGCCTGCTCCGATAGGACTGTAGACCAGGGGTAGATAATTGTTAGCCCACAAGCTGTTGATGACTTAAACTCCCATTGTCCCCAACCAGGCAACAGCTTGTTGAAGATGAGAGGAGATGTGTAACTCAATGCAGGGATCTAACAATTTATTACTTCTGCTGTAGACTGTGTAAAAATTGATGTGCCAAAATCTCCCCAGTGACTTAATTCCCCATTGCTTTTGTTTCTCATGTTTTGATGTGATGTTACATAGGTAGGTATGTACGTAGATTTATCGTCATCTATAACAGGTGTATTTGGTAGGAGGTTGACTGGGCAGAATAAAAAAAAAACAAAAAAACTAAGGTACAAAAGAAGAAATTACAATATCCCTGCGGGCCAAGAACCTGTACATTAGATAACTTATAAATGAAATGACTGCCACTTTTATGTACATTTGCTACATATAGGTAGGTAGCAAACTTAATAATAAAACATAAAAAATAGGCATGTTGATGTTGCAAAAAAAAAATTGTAAAAAAAAAAAAAAAACGCAGAGAAAACTGAAAAATTTCATCTGTTCGAGTGCCATTGTATTTGACATAAAGCAATTGTAAACTGTCTCTGGTTCTCCTCTGGTTTATTAAGATGCTAACTATAACATTTTTTTGTGAATAGTTTGAATGTTTCCTAACAGCTGTGATGTTACTGTTCGGTTTTTATGCTCTTATTCCGATATTAATTTCAAGATGGTTTTTACGACCATGCAATTTTTTTTTTTTTTTTTTTTTACTTTTTTTTTTTTTTTTTGTAATGATAAATACATGTTCATGCTGTACAGTACCTGTAGCATGCAGTTCTGGATTAATAAAAGCAACCTAGTATGTGCAGACTGTGACTTGAATCTTCATTTTACCTGTTATCAGCTTCAACAGTCTATCTAACCTTCTGAGCGGAAGAGTGATGTCCTACCCATTGCGCAGCAATGCGCTGGACACCCCTCCGGCACTCAAAGGGTTAAAGGGCAATTATCGTGTGTGTGTGTGTTATTAAAGCGATAGTAATACTTCGTTTTTTCTTTATTTTATTTTGTAGGCATTAAAAAAACATGAAGAACGATATCAATCTTATCTCTCAAACCTTTATGGTTTGAGAGATTTTCACAAGCAAAGTTTCCCCTCCCGCCCCTTTTACCTAGTGTAAGCGATCTCTTCTCAGATGTGGAATCCAGTCCACAGACCAGACAGATAACAGCAGGGGACAATCTTCTTCCTATGAGAACAATGAAAGAACTGCCCCCTTGACAAGTTTTTCAGGTTTTTCCCTTATCTTAATTGAAGATTGTCCCTCTCTGCAGTCTACCTCCTCCCTTCTGATCTGGCTGAGCAGTGTTACATCAGTAAAAGGGGCGGGAGGGGGATACTTTGTCATTGAATTACTCTTGTACTACAACTGTGACACAATTGAAATAACACTCTCCAAAGTCCAAATACTATGATGATTAATTACAGATGCTTTTATAATGAAACATTACTATTCCTTTAAGCATATTTCTTTGGGATCAGACTTAGTAAAAAGGATGAGCTTCTCCTTCCTGCCACAGAAAAAGTCTCATCAGTCATTTAGTAGCAAAAAATGACCAAGAACCAAGCCACAAACTGAACTCATGTATAATTATTTTTTTACTTTAATTTGTTTTATATAATTTTATACATTTATTCAGTTCCTGGCTACTCTCTTGCTCATTTTTTGCTGCTTATTCTAGTCTCATCATGTGAGCCATCTCTGGAGGTACCTGGACAGGGGAGGGTTAATGCCCTCTTGCTCACTAGCAGGTTAGTATAGGAGTAGTTACCAGCTAATTACATAAATAAGGTATTTTGACCTCGTTGCCATTATAAGAATTGAATTCTTAGTGCCCCCTGTGTTCTTTGGGATATTTGTTGCTCGCTCAGTGTCTTGTCTTCCTTTGTGGAGAAGATGACTGCTTGAGGGTAGCAGGTAACCCTTTGAGTGCCAGAGGGGTATGCAACTCAATTTTTGCAATGCGTTGTTTACCCATCTGACACTGAAAGGGTTAATTGTGACATCCAGAGCACCTGAGTGAAGGCAGGATCGATATCCTCCATATGCTGTCTCTTGAAACTTGCCACATAAGGGGTTTGCTGGCCACTTGGTCTGTGTGTTTGTGTGCCCTGATTTACACGCTTCTATGATATGGACACCTCTCTGGCACTCAAATGGTTAATGAACTTCAGAAATGAGCAAATTATTACCCTAAGAGGCACCCTCTGTTGTTTTTGTGTGACAAATATAGTCAAGTTGATACCTTTATTGGCTAACTAAGCAGAGTTAGGATGTAAGATTTCAAGACCTCTTAAGTCTCTTCCTCAGACATGTTATACAGATAAATAGTAAAACATATATCTTAAATGTACACATTGCATTGTTTAGAATGGAAATCAGATAAGAAAGCTCCGTCCAGACCCAGGTTCTTAGATCTGTCAATGGTAGAGTGTGATGTAAATTGCAGTCTTCCTCTGAGGAGTCAAAGGTATTTAGTGTCCCAGTGGGACTGTTGTAAAGGTTAATGCACAATGTGGTATTAGTTAGCCAATAAAGCTATCAACTTCACTATATTTGCCGCCTGTATTTCTACAACTAAATCACTACCAACACTCCTCTATTACTTTAGGTATGGTTCTCATCTTTAACCTTTTGCATCCTAAAGACTTTCCAAAACATTGCTTTCCATTCTTCTGCCATTAACCCTTTTAGGGAATTGGTCACCCATCAGGTCCTCAAAAGGTTAAAGGAATACTAACATTTCATCATCTTAACCACTTCCTCACTTACCTTGATCTGAGCAGGAAATGTCAATGGTCAGTAAGAATGAATTATGCCTGCACTGGTTATACAAATTAATAATTGACGAGTTCTGTGTATCATCTCCAAGTGGACAGACTGGGTTATTTTTGCAGGCCACCAACACCTCAGTCTCTCCCGTCGAACTCCTCCTTCTCCCCTATCTGTATCTGCATTGTAACCATTTATCATAATCCTATATAATAATTCCCTAAAATGTGCGTAACGCCGCAGTCATGCACAGTAGAGACTGCTGCGTGTGCTGTAGTCATGCTCTGTAGACACTGCTGCGTGTGCTGTAGTCATGCTCTATAGACACTGCTGCGTGTGCTGTAGTCATGCTCTATAGACACTGCTGTGTGTGCTGTAGTCATGCTCTGTAGACACTGCTGCGTGTGCTGTAGTCATGCTCTATAGACACTGCTGTGTGTGCTGTAGTCATGCTCTGTAGACACTGCTGCGTGTGCTGTAGTCATGCTCTATAGACACTGCTGTGTGTGCTGTAGTCATGCTCTGTAGACACTGCTGCGTGTGCTGTAGTCATGCGCTGTAGACACTGCTGCGTGTGCTGTAGTCATGCGCTGTAGACACTGCTGCGTGTGCTGTAGTCATGTGCTGTAGACACTGCTGCGTGTGCTGTAGTCATGCGCTGTAGACACTGCTGCGTGTGCTGTAGTCATGCGCTGTAGACACTGCTGCGTGTGCTGTAGTCATGCTCTGTAGACACTGCTGCGTGTGCTGTAGTCATGCGCTGTAGACACTGCTGCGTGTGCTGTAGTCATGCGCTGTAGACACTGCTGCGTGTGCTGTAGTCATGTGCTGTAGACACTGCTGCGTGTGCTGTAGTCATGTGCTGTAGACACTGCTGCGTGTGCTGTAGTCATGTGCTGTAGACACTGCTGCGTGTGCTGTAGTCATTCGCTGTAGACACTGCTGTGTGTGCTGTAGTCATGTGCTGTAGACACTGCTGCGTGTGCTGTAGTCATTCGCTGTAGACACTGCTGTGTGTGCTGTAGTCATGTGCTGTAGACACTGCTGCGTGTGCTGTAGTCATGCGCAGTAGAGACTGCCAGTGACCAGGCTGATACAGAGTGGGGTGCTCAGAAGGAGCGTACAGCTCTGCATCAGCTGCGGCACGGGCAGCCTCTACCGAGCATGACTGCACCGCTACCGGCTGGCAGTGGCACTGTGGCTCATGTAACGGGCTCTTCAACTAGTTCTTAATATTGTTCTGAGTTAGAAGGATATACAATGCTTTTTTGAAGTCATCCACAGTGTCCTCAAATACAGCATCCTGAGGCAAAGAATTCCACAACCTCACGGCCCTTAGTGTGAAAAAACCCTACCTTTGTTTTAATCAAAAACACCTTTCCTTTGCTTTCCTGTAGTCTTATTGGATGATCCCTTGTTTTTTGTTCAGCCCTTTCAGTAAATAGTATATAGTGATTTGTATTGGCATTTATTTGTTAACGGTAATCACATCACACCTTGGACACCATTTCTATAATGTAAACAAACGCAGTTTCACATTATAACTTAGATCCTCCAATATCTTTATCATTTGAGTTGTTTGTTATTATTTTTTCTAGTTCAATAATGTGTTTTTAAGAACTATGCTATGAGTCCCAGAACACGCATCATGCAAGGTGCGTGCCTGGTCATGTGGCATAGAACTGCATGACGTACAATGATTCGGGCACACTGTGGGAGGAATAACGGAGCCGGCCGGCTCCATTGCGTACTTGCGCATAAAGGCTTCCACTGGGACAGACGCCATCAGGTACAAAAGTCTTTAAAGTTGTATTACATTTCAAAGCAGGTTTGAAAAAAAAAAATTACACGGCGCTTATAACCAAGGCTTAACTCATTAGTATAGACTTAATCATGTTGGAGTGGTAGTTCCCCTTTAAGCCACATCTGCATTTTTCCACTAAATCACTGAGTTCAGCCAAATCTTTCTGCAGAGAAAAAGCATCCTGCTCTGTATGCATTTCATTACATAATTTAGTGTCTTCAGCAAAGATCATTAATAAATGAAAAAGCATTGGGCCAAAGACTGAAACCTGACAAACACCACTTAAAACTTTAGACCAACTCAAAAGGTTCTGTTTACAGTAACTCTGCATTATGTCATTTAACTACCGTAAAATCTCGGGTATAATACGCACAATTTTACCCGTCTTGACCTTATGTGAAGTGGGGGGTGCGTATTATACCCGAGAGTTTTTTTTCCAGACTTTAAAAAAAAAAAAAGTTAGCACTTTCTGCTCCCTCTCTCTCCCTGCACGATCCGGTGATAAAGAAAGACTTACTTTTTGAAGCTGTAATTCAATATTTGTATGGTGTACCAGTATCTGAAAAAATATCCCTCTCTCCCATCTCCCTGCGGGCGGCACGCTTGCATCTGCCGCCCGCTTCCTTCAAATCGGCTTTCAGGACCTTGAGATCCTCACAGGGCAATACCATGGGAGGAAGGTCCTGAAAACCGATTGAAGGAAGCGGGCGGCAGATGCAAGCGTGCCGCCCGCAGGGAAGATGGGAGAGAGGGATATTTTTTCAGATACTGGTACACCATACAAATATTGAATTACAGCTTCAAAAAGTAAGTCTTTCTTTATCACCGGATCGCGCAGGGAGAGAGAGGGAGCTGGAAGCTCTAACTTTTTTTTTTTTTAGGAAGGGGAAAACAAGGGTGCGTATTATACATAGGCACTCTTGTTTTCCCTTAAATCTTGGGCATAATAAACACCTGCGTATTATACACAGGTGCGTATTATACCTGAAATTTTACGGTAGGCCTCTATCCATGCACAGATTTCCCCTCCCAAGCCAAAGCCTTCTAATTTATGCCATAATGTTTTTTGCAAATGTCAAGTTCATGACATCAGCAGCAATACCTTTATCCATCTACCACTTACTCTTTCACAGAATGTGTAAATTAGTTTGGTATTCTCTGTTCTTCACCCACAACTGAAGTTAAGCTTAAAAGGATAGTAATACTTTGTTTTATTTTTATTTTATTTTGTAGGCATTAAAAAAACATGAAGAACGATATGAGTCTTATCTCTCAAACCTTTATGGTTTGAGAGATATTCACAAGTAAAGTTTCCCCTCACTGACCAAAACGGTCAAGTCTGTGATCTAGCTGTCAGATTTGGGATCCGGTCCGCGGATCTGCCATGGCTCTACAGCAAAGCCAAGATAGCGAGATATAAGAAGAACTACTTAATTTGAATACTCTACAAAGTGTGCCTGGTTTGCAAGCAGACATTTAGACCCTTTCAATGAAATAGTTATTTTTATATCTTGCGATCTCGGCTCTTCCGAAGAGCCAGAGGCTGATCTGCAGACCGGATTCCAAATCTGACAGCTAGATGGCAGTCTTGACCGTTTTGGTCAGTGAGGGGAAACTTTGCTTGTGAATATCTCTCAAACCATAAAGGTCTGAGAGATAAGATTGATATTGTTCTTCATGTTTTTTTAATGCCTACAAAATAAAATAAAGATAAAACGAAGTATTACTATCCCTTTAAAGATCTATATATTCCAACTTTTGATCTTGCCCCCTTTTTGAATAACTGAATTAAACTCCTTAAATACCTTTAGGAGTGTGCCATCAGGCCCAGGTGCTTTATTCATTATTCATAACTTTTCAAGACTCTTGTGGACTTTTAGACTATTTTGTCCAAAGCCTGTCATTGTTTATTACTTTATTACAGAAGAAAATAATTTACTTACAGTGTCAACCATTGCCCTCTCCTGATTATGGTAATTAATTCACCTGTCTTAGTTTTAAGGGGCCCAATATCAACCTTCATCTTTTTGCCATTTCTATTTGAAATATTTATGGTTTCTTTTGCTTTCTTTTGTAATTATTTCCTCATCTTCAGTTATAGCTAGCCTAATTGTTGTTTGCAGATTCTTTTGCTTTCTTTACATTTTACATGATGGATCAGACCCAACTTTAATTTAATAGCTTGCTTCTTATTCTTTATTTTCCTGAAAACCTTTTTGTTATTTCACATGGGTCTTAATTTACTCTGTTTGCATGTATCCCCAGTTGTATATAGTGATCCAAAAGCATATTAAACAAATTCTATCTCTCTTCTGCATTTTTATCTTTGAAGATTCCTTCCCATTGAATGCCAACAAATACTGCTGTTAGCTTTATAAAATTGTCCTTTTTAAAGGTGAATGTGTTTTCATTTAATTAATAATAAGTTCTGTTTCTGTTACCAGGAAGACCTAATTTAAAAGGACAGTAATGTTTCATAATAAAAGCAGCTCTAATTAATCATCATAGTATTTGGACTTTGGAGAGTGTTATTTCAATTCTGTCAGAGTTGTAGTTCAAGAGTAATTCAATGACAAAGTATCCTTCTCCTGACCCTTTTATTGATGTAACACTGCTCAGCCAGATCAGAAGGGAGGTGCCCAGGTAGACTGCAGAGAGGGACAATCTTCAATTAAGATAAGGGAAAAAACTGAAAAACTCGTCAAGGGGGGGCAGGGCTTTCATTGTTCTCATAGGAAGAAGATTGTCCCCTTCTGTTATCTGTCTGGTCTATGGACTGGATTCCACATCTGAGAAGAGATGGCTTACACTAGGTAAAAGGGGCAGGGGGGGAACTTTGCTTGTGAATATCTCTCAAACCATAAAGGTTTGAGAGATAAAACTTATATCGTTCTTCATGTTTTTTAATGCCTACAAAACAAAATAAAGGTAAAACGATGTATTACTATCCCTTTAAGATAGTTGTGTGACTTACATTTCTTCCTATCTAGGAAAAAACATTGGTCTAGTGATGCTTTATAGATCAAATTTCCCTATAGATCCACATTGGATGGGAATGGGAAGACCCATTCATTTTATTGTTAACAGCTCTTTGGTAAGTTAAAGCTTCAAATGAAATCTCTCTTTAGACACTAATAATATAAATATTGAACAATGTTGATGCTAAGAAAGAGATCAGATACCTTGGTAGTGCCTAAGAGGATAAGACAGTATCAGTATTAAATGTATCTGATTGCTGGGTAGTACCGATAACTCAGTTATTATGTTAAAATTCATCAGGTAACATTTACTAGGTAACTGCACACAATATTTTGTTATTGGAGAGATGAGTATAGAGCTTATTACAAAAGAACTACAACAGATAGCTAAGCATAATTGTTTCGTACATTTTATTTATTTACACAGTGAGATTTCTCTAATTATCAAGTAAGTCATCTTGTTTTCAAGTATGTTTAATCCTCTTCTTGTTACCTAATAGTCACAGAAATACACATGCATTGGTGGTCACCTTAGCCTTGTTTCTCTTTCTGCCATTACGTACATGTTCCAGGAAGTCCTTTCACTTCTGCAGGGGATCTGGTTTACTGTGGAACCCAATTTTAGAACCACAGCAGTAGCCTAATAACTTGTCCTGATGTAGATAATGTATTTTTAGATATCCATTACACTGACTACACCAAAAAGCTGTTTTTGTCTTCATTTATGTTGTGTCCCGTCATGTTGCATTGATTGACTTCATAGATGAAATCTTCTGAGATGCAGCAAATGTAACTTCACAAGAACCTTCTTTTCACTAATTGTGAATCATTATTTGAATCATCTTTGAGAGGGGAAATATTTTATCCTCTGCCAATAGGAGAGGGATAGGCTGTACAGCTCGGAATGTTCTAACCAACAGTGGTGGGTGAGTTTAGTTACTGATCAATTGGCTTAAAGGGATAGTAATACTTCATTTTATCTTTATTTTATTTTGTAGGCATTAAAAAAACATGAAGAACTTTATGGTTTAAGAGATATTCACAAGCAAAGTTTCCCCTCCCGCCCCTTTTACCTAGTGTAAGCCATCTCTTCTCAGATGTGGAATCCAGTCCATAGACCAGACAGATAACAGAAGGGGACAATCTTCTTCCTATGAGAACAATGAAGGCCCTGCCCCCCTTGACAAGTTTTTCAGGTTTTTCCCTTATTTTAATTGAAGATTGTCCCTCTCTGCAGTCTACCTCGGCACCTCCCTTCTGATCTGGCTGAGTAGTGTTACATCGGTAAAAGGGGAGGGAGGGGGATACTTTGTCATTGAATTACTCTTGAACTACAACTCTGACAGAATTGAAATAACACTCTCCAAAGTCCAAATACTATGATGATTAATTAGAGCTGCTTTTATTATGAAACATTACTATCCCTTTAATGTGAACTTGTTGGCAGCTATAGAAAAGAGTCACAATTAACATCAGGGTAAACTGCAAACAACGGACCATGTACTTCTATCTACCTGAAAAAATAGCCTAACTCATTGGTTTGTAAATATGGTTTGAAGCACCAATAACAGGCCTGGGCTTCAGAATCTACCCTCTTGAGCACAGACGAGAGAACCAAAATATCTGATTATCTGTGATAATGTTTGGTTATGCAAATAGCATATATTTAAGGTATTTTCTTGCTGAGTAAATCAAGGGCATACTTACTGAAGGGAGATGTTTAATTTATTAAAGTTCAATCTTTTTAATATTTATTAAACTGCAATTTTCTAGAGTTTATCACAAGGTTGTATTATTGCTATCGCTCTATGGAGAGCTAGAGTCTCAAACTGAAGATCTGCCATAGAGAGCAATAGAAAACAAATTGCTCATTGGACACAAGCTGGAGCTGTTGCTAAGTGTTAAAACATAAATAAATAGAAAGAGGCATAATAACTTTTGAACAATGCATCTGAAAGCAGTGGAGAACTGTACTTTACTTATCAAGAATAGCCTTACAGCATATATGTTTTTCATTATATGTTCACATGTGTTCAGGCAGGGAAGTCATCAATCCTGACCTGTTATTGGTAATTGGGAACAGGTTTGGAAATCATTGCATAAATTGAATCAAAATATATAAACATTTGAGGTTTTGATTATATAATTGTAGTTGATGAGCCCGTTACATGGGCCACAGTGCCACTGGCAGCCGGTCGCGGGGCAGTCATGCACAGTAGAGACTGCCTGCGCCGCGGCTGATACTTCAGAGCGTCCAGCTCTGTATCAGCCGCGACGTGGGCAGTATCTACTGAGTATGACTGCAGCACACTCAGCGGTCTCTACTGCACATGACTGCGTGTAGCAAATTATTATTATATAGGATAGGATACTTACCAGCCACATCAAGATATTCCCATGGTGTAGGTCCTACCGTCTCCTTGTGTCTTGTGTGCATTTGAGAACAGTGGTACTGTGTATAACTAGGACAGGCAACTCCCAGCCCTTCCTTGGTTACTGGACCGCAATTCGCATCATCCTCTGGTGGCCATTGGCTGGCTGAGAGAGATATAGCCCAACAACATCTATATTATTGCTGTTTTCTCCCAGTTTATAGCCATCTCTGCAACTAAATCCATTTCGATATTCAGTAAAGCTTTACTATTGAAAAAACAAGGGTGCTAACACCTTTGTGGGATGCTTTATTCAGAAGTTATCTCAGCTTAAACTTATAAAATGATGCATCTGTTACTATCACACTCTATGGCAAACTGAACTCAATGATTGTTCTCTTTCATAGAATGTAATAGAATATATCTCTGGACACCAGGTGAACAGTAGGTGAATCGGATATCAGGAACTGTTAAAGTGACAGTATCACCTAAAAACAACTTTAGTGATTTTGAAAGTACTTTCTAAATCACCCATATGCTGTATTGCAGTTTTTTATTTAGAAAACTACCATAAAATCTCACATCTGATACGCACAATTTTCACCTTATATGAAGGTGGGGGGTGCGTTTTATACCCGAGGGAAAAGCAAATTACATTGCTGCACTTCTTCCCTCCCTGCTTCCCCTGATCCCCCCCCCCTTGTACCAATACGGCAGCCTGACAGGGTCCCAGCGGGCGGAATGCTTGCATCTGCTGCCCGCTTCCAGCATTGCCCTGTCAGGACTTCTTCTGCCTAGCCAATGGTAATGTCTTGCAATACCATAGATCCAATGTGCATAGCTATGTCAATTTTTTTTAGTGTGACGGGAAAACAAGGGTGCGTATTATACATAAACACTCTTGCTTTCCCCTAAAATCTTGGGTATAATGTACACCTGCATATTAGACACAGGTGAGTAATATAACTGAGACTTTACGGTAGTTTTTGAGTAATCTACGTTTCTCTGTCATCCAATGTGGGATACAGGAACCACGGGGTAAAGTTCCTTCCTCCTGCAGGGCAGGTCACTTCAAGATAGCTGATGCAGAGGCTCCCCTCCAGCTTTACCCCTGCCTGCTCTCATTTTCAAGTGACCTGCCTGAAGAACGGATGATTGGACACTGTTAATTTAGTTAGACTTCTTTTTTATTTTCTTAGAGATATTGAGCTGTTTAATCCCCCATTAGGCCAACTTCCATTCACCGGCTTCCTTGGTCATAGATTGCCTGGTTCACTGGTATATTGTATGAGCTTCACTTGTTGGGTTTCTTCAACCATCCTGAGATGCAGTGGGCATACCTGGGAACTCTCCAGATCTGCCACGGAGACTCCAGTTTTCAGACTGAATTACTGGGTCTCCCAGGGACAGAGGCTGATTCTCCTGAATTGAGGAGTTTCTTCTCCTTCCCACCCTGTTCCTCCCACTTCCCTCCAAGTTCTTCTACTTCCCACCCTGTTCCTCCCACTTTCCCCCAATATCTATTCCTTCTCACCCTGTTCCTCCCACTTCTTCTCCTTCCCAACCTGTCCCTCCCACTTTTCACCCACTCCTTCTCACCCTGTTCTTCCTACTTCCCTCCCAGTTCTTCTCTTTCCCACCCTGCTCCTCCCACTTCCTGCCCACTTCTCCTTCCCTCCCACCCTGCTCCTCCCACTTCCTGCCCACTTCTCCTTCCCTCCCACCCTGTTCCTCCCACATCCTGCTGACTTATCCTCCTTCCCGCCCTGTTCCTTCCACTTCCAGCCAACTTCTTTTCCATACCCACTCTGTTCCTCCCACTTCCAGTCCACTTCTCCTTCTGCCCACCCATTTTAAGATTAAACCATACCCGCCCAATTAAGCCTGAGTAATTGATATCCTCTGGTTGTATCACTGTGCCCGTGCTTCCGTTGCTGAGCGGCGACATTGTTATTCTCTGCTGCTTTCTGATTGGCTGGTCTTAATTGCTAACACTGGGCTTGCCTTTATATACCCTAGAATGTCCTCTCTTAGGTGCCCTTTCGTGGTGTACGAGTTCCTGAGTCTATTCTGTGCTTTGCTGATTCGTGCTGACTACAAGTTTTGTTCCTGAGTTCCTGTTGCTACGCTCCGTTGCTGACCGTATTCTGGCTGAGAACCCGCTCCGTTGCTGACTGTATCTGTCTGAAGAACCCGCTCCATTGCTGACTGTATCTGGCTGAAGAACCCGCTCCATTGCTGACTGTATCCTGGCTGAGAACCCGCTCCGTTGCTGACTGATCTGGTTGAAGAACCCACTCCGTTGCTGACTGTATCCTGGCTGAGAACCCGCTCCGTTGCTGACTGATCTGGCTGAAGAACCCGCACCGTAGCTGTCTGTATCCTGCTGTGTAACCGCTCCGTAGCTGACTGTTGCTGGCTGGTTGCTCGTTGCTGATTACTTCTGGAGGTGATCTGCTCCGTGTCTGACCACATCAGACTGAGACCCGCTCCGTTGTCGACTGTATCCGTCCTTTGGACCCGTTCCAGTTCTGACCACTAGTGGCGCTATGCCATTCCGTTACTGTCTCTGGTTCTGCTAACCGGCTCCGGTGCCAACCGTGTCCTTTTGTGCCCTGGGCGACCCCTGGTGGTCATCGTGATACTGGGATTTGCATTGTCTGTGGTGGTGCGCCACTTGGCTCTATTTCCTGTCGACCAAAGGCTAAGCTTGGGCTTAAGCTGCTCCTTAACCGCTGCTAGCGGTGTGCACATTCGAAGTACCAGTACAGGTGTTCTTACACTGACTGTGTTACTCTGATCTCTCTCTCTGTGGCCTTCCTACCTGTTACGCTGTGCTCACTCCCTCTGGGAGTTTTTCAGTAAGTCGCTGGGTGTTTACCATTAACCCTGTGGATACCTGGATAGTCCAGGAAAGGGCTTACACTGCCCTCTGCAGTACCTCGAGCTAGAGCCAGCATTGCACATTCCATCCTGTAGGTTGTGTGGTCACTGGCTGTTACAGCTGCCTATTTGTCGCCTCGATCCACCCCTAGCGTTCTAGGGTCTGTATCTAGCAGCTACCTTGGTCTCAGTTACCCTTCCTGAGGGCAGTGTTGGAGACCGAATCTGGGTCAGAGTTGCCTCTTTGCCATACCATACAGTCTGGGTCAGGGTTGCCTCGTTGCCACACCATACAGTCTGGGTCAGAGTTGCCTCGTTCCTCAGGGTTTGGTGCCCAGGCATCTGGGCAGTGCCAGCACCTCCGGTGTATGCTCATCTGGTCAACTCTCCAACGGGTTGCCTTCGACCTCACTAATCCTGCCAGAGTCTCTCTACTAGCAGTTTACCTGTTGTTCCAGTCCACCTATTCTAGTACTGCAGACTTGTTGCTATTGTGTATTGTATATCACTGTGTGATTTTCCTTGTGGGCCCCAGGGCCCTATTCCTTGTATGCTCTCTTTCAATAAAGTCATTTTAACCTTACCATCCTGTCTGAGTGTTCATCTAAAAACCGTGACAGGTTGGCAGCACATGAACCCTCTCCGGGGGCTTATGATGAGCAAGTTCCCAGATATGGCAGTGAGGCTGAAAGTGGACTTCATGGGAAGCAATTACATCCACTTCATCATAGGCATTGGAGGCTTCAGGGCCGTAACATCATGTCACCCTTCCACTATGTTTTCACTAAACCAGCAGAGAAAGATGGACTTTTCGATAGTATCAAGACATTGAAGCTGATGTACTAAGAAGAAGCAGAACAAACCATCTGCCCTGATCAAAATTCTCAGGATGCCCATAGAATGAAATGGGGCTTTAACTTTATTGAAAACTAGAGAGATCTCAATCACATTGCTTTAAAAACAATTAACCACACTTTAAAAATAAACTATATTAAAGTCACAGATACTTCAATATCACCATTATCAATCAGCAGATCCTCCCATTAGCTTCTCCTACACCAGAGCTGGTGCACAGACTCCAGAGAGGCAGGCAATGATTCCTAATGGCTGCCGTGATGTCACACCAATGAGAACAGCCAATAGGATTGAGGCCTTGGACACATAATGGTGCTAATTCCATTACTAGTAATGGTGCTATTGGGCTACATGGTGCCCTGATAATGAATTTTTCAGACTCCATATCGTATTTGTATGATTGTAAGATTGGGCAAAACTTTGTTATAATAAACTCTTTCATTCAATAGAAACAAAGCTCTGTTCGAGTTGCCAGCTACTAGGCAAAGTACATATATATATAGACTAGCAATGTGGGGAGGCGCTGCCCGTCAGGATATATAGGGAATTAATGCACACACACAAGGATGCAAGACAAACACACAGAGAGACACACACGCGAATGCAAACGCATGCACTGAGATGCATAAAGAGCGACACAGTCATACACACATACATGCAGTGCACAACATGCAGACAGAGTGTGATACAGACATGCAACACACACAGTGAGGAACACACAGGCACACACAAAGACACACTCACACACAGAAGTGAGTCAAAAGTGGGTGACTTATGTGTCATTATAATGAGTTTGTGTTTGTACTTATGCCTCCACTGTGGCATTCATTCATATAGTTGAAATGCATGTGGTAATTGCACATACTATGGTGGAAGGTGGATCATGCTGGCTCCTGGGGTGTGAGTGAGTGTGTGTGAGTGAGTGACATTCATTCATGTAGTTGAAATGCATGTGGTAATTGCACATACTATGGTGGAAGGTGGATCATGCTGGCTTCCGGGGTGTGAGTGAGACTATGGTGGAAGGTGGATTGTGCTGGCTTACGGGGTGTGAGTGAGTGTGATTGCGTGAGTGATTGCATGTGAGTGATTGTGAGAGTGTGTTAGTGAGAGTGTGTGAGTGAGAGTGTTAGTGAGAGGGTGCATGAGAGTGAGTGAGATAGTGTGAGTGAGAGAGTGTGAGTGACAGTGTGAGTGTGAGTGACGGTGTGTGAGTGTGAGTGACAGTGTGTGAGTGACAGAGTGTGTGATTGAATGTGAGAGTGTGATTGAGTGTGAGTGTGTGATTGAGTGTGACTGAGTGTGTGTGTGTGTGTTTTTTGTCTGATGTGTTTGTGTCTGTGGTGTAGGAGCGAGTGGCAGCCATTTTGTTTTTTCAGTTACTTGGATAGTGGTGGGCGGGCTGGATAGTGGGGGCAGGCCAACCCCCTGCATGATTTAAATCACTCCCCCATTGAATCACCCAATGGGAGCAGCAACTCCTCCTTACTTAACCCTTTGAGTGCCAGAGGGGTATGCAATGCATTGCTTTGCATCACGTTACATACCCCTCTGGCACTCAAAGGGTTAAGTTGAGGTAACAGCAATATAACACACGGTGGCTCTTCAGCTGAGGCAGCATAGCAATATCCTGAGGGAACAAATAGAAAGTGGTGCTTGAGGCTTACCCTCTGTAACATACAGCAAAGCATCTCTCTCCCTTTAAGGAGAAAGGGCGGGAAGCAGGAAGCAGGAAGTGGAGGAGTGACAGTTGAAAACAAACAGTTACTGAGGTTGACTGAAGAGTTGAAAAGAGTTAAAAGAGTTGCTATTAAGTTTATCCCTGAGTTTGTATCTTATGGAAACATTACACCCTTTTACTGAAACAGAGTATATGGAGGGTTACAATTATCTGTGGGAGGTGACAAAGAGCGTTCGTGGGGTCATGATCCTGAGTGAGAGTGTGTGTGAACCAGGAGAAGTTATTGATATCCCCTACTTCAGGAGAGAGTGGCAGCTATATTTTTTTTGTCAGTTGGATAGTGGTGGGCGGGCTGGAGGGGGCGGGCCAACTCCCTGTATGATAAACATGCCCCCATTGAATCACCCAATGGGAGCAGTTATGTCCCCTATTGAATTACCCAATGGGAATTGTGTCTCCTAATGAGACATAAATTATGTAATGAGGCATTCTGTTCAATGTGTGTTTGTTTTCTGAGGAGACATAAATTATGTTGTGTGTGTGAGGTACCATAAATTATGCAATGAGGCTTATTCTTTTATATATATAGATATGGATAAAAATGTACCAAATGAATGAGTATCCCAGTATGTAACAAAACCCTTTATATTGGACTGACAGTTTTCGGTACAAGCTTTCGAGAGCAACTCTCCCTTTATCAAAAAATATTAACCCTTTACTCTGTGGCATTTTGCCTGCATATCACCACTATGTTATAATGAGGTTTTAGTCACATAATAAGGCCATAGGATGTTAAGTTTGGCCCACACCAAGGTACTCCATTATAGGCAAGTACTAACCTTAATGCTTTGTATTATTAGCTGAATCCCTGCTTTACTCATTTACTGACCTTAATTTACTTTATTCTGAGAGCTGGATCTTTGCCACCTTTATTCATTGATGTAGAGATAACTCCAACAGGCATTACATAGTGTCTTAAATACAATGAACATTACATCTGGGGGTGTAATTACATAGAGTCCTAAAGACAATGAACATTACATCTGGGGGTGGGATTACATAAAGTCCTAAAGACAATGAACATTGCACCTGGTGGGGGAATTACATAGAGTCCTAAAGACAATGAACATTGCACCTGGGGGTACAATTACATAAAGTCCTGAAGACAATGAACATTGCACCTGGAGGTGGATTACATAAAGTCCAAAAGACAATGAACATTGCATCTGGGGTGGGATTATATAGAGTCCTAAAGACAATGAGCATTGCACCTGGGGGTGGGATTATATAGAGTCCTAAAGACAATGAACATTGCACCTGGGGGTGGGATTATATAGAGTCCTAAAGACAATGAACATTGCACCCGGAGGTGGGATTACATAGAGTCCTAAAGACAATGAACATTGCACCTGGGGGTGGGATTATATAGAGTCCTAAAGACAATGAACATTGCACCCGGAGGTGGGATTACATAGAGTCCTAAAGACAATGAACATTGCACCTGGAGGTGGGATTACATAGAGCCCAAAAGACAATGAACATTGCGCCTGGGGGTGGGATTACATAGAGTCCTAAAGACAATGAACATTGCTCCTGGGGGTGGGATTACATAGAGCCCTAAAGACAATGAACTTTGCACCTGGAGGTTTCACCTGGGGGTGGGATTACTTAAAGTCCTTTGACAATGAACATTGCATCTGGTGGTGGGATTACATAGAGTCCTAAAGACAATGAACATTGCATCTGGTGGTGGGATTACATAGAGTCCTAAAGACAATGAACATTGCACCTGGAGGTGGAATTACATAGAGTCCAAAAAGACAATGAACTTTGCACCTGGAGGTTTCACCTGGGGGTGGGATTACATAAAGTCCTATGACAATGAGCATTGCACCTGGAGGTGGGATTACATAGAGTCCTAAAGACAATGAACATTGCACCTGGTGGTGGGATTACATAGAGTCCTAAAGACAATGAACATTGCACCCGGAGGTGGGATTACATAGAGTCCTAAAGACAATGAACATTGCACCTGGAGGTGGGATTACATAGAGTCCTAAAGACAATGAACATTGCACCTGGTGGTGGGATTACATAGAGTCCTAAAGACAATGAACATTGCACCCGGAGGTGGGATTATATAGAGTCCTAAAGACAATGAACATTGCACCTGGAGGTGGGATTACATAGAGTCCTAAAGACAATGAACATTGCACCTGGGGGTGGGATTACATAGAGTCCTAAAGACAATGAACATTGCACCCGGAGGTGGGATTACATAGAGTCCTAAAGACAATGAACATTGCACCTGGAGGTGGGATTACATAGAGTCCTAAAGACAATGAACATTGCACCTGGTGGTGGGATTACATAGAGTCCTAAAGACAATGAACATTGCACCCGGAGGTGGGATTATATAGAGTCCTAAAGACAATGAACATTGCACCTGGAGGTGGGATTACATAGAGTCCTAAAGACAATGAACATTGCACCTCGAGGTGGGATTACATAGAGTCCTAAAGACAATGAACATTGTGCCTGGTGGGGGATTACATAGAGTCCTAAAGACAATGAACATTGTGCCTGGGGGGGACTACATAGAGTCCTAAAGACAATGAACATAGTGCCTGGAGGTGGGATTACATAGAGTCCTAAAGACAATGAGCATTGCACCTGGGGGTGGGATTACATAGAGCCCTAAAGACAACGAAAATTGCACCTGGTGGGGGAATTACATAGAGTCCTAAAGACAATGAACATTGCACTTGGGGGGGATTACATAGAGCCCTAAAGACAACGAAAATTGCACCTGGTGGGGGAATTACATAGAGTCCTAAAGACAATGAACATTGCACCTGGTGGGGGGATTACATAGAGTCCTAAAGACAATGAACATTGCACCTGGGGTGGGATTACATAGAGTCCTAAAGACAATGAACATTGCATCTGGTGGGGGGATTACATAGAGTCCTAAAGACAATGAACATTGCACCTGGGGGGGAATTACATAGAGTCCTAAAGACAATGAACATTACACCTGGTGGTGGGATTACATAAAGTCCTAAAGACAATGAACATTGCACCTGGAGGTGGGATTACATAGAGTCCTAAAGACAATGAACATTGCGCCTGGAGGTGGGATTACATAGAGTCCTAAAGACAATGAACATTGCACCTGGTGGGGGATTACATAGAGTCCTAAAGACAATGAACTTTGCACCGGGGGGTGGGATTACATAGAGTCCTAAAGACAATGAACATTGCACCTGGAGGTGGGATTACATAGAGTCCTAAAGACAATGAACATTGTGCCTGGGGGTGGGATTACATAGAGCCCTAAAGACAATGAACATTGCACCTGGGGTGGGATTACATAGAGCCCTAAAGACAATGAACATTGCACCTGGAGGTGGGATTACATAGAGTCCTAAAGACAATGAACATTGCACCCGGAGGTGGGACTACATAGAGCCCTAAAGACAATGAACATTGCACCTGGGGTGGGATTATATAAAGTCCTAAAGACAATGAACATTGCACCTGGAGGTGGGATTACATAGAGTCCTAAAGACAATGAACATTGTGCCTGGGGGTGGGATTACATAGAGCCCTAAAGACAATGAACATTGCACCTGGGGATGTGATTACATAGAGTCCTAAAGACAATGAACATTGCACCTGGAGGTGGGATTACATAGAGCCCTAAAGACAATGAACATTGCACCCGGAGGTGGGATTACATAGAGTCCAAAAGACAATGAACATTGCACCTGGAGGTGGGATTACATAGAGTCCTAAAGACAATGAACATTGCACCTGGGGGGGATTACATAGAGTCCTAAAGACAATGAACATTGCACCTGGGGGTGGGATTACATAGAGTCCTAAAGACAACGAACATTGCACCTGGAGGTGGGATTACATAGAGTCCAAAAGACAATGAACATTGCACCTGGAGGTTTCACCTGGGGGTGGGATTACATAGAGTCCTAAAGACAATGAACATTACACCTGGGGGTGGGATTACATAGAGTCCTAAAGACAATGAACATTGCACCTGGGGGTGGGATTACATAGAGTCCTAAAGACAACGAACATTGCACCTGGAGGTGGGATTACATAGAGTCCTAAAGACAATGAACATTGCACCTGGGGGATGTGATTACATAGAGTCCTAAAGACAATGAACATTGCACCGGGGGTGGGATTACATAGAGTCCTAAAGACAATGAACATTGCACCTGGGGGGGATTACATAGAGTCCTAAAGACAATGAACATTGCACCTGGAGGTGGAATTACATAGAGCCCTAAAGACAATGAACATTGCACCCGGAGGTGGGATTACATAGAGTCCTAAAGACAATGAACATTGCACCTGGTGGGGGGATTACATAGAGTCCTAAAGACAATGAACATTACACCTGGAGGTGGGATTACATAGAGTCCTAAAGACAATGAACATTGCACCGGGGGGTGGGATTACATAGAGCCCTAAAGACAATGAACATTGCACCTGGTGGTGGGATTACATAGAGTCCTAAAGACAATGAACATTGCACCTGGAGGTGGAATTACATAGAGTCCTAAAGACAATGAACATTGCACCTGGGGGTGGGATTACATAGAGTCCTAAAGACAATGAACATTGCACCTGGAGGTGGGATTACATAGAGTCCTAAAGACAATGAACATTGCACCTGGAGGTGGGATTACATAGAGTCCTAAAGACAATGAACATTGCACCCGGAGGTGGGATTACATAGAGTCCTAAAGACAATGAACATTGCACCTGGAGGTGGGATTACATAGAGTCCTAAAGACAATGAACATTGCACCCGGAGGTGGGATTACATAGAGTCCTAAAGACAATGAACATTGTACCTGGTGGTGGGATTACATAGAGTCCTAAAGACAATGAACATTGCACCCGGAGGTGGGATTACATAGAGTCCTAAAGACAATGAACATTGAATCTGGAGGTGGGATTACATAGAGTCCAAAAGACAATGAACATTGCACCTGGAGGTGGGATTACATAGAGTCCTAAAGACAATGAACATTGCACCTGGAGGTGGGATTACATAGAGTCCTAAAGACAATGAACATTGCACCCGGAGGTGGGATTACATAGAGTCCTAAAGACAATGAACATTGCACCTGGTGGGGGGATTACATAGAGTCCTAAAGACAATGAACATTGAATCTGGAGGTGGGATTACATAGAGTCCAAAAGACAATGAACATTGCACCTGGAGGTGGGATTACATAGAGTCCTAAAGACAATGAACATTGCACCTGGAGGTGGGATTACATAGAGTCCTAAAGACAATGAACATTGCACCCGGAGGTGGGATTACATAGAGTCCTAAAGACAATGAACATTGAATCTGGAGGTGGAATTACATAGAGTCCTAAAGACAATGAGCATTGCACCCGGAGGTGGGATTACATAGAGTCCTAAAGACAATGAACATTGCACCTGGTGGGGGGATTACATAGAGTCCTAAAGACAATGAACATTGAATCTGGAGGTGGGATTACATAGAGTCCAAAAGACAATGAACATTGCACCTGGAGGTGGGATTACATAGAGTCCTAAAGACAATGAACATTGCACCCGGAGGTGGGATTACATAGAGTCCTAAAGACAATGAACATTGCACCTGGTGGTGGGATTACATAGAGTCCTAAAGACAATGAACATTGCACCTGGGGGTGGGATTACATAGAGTCCTAAAGACAATGAACATTGCACCTGGAGGTGGAATTACATAGAGTCCTAAAGACAATGAACATTGCACCTGGAGGTGGGATTACATAGAGCCCTAAAGACAATGAACATTGCACCTGGAGGTGGAATTACATAGAGCCCTAAAGACAATGAACATTGCACCTGGGGGTGGGATTACATAGAGTCCTAAAGACAATGAACATTGCACCTGGTGGGGGGATTACATAGAGCCCTAAAGACAATGAACATTGCACCTGGAGGTGGAATTACATAGAGCCCTAAAGACAATGAACATTGCACCTGGGGGTGGGATTACATAGAGTCCTAAAGACAATGAACATTGCACCTGGGGGTGGGATTACATAGAGTCCTAAAGACAATGAACATTGCACCTGGTGGGGGGATTACATAGAGCCCTAAAGACAATGAACATTGCACCTGGAGGTGGAATTACATAGAGCCCTAAAGACAATGAACATTGCACCTGGGGGTGGGATTACATAGAGTCCTAAAGACAATGAACATTGCACCTGGAGGTGGAATTACATAGAGTCCTAAAGACAATGAACATTGCACCTGGAGGTGGGATTACATAGAGCCCTAAAGACAATGAACATTGCACCCGGAGGTGGAATTACATAGAGCCCTAAAGACAATGAACATTGTGCCTGAGGGTGGGATTACATAGAGTCCTAAAGACAATGAACATTGCACCTGGTGGGGGGATTATATAGAGTCCTAAAGACAATGAACATTGCACCTGGAGGTGGGATTACATAGAGCCCTAAAGACAATGAACATTGCACCTGGTGGGGGATTACATAGAGCCCTAAAGACAATGAACATTGCACCTGGTGGGGGGATTACATAGAGTCCTAAAGACAATGAACATTGCACCTGGTGGGGGGATTATATAGAGTCCTAAAGACAATGAACATTGCACCTGGAGGTGGGATTACATAGAGCCCTAAAGACAATGAACATTGCACCTGGAGGTGGAATTACATAGAGTCCTAAAGACAATGAACATTGCACCTGGTGGGGGATTACATAGAGTCCTAAAGACAATGAACATTGTGCCTGGGGGGGGATTACATAGAGTCCTAAAGACAATGAACATTGCACCTGGGGGGGGAATTACATAGAGTCCTAAAGACAATGAACATTGCACCTGGAGGTGGAATTACATAGAGTCCTAAAGAAAATGAACATTGCACCTGGAGGTGGGATTACATAGAGTCCTAAAGACAATGAACATTGCACCTGGAGGTGGGAATTACATAGAGTCCTAAATACAATGAACATTGCACCTGGGGGGGATTACATAGAGTCCTAAAGACAATGAACATTGCACCTGGAGGTGGAATTACATAGAGTCCTAAAGACAATGAACATTGCACCCGGAGGTGGAATTACATAGAGTCCTAAAGACAATGAACATTGCACCTGGAGGTGGGATTACATAGAGTCCTAAAGACAATGAACATTGCACCCGGAGGTGGGATTACATAGAGCCCTAAAGACAATGAACATTGCACCCGGAGGTGGGATTACATAGAGTCCTAAAGACAATGAACATTGCACCTGGAGGTGGGATTACATAGAGCCCTAAAGACAATGAACATTGCACCTGGGGGTGGGATTACATAGAGTCCTAAAGACAATGAACATTGCACCTGGTGGTGGGATTACATAGAGTCCTAAAGACAATGAACATTGCACCTGGGGGGGATTACATAGAGTCCTAAAGACAATGAACATTGCACCTGGGGGGGATTACATAGAGTCCTAAAGACAATGAACATTGCACCTGGAGGTGGGGTTATATAGAGTCCTAAAGACAATGAACATTGCACCTGGAGGTGGGATTACATAGAGTCCTAAAGACAATGAACATTGCACCCGGAGGTGGGATTACATAGAGTCCTAAAGACAATGAACATTGCACCTGGGGGTGGGATTACATAGAGCCCTAAAGACAATGAACATTGCACCTGGAGGTGGGATTACATAGAGTCCTAAAGACAATGAACATTGCACCTGGGGGGGATTACATAGAGCCCTAAAGACAATGAACATTGCACCTGGAGGTGGGATTACATAGAGTCCTAAAGACAATGAACATTGCACCTGGGGGGGATTACATAGAGTCCTAAAGACAATGAACATTGCACCTGGGGGTGGGATTACATAGAGCCCTAAAGACAATGAACATTGCACCTGGAGGTGGGATTACATAGAGTCCTAAAGACAATGAACATTGCACCTGGTGGTGGGATTACATAGAGTCCTAAAGACAATGAACATTGCACCTGGAGGTGGGATTACATAGAGTCCTAAAGACAATGAACATTGCACCTGGGGGGGATTACATAGAGTCCTAAAGACAATGAACATTGCACCTGGAGGTGGGATTACATAGAGCCCTAAAGACAATGAACATTGCACCTGGGGGTGGGATTACATAGAGTCCTAAAGACAATGAACATTGCACCTGGGGGTGGGATTACATAGAGTCCTAAAGACAATGAACATTGCACCTGGGGTGGGATTACATAGAGTCCTAAAGACAATGAACATTGCACCCGGAGGTGGGATTACATAGAGTCCTAAAGACAATGAACATTGCACCTGGAGGTGGGATTACATAGAGCCCTAAAGACAATGAACATTGCACCTGGGGTGGGATTACATAGAGTCCTAAAGACAATGAACATTGCACCCGGAGGTGGGATTACATAGAGTCCTAAAGACAATGAACATTGCACCTGGGGGTGGGATTACATAGAGTCCTAAAGACAATGAACATTGCACCTGGGGTGGGATTACATAGAGTCCTAAAGACAATGAACATTGCACCTGGAGGTGGGATTACATAGAGTCCTAAAGACAATGAACATTGCACCTGGGGTGGGATTACATAGAGTCCTAAAGACAATGAACATTGCACCCGGAGGTGGGATTACATAGAGTCCTAAAGACAATGAACATTGCACCTGGGGGTGGGATTACATAGAGTCCTAAAGACAATGAACATTGCACCTGGGGTGGGATTACATAGAGTCCTAAAGACAATGAACATTGCACCTGGGGGTGGGATTACATAGAGCCCTAAAGACAATGAACATTGCACCTGGAGGTGGGATTACATAGAGTCCTAAAGACAATGAACATTGCACCTGGTGGTGGGATTACATAGAGCCCTAAAGACAATGAACATTGCACCTGGTGGTGGGATTACATAGAGCCCTAAAGACAATGAACATTGCACCCGGAGGTGGGATTACATAGAGTCCTAAAGACAATGAACATTGCACCTGGAGGTGGGATTACATAGAGTCCTAAAGACAATGAACATTGCACCTGGAGGTGGAATTACATAGAGTCCTAAAGACAATGAACATTGCACCTGGAGGTGGAATTACATAGAGTCCTAAAGACAATGAACATTGCACCTGGGGGTGGGATTACATAGAGCCCTAAAGACAATGAACATTGCACCTGGAGGTGGGATTACATAGAGTCCTAAAGACAATGAACATTGCACCTGGGGGTGGGATTACATAGAGCCCTAAAGACAATGAACATTGCACCTGGGGGTGGGATTACATAGAGTCCTAAAGACAATGAACATTGCACCTGGAGGTGGAATTACATAGAGTCCTAAAGACAATGAACATTGCACCTGGTGGGGGGATTACATAGAGTCCTAAAGACAATGAACATTGCACCTGGTGGGGGGATTACATAGAGTCCTAAAGACAATGAACATTGCACCTGGGGGTGGGATTACATAGAGTCCTAAAGACAATGAACATTGCACCTGGAGGTGGGATTACATAGAGTCCTAAAGACAATGAACATTGCACCTGGTGGGGGGATTACATAGAGTCCTAAAGACAATGAACATTGCACCTGGTGGGGGGATTACATAGAGTCCTAAAGACAATGAACATTGCACCTGGTGGGGGGATTACATAGAGTCCTAAAGACAATGAACATTGCACCTGGAGGTGGAATTACATAGAGTCCTAAAGACAATGAACATTGCACCTGGGGGTGGGATTACATAGAGTCCTAAAGACAATGAACATTGCTCCTGGGGGTGGGATTACATAGAGTCCTAAAGACAATGAACATTGCACCTGGTGGGGGGATTACATAGAGTCCTAAAGACAATGAACATTGCACCGGGGGGTGGGATTACATAGAGCCCTAAAGACAATGAACATTGCACCTGGTGGTGGGATTATATAGAGCCCTAAAGACAATGAACATTGCACCTGGGGGTGGGATTACATAGAGTCCTAAAGACAATGAACATTGCACCTGGAGGTGGATTACATAGAGTCCTAAAGACAATGAACATTGCTCCTGGGGGTGGGATTACATAGAGTCCTAAAGACAATGAACATTGCACCTGGGGGGGATTACATAGAGTCCTAAAGACAATGAACATTGCACCTGGAGGTGGATTACATAGAGTCCTAAAGACAATGAACATTGCACCTGGTGGGGGATTACATAGAGTCCTAAAGACAATGAACATTGCACCTGGAGGTGGGATTACATAGAGTCCTAAAGACAATGAACATTGCACCTGGAGGTGGGATTACATAGAGTCCTAAAGACAATGAACATTGCACCTGGAGGTGGGATTACATAGAGCCCTAAAGACAATGAACATTGCACCCGGAGGTGGGATTACATAGAGTCCTAAAGACAATGAACATTGCACCTGGGGGGGATTACATAGAGTCCTAAAGACAATGAACATTGCACCTGGAGGTGGGATTACATAGAGCCCTAAAGACAATGAACATTGCACCTGGTGGTGGGATTACATAGAGTCCTAAAGACAATGAACATTGCACCTGGAGGTGGGATTACATAGAGTCCTAAAGACAATGAACATTGCACCTGGAGGTGGGATTACATAGAGTCCTAAAGACAATGAACATTGCACCTGGAGGTGGGATTACATAGAGTCCTAAAGACAATGAACATTGCACCTGGTGGGGGGATTACATAGAGCCCTAAAGACAATGAACATTGCACCCGGAGGTGGGATTACATAGAGTCCTAAAGACAATGAACATTGCACCTGGAGGTGGGATTACATAGAGTCCTAAAGACAATGAACATTGCACCTGGAGGTGGGATTACATAGAGTCCTAAAGACAATGAACATTGCACCTGGGGGTGGGATTACATAGAGTCCTAAAGACAATGAACATTGCACCTGGTGGGGGGATTACATAGAGCCCTAAAGACAATGAACATTGCACCCGGAGGTGGGATTACATAGAGTCCTAAAGACAATGAACATTGCACCTGGAGGTGGGATTACATAGAGTCCTAAAGACAATGAACATTGCACCTGGAGGTGGGATTACATAGAGTCCTAAAGACAATGAACATTGCACCTGGTGGGGGGATTACATAGAGCCCTAAAGACAATGAACATTGCACCTGGGGGTGGGATTACATAGAGTCCTAAAGACAATGAACATTGCACCTGGAGGTGGGATTACATAGAGCCCTAAAGACAATGAACATTGTGCCCGGAGGTGGGATTACATAGAGTCCTAAAGACAATGAACATTACACCTGAGGGTGGGATTACATAGAGTCCTAAAGACAATGAACATTGCACCTGGGGATGTGATTACATAGAGTCCTAAAGACAATGAACATTGCACCTGGAGGTGGGATTACATAGAGTCCTAAAGACAATGAACATTACACCTGGAGGTGGGATTACATAGAGTCCTAAAGACAATGAACATTGCACCTGGAGGTGGGATTACATAGAGTCCTAAAGACAATGAACATTGCACCTGGGGTGGGATTACATAGAGTCCTAAAGACAATGAACATTGCACCTGGTGGTGGGATTACATAGAGCCCTAAAGACAATGAACATTACACCTGGGGGTGGGATTACATAGAGTCCTAAAGACAATGAACATTGCACCTGGGGTGGGATTACATAGAGCCCTAAAGACAATGAACATTGCACCTGGTGGTGGGATTACATAGAGCCCTAAAGACAATGAACATTGCACCTGGTGGGGGGATTACATAGAGTCCTAAAGACAATGAACATTGCACCCGGAGGTGGGATTATATAGAGTCCTAAAGACAATGAACATTGCACCTGGTGGGGGGATTACATAGAGCCCTAAAGACAATGAACATTGCACCTGGAGGTGGGATTACATAGAGTCCTAAAGACAATGAACATTGCTCCTGGAGGTGGGATTACATAGAGTCCTAAAGACAATGAACATTGCACCTGGGGGTGGGATTACATAGAGTCCTAAAGACAATGAACATTGCACCTGGAGGTGGGATTACATAGAGTCCTAAAGACAATGAACATTGCACCTGGAGGTGGGATTACATAGAGTCCTAAAGACAATGAACATTGCACCTGGTGGGGGGATTACATAGAGCCCTAAAGACAATGAACATTGCACCTGGAGGTGGGATTACATAGAGTCCTAAAGACAATGAACATTGCACCTGGTGGGGGGATTACATAGAGCCCTAAAGACAATGAACATTGCACCTGGAGGTGGGATTACATAGAGTCCTAAAGAAAATGAACATTGCTCCTGGAGGTGGGATTACATAGAGTCCTAAAGACAATGAACATTGCACCGGGGGGTGGGATTACATAGAGCCCTAAAGACAATGAACATTGCACCTGGTGGGGGGATTACATAGAGTCCTAAAGACAATGAACATTGCACCTGGACGTGGGATTACATAGAGCCCTAAAGACAATGAACATTGCACCTGGAGGTGGGATTACATAGAGTCCTAAAGACAATGAACATTGCACCTGGTGGGGGGATTACATAGAGTCCTAAAGACAATGAACATTGCACCTGGAGGTGGGATTACATAGAGTCCTACAGACAATGAACATTGCACCCGGAGGTGGGATTACATAGAGCCCTAAAGACAATGAACATTGCACCTGGTGGTGGGATTACATAGAGCCCTAAAGACAATGAACATTGCACCTGGACGTGGGATTACATAGAGCCCTAAAGACAATGAACATTGCACCTGGAGGTGGGATTACATAGAGTCCTAAAGACAATGAACATTGCACCTGGGGTGGGATTACATAGAGTCCTAAAGACAATGAACATTGCACCTGGAGGTGGGATTACATAGAGTCCTAAAGACAATGAACATTGCACCTGGGGGTGGGATTACATAGAGTCCTAAAGACAATGAACATTGCACCTGGAGGTGGGATTACATAGAGTCCTAAAGACAATGAACATTGCACCTGGGGGTGGGATTACATAGAGTCCTAAAGACAATGAACATTGCACCTGGGGGTGGGATTACATAGAGTCCTAAAGACAATGAACATTGCACCTGGAGGTGGAATTACATAGAGTCCTAAAGACAATGAACATTGCACCTGGGGGTGGGATTACATAGAGCCCTAAAGACAATGAACATTGCACCTGGGGGTGGGATTACATAGAGTCCTAAAGACAATGAACATTGTGCCTGGAGGTGGGATTACATAGAGTCCTAAAGACAATGAACATTGCACCTGGAGGTGGATTACATAGAGTCCTAAAGACAATGAACATTGCACCTGGAGGTGGAATTACATAGAGTCCTAAAGACAATGAACATTGCACCTGGTGGGGGGATTACATAGAGTCCTAAAGACAATGAACATTGCACCTGGTGGTGGGATTACATAGAGTCCTAAAGACAATGAACATTGCACCTGGGGGTGGGATTACATAGAGTCCTAAAGACAATGAACATTGCACCTGGAGGTGGGATTACATAGAGTCCTAAAGACAATGAACATTGCACCTGGTGGGGGGATTACATAGAGTCCTAAAGACAATGAACATTGCACCTGGTGGGGGGATTACATAGAGTCCTAAAGACAATGAACATTGCACCTGGTGGGGGGATTACATAGAGTCCTAAAGACAATGAACATTGCACCTGGAGGTGGAATTACATAGAGTCCTAAAGACAATGAACATTGCACCTGGGGGTGGGATTACATAGAGTCCTAAAGACAATGAACATTGCTCCTGGGGGTGGGATTACATAGAGTCCTAAAGACAATGAACATTGCACCTGGTGGGGGGATTACATAGAGTCCTAAAGACAATGAACATTGCACCGGGGGGTGGGATTACATAGAGCCCTAAAGACAATGAACATTGCACCTGGGGGTGGGATTACATAGAGTCCTAAAGACAATGAACATTGCACCTGGTGGTGGGATTATATAGAGCCCTAAAGACAATGAACATTGCTCCTGGAGGTGGGATTACATAGAGTCCTAAAGACAATGAACATTGCACCTGGAGGTGGATTACATAGAGTCCTAAAGACAATGAACATTGCTCCTGGGGGTGGGATTACATAGAGTCCTAAAGACAATGAACATTGCACCTGGGGGGGATTACATAGAGTCCTAAAGACAATGAACATTGCACCTGGAGGTGGATTACATAGAGTCCTAAAGACAATGAACATTGCACCTGGTGGGGGATTACATAGAGTCCTAAAGACAATGAACATTGCACCTGGAGGTGGGATTACATAGAGCCCTAAAGACAATGAACATTGCACCCGGAGGTGGGATTACATAGAGTCCTAAAGACAATGAACATTGCACCTGGGGGGGATTACATAGAGCCCTAAAGACAATGAACATTGCACCTGGTGGTGGGATTACATAGAGTCCTAAAGACAATGAACATTGCACCTGGAGGTGGGATTACATAGAGTCCTAAAGACAATGAACATTGCACCTGGAGGTGGGATTACATAGAGTCCTAAAGACAATGAACATTGCACCTGGAGGTGGGATTACATAGAGTCCTAAAGACAATGAACATTGCACCTGGAGGTGGGATTACATAGAGTCCTAAAGACAATGAACATTGCACCTGGTGGGGGGATTACATAGAGCCCTAAAGACAATGAACATTGCACCCGGAGGTGGGATTACATAGAGTCCTAAAGACAATGAACATTGCACCTGGAGGTGGGATTACATAGAGTCCTAAAGACAATGAACATTGCACCTGGAGGTGGGATTACATAGAGTCCTAAAGACAATGAACATTGCACCTGGTGGGGGGATTACATAGAGCCCTAAAGACAATGAACATTGCACCCGGAGGTGGGATTACATAGAGTCCTAAAGACAATGAACATTGCACCTGGAGGTGGGATTACATAGAGTCCTAAAGACAATGAACATTGCACCTGGAGGTGGGATTACATAGAGTCCTAAAGACAATGAACATTGCACCTGGTGGGGGGATTACATAGAGCCCTAAAGACAATGAACATTGCACCTGGGGGTGGGATTACATAGAGTCCTAAAGACAATGAACATTGCACCTGGAGGTGGGATTACATAGAGCCCTAAAGACAATGAACATTGTGCCCGGAGGTGGGATTACATAGAGTCCTAAAGACAATGAACATTACACCTGGGGGTGGGATTACATAGAGTCCTAAAGACAATGAACATTGCACCTGGAGGTGGGATTACATAGAGTCCTAAAGACAATGAACATTACACCTGGAGGTGGGATTACATAGAGTCCTAAAGACAATGAACATTGCACCTGGAGGTGGGATTACATAGAGTCCTAAAGACAATGAACATTGCACCTGGAGGTGGGATTACATAGAGTCCTAAAGACAATGAACATTGCACCTGGGGTGGGATTACATAGAGCCCTAAAGACAATGAACATTGCACCTGGTGGTGGGATTACATAGAGCCCTAAAGACAATGAACATTGCACCTGGGGTGGGATTACATAGAGCCCTAAAGACAATGAACATTACACCTGGGGGTGGGATTACATAGAGTCCTAAAGACAATGAACATTGCACCTGGGGTGGGATTACATAGAGCCCTAAAGACAATGAACATTGCACCTGGTGGTGGGATTACATAGAGCCCTAAAGACAATGAACATTGCACCTGGTGGGGGGATTACATAGAGTCCTAAAGACAATGAACATTGCACCCGGAGGTGGGATTATATAGAGTCCTAAAGACAATGAACATTGCACCTGGTGGGGGGATTACATAGAGTCCTAAAGACAATGAACATTGCACCTGGAGGTGGGATTACATAGAGTCCTAAAGACAATGAACATTGCTCCTGGAGGTGGGATTACATAGAGTCCTAAAGACAATGAACATTGCACCTGGGGGTGGGATTACATAGAGTCCTAAAGACAATGAACATTGCACCTGGAGGTGGGATTACATAGAGTCCTAAAGACAATGAACATTGCACCTGGAGGTGGGATTACATAGAGTCCTAAAGACAATGAACATTGCACCTGGTGGGGGGGATTACATAGAGTCCTAAAGACAATGAACATTGCACCTGGTGGGGGGGATTACATAGAGTCCTAAAGACAATGAACATTGCTCCTGGAGGTGGGATTACATAGAGTCCTAAAGACAATGAACATTGCACCTGGGGGTGGGATTACATAGAGTCCTAAAGACAATGAACATTGCATCTGGTGGTGGGATTACATAGAGCCCTAAAGACAATGAACATTGCACCTGGAGGTGGGATTACATAGAGTCCTAAAGACAATGAACATTGCTCCTGGAGGTGGGATTACATAGAGTCCTAAAGACAATGAACATTGCACCGGGGGGTGGGATTACATAGAGCCCTAAAGACAATGAACATTGCACCTGGTGGGGGGATTACATAGAGTCCTAAAGACAATGAACATTGCACCTGGACGTGGGATTACATAGAGCCCTAAAGACAATGAACATTGCACCTGGAGGTGGGATTACATAGAGTCCTAAAGACAATGAACATTGCACCTGGTGGGGGGATTACATAGAGCCCTAAAGACAATGAACATTGCACCTGGTGGTGGGATTACATAGAGTCCTAAAGACAATGAACATTGCACCTGGAGGTGGGATTACATAGAGTCCTAAAGACAATGAACATTGCACCTGGACGTGGGATTACATAGAGTCCTAAAGACAATGAACATTGCACCTGGAGGTGGGATTACATAGAGTCCTACAGACAATGAACATTGCACCCGGAGGTGGGATTACATAGAGCCCTAAAGACAATGAACATTGCACCTGGTGGTGGGATTACATAGAGCCCTAAAGACAATGAACATTGCACCTGGACGTGGGATTACATAGAGCCCTAAAGACAATGAACATTGCACCTGGAGGTGGGATTACATAGAGTCCTAAAGACAATGAACATTGCACCTGGTGGTGGGATTACATAGAGCCCTAAAGACAATGAACATTGCACCTGGTGGTGGGATTACATAGAGCCCTAAAGACAATGAACATTGCACCTGGACGTGGGATTACATAGAGCCCTAAAGACAATGAACATTGCACCTGGTGGTGGGATTACATAGAGTCCTACAGACAATGAACATTGCACCCGGAGGTGGGATTACATAGAGTCCTAAAGACAATGAACATTGCACTGGGGGGGATTACATAGAGTCCTAAAGACAATGAACATTGCACCTGGACGTGGGATTACATAGAGTCCTACAGACAATGAACATTGCACCTGGAGGTGGGATTACATAGAGTCCTAAAGACAATGAACATTGCACCTGGTGGTGGGATTATATAGAGTCCTACAGACAATGAACATTGCACCTGGTGGTGGGATTATATAGAGCCCTAAAGACAATGAACATTGTGCCTGGAGGTGGGATTACATAGAGCCCTAAAGACAATGAACATTGCACCTGGTGGTGGGATTACATAGAGTCCTAAAGACAATGAACATTGCACCTGGTGGTGGGATTACATAGAGCCCTAAAGACAATGAACATTGCGCCTGGTGGTGGGATTACATAGAGTCCTAAAGACAATGAACATTGCGCCTGGGGGGGATTACATAGAGTCCTAAAGACAATGAACATTGCGCCTGGTGGTGGGATTACATAGAGTCCTAAAGACAATGAACATTGCACCTGGGGGGGATTACATAGAGTCCTAAAGACAATGAACATTGCACCCGGAGGTGGGATTACATAGAGTCCTAAAGACAATGAACATTGCACCTGGAGGTGGGATTACATAGAGCCCTAAAGACAATGAACATTGCACCTGGGGGTGGGATTACATAGAGCCCTAAAGACAATGAACATTGCACCCGGAGGTGGGATTACATAGAGTCCTAAAGACAATGAACATTGCACCTGGAGGTGGGATTACATAGAGCCCTAAAGACAATGAACATTGCACCTGGAGGTGGGATTACATAGAGCCCTAAAGACAATGAACATTGCACCTGGAGGTGGGAATTACATAGAGTCCTAAATACAATGAACATTGCACCTGGGGGGGATTACATAGAGCCCTAAAGACAATGAACATTGCACCTGGTGGTGGGATTACATAGAGCCCTAAAGACAATGAACATTGCACCCGGAGGTGGGATTACATAGAGTCCTAAAGACAATGAACATTGCACCTGGTGGTGGGATTACATAGAGTCCTAAAGACAATGAACATTGCACCCGGAGGTGGGATTACATAGAGCCCTAAAGACAATGAACATTGCACCTGGTGGTGGGATTACATAGAGTCCTAAAGACAATGAACATTGCACCTGGTGGTGGGATTACATAGAGCCCTAAAGACAATGAACATTGCACCTGGTGGTGGGATTACATAGAGCCCTAAAGACAATGAACATTGCACCTGGTGGTGGGATTACATAGAGCCCTAAAGACAATGAACATTGCACCTGGGGGGGATTACATAGAGCCCTAAAGACAATGAACATTGCACCTGGTGGTGGGATTACATAGAGCCCTAAAGACAATGAACATTGCACCCGGAGGTGGGATTACATAGAGTCCTAAAGACAATGAACATTGCACCTGGTGGTGGGATTACATAGAGTCCTAAAGACAATGAACATTGCACCCGGAGGTGGGATTACATAGAGCCCTAAAGACAATGAACATTGCACCCGGAGGTGGGATTACATAGAGTCCTAAAGACAATGAACATTGCACCTGGTGGTGGGATTACATAGAGTCCTAAAGACAATGAACATTGCACCTGGAGGTGGGATTACATAGAGCCCTAAAGACAATGAACATTGCACCTGGAGGTGGGATTACATAGAGCCCTAAAGACAATGAACATTGCACCCGGAGGTGGGATTACATAGAGCCCTAAAGACAATGAACATTGCACCTGGAGGTGGGATTACATAGAGCCCTAAAGACAATGAACATTGCACCCGGAGGTGGGATTACATAGAGTCCTAAAGACAATGAACATTGCACCTGGGGTGGGATTACATAGAGCCCTAAAGACAATGAACATTGTACCTGGAGGTGGATTACATAGAGTCCTAAAGACAATGAACATTGCACCTGGTGGTGGGATTATATAGAGTCCTAAAGACAATGAACATTGCACCTGGAGGTGTGATTACATAGAGTCCTAAAGACAATGAACATTGCACCTGGTGGTGGGATTACATAGAGCCCTAAAGACAATGAACATTGCACCTGGAGGTGGGATTACATAGAGTCCTAAAGACAATGAACATTGCACCTGGTGGGGGATTACATAGAGTCCTAAAGACAATGAACATTGCACCTGGTGGTGGAATTACATAGAGTCCTAAAGACAATGAACATTGCACCTGGTGGTGGGATTACATAGAGCCCTAAAGACAATGAACATTGCACCTGGGGTGGGATTACATAGAGTCCTAAAGACAATGAACATTGCACCTGGAGGTGGGATTACATAGAGTCCTAAAGACAATGAACATTGCACCTGGACGTGGGATTACATAGAGCCCTAAAGACAATGAACATTGCACCCGGAGGTGGGATTACATAGAGTCCTAAAGACAATGAACATTGTGCCTGGAGGTGGAATTACATAGAGCCCTAAAGACAATGAACATTGCACCTGGTGGTGGGATTACATAGAGTCCTAAAGACAATGAACATTGCACCTGGAGGTGGGATTACATAGAGTCCTAAAGACAATGAACATTGCACCTGGAGGTGTGATTACATAGAGTCCTAAAGACAATGAACATTGCACCTGGTGGTGGGATTACATAGAGCCCTAAAGACAATGAACATTGCACCTGGAGGTGGGATTACATAGAGTCCTAAAGACAATGAACATTGCACCTGGTGGGGGATTACATAGAGTCCTAAAGACAATGAACATTGCACCTGGTGGTGGAATTACATAGAGTCCTAAAGACAATGAACATTGCACCTGGTGGTGGGATTACATAGAGCCCTAAAGACAATGAACATTGCACCTGGGGGTGGGATTACATAGAGTCCTAAAGACAATGAACATTGCACCTGGAGATGGGATTACATAGAGTCCTAAAGACAATGAACATTGTGCCTGGAGGTGGAATTACATAGAGTCCTAAAGACAATGAACATTGCGCCTGGGGGGGATTACATAGAGCCCTAAAGACAATGAACATTGCACCTGGAGGTGGAATTACATAGAGTCCTAAAGACAATGAACATTGCACCTGGGGGTGGGGTTACATAGAGTCCTAAAGACAATGAACATTGCTCCTGGAGGTGGGATTACATAGAGCCCTAAAGACAATGAACATTGCACCTGGTGGGGGGATTACATAGAGTCCTAAAGACAATGAACATTGCACCTGGAGGTGGGATTACATAGAGTCCTAAAGACAATGAACATTGCACCTGGAGGTGGGATTACATAGAGCCCTAAAGACAATGAACATTGCACCTGGTGGGGGGATTACATAGAGTCCTAAAGACAATGAACATTGCACCTGGAGGTGGGATTACATAGAGCCCTAAAGACAATGAACATTGCACCTGGTGGTGGGATTACATAGAGTCCTAAAGACAATGAACATTGTGCCTGGGGGGGATTACATAGAGTCCTAAAGACAATGAAAATTGCACCTGGAGGTGGGATTACATAGAGTCCTAAAGACAATGAACATTGCACCCGGAGGTGGGATTACATAGAGTCCTAAAGACAATGAACATTGCACCTGGAGGTGGGATTACATAGAGTCCTAAAGACAATGAACATTGTGCCTGGGGGTGGGATTACATAGAGTCCTAAAGACAATGAACATTGCACCTGGTGGTGGGATTACATAGAGTCCTAAAGACAATGAACATTGCACCTGGAGGTGGGATTACATAGAGTCCTAAAGACAATGAACATTGTGCCTGGGGGTGGGATTACATAGAGTCCTAAAGACAATGAACATTGCACCTGGTGGTGGGATTACATAGAGTCCTACAGACAATGAACATTGCACCTGGAGGTGGGATTACATAGAGTCCTAAAGACAATGAACATTGTGCCTGGGGGTGGGATTACATAGAGCCCTAAAGACAATGAACATTGCACCTGGTGGTGGGATTACATAGAGTCCAAAAGACAATGAACATTGCACCTGGTGGTGGGATTACATAAAGTCCTAAAGACAATGAACATTGCACCTGGAGGTGGGATTACATAGAGTCCTAAAGACAATGAACATTGTGCCTGGGGGTGGGATTACATAGAGTCCAAAAGACAATGAACATTGCACCTGGTGGTGGGATTACATAGAGTCCTAAAGACAATGAACATTGCACCTGGAGGTGGGATTACATAGAGTCCTAAAGACAATGAACATTGTGCCTGGGGGTGGGATTACATAGAGTCCAAAAGACAATGAACATTGCACCTGGTGGTGGGATTACATAAAGTCCTAAAGACAATGAACATTGCATCTGGTGGTGGGATTACATAGAGTCCTAAAGACAATGAACATTGTGCCTGGGGGTGGGATTACATAGAGTCCTAAAGACAATGAACATTGCATCTGGTGGTGGGATTATATAGTGTCCTAAAGACAATGAACATTGCACCTGGTGGGGGGATTACATAGAGTCCTAAAGACAATGAACATTGCACCTGGGGGGGATTACATAGAGTCCTAAAGACAATGAACATTGCACCTGGAGGTGGAATTACATAGAGTCCTAAAGACAATGAACATTGCACCTGGAGGTGGAATTACATAGAGTCCTAAAGACAATGAACATTGCACCTGGAGGTGGGATTACATAGAGTCCTAAAGACAATGAACATTGCACCTGGTGGGGGGATTACATAGAGTCCTAAAGACAATGAACATTGCACCTGGAGGTGTGATTACATAGAGTCCTAAAGACAATGAACGTTGCACCCGGAGGTGGGATTACATAGAGCCCTAAAGACAATGAACATTGCACCCGGAGGTGGGATTACATAGAGTCCAAAAGACAATGAACATTGCACCCGGAGGTGGGATTACATAGAGTCCTAAAGACAATGAACATTGCACCCGGAGGTGGGATTACATAGAGTCCAAAAGACAATGAACATTGCACCCGGAGGTGGGATTACATAGAGTCCTAAAGACAATGAGCATTGCATCTGGTGGTGGGATTACATAGAGTCCTAAAGACAATGAACATTGCACCCGGAGGTGGGATTACATAGAGTCCTAAAGACAACGAACATTGCACCTGGAGGTGGGATTATATAGAGTCCTAAAGACAATGAACATTGCATCTGGGGGTGGGATTACATAGAGTCCTAAAGACAACGAACATTGCACCCGGAGGTGGGATTACATAGAGTCCTAAAGACAATGAACATTGCACCCGGAGGTGGGATTACATAGAGTCCTAAATACAATGAACATTGCTCCTGGGGGATGTGATTACATAGAGTCCTAAAGACAATGAACATTGCACCTGGAGGTGGGATTACATAGAGTCCTAAAGACAATGAACATAGTGCCTGGGGGTGGGATTATATAGAGCCCTAAAGACAATGAACCTTGCACCTGGGTGGGGGGACTACATAGAGTCCTAAAGACAACGAAAATTGCACATAGGGTTAGGATTACATAGAGTCCTAAAGACAATGAACATTGCATCTGGTGGTGGGATTACATAGAGTCCTAAAGACAATGAACATTGCACCCGGAGGTGGGATTACATAGAGTCCTAAAGACAATGAACATTGCACCCGGAGGTGGGATTACATAGAGTCCTAAAGACAATGAACATTGCACCTGGGGGTGGGATTACATAGAGTCCTAAAGACAATGAACATTGCACCTGGAGGTGGGATTACATAGAGCCCTAAAGACAATGAACAATTCTCCTGGGGGTGGAATTACATAGAGTCCTAAAGACAATGAACATTGCACCTGGGGGTGGAATTACATAGAGTCCTAAAGACAATGAACAATTCTCCTGGGGGTGGAATTACATAGAGTCCTAAAGACAATGAACATTGCTCCTGGGGGTGGGATTACATAGAGTCCTAAAGACAATGAACATTACACCTGGGGGTGGGATTACATAGAGTCCTAAAGACAATGAACATTGCACCTGGAGGTGGGATTACATAGAGTCCTAAAGACAATGAACATTGCTCCTGGGGGTGGGATTACATAGAGTCCTAAAGACAATGAACATTGCACCGGGGGGTGGGATTACATAGAGTCCTAAAGACAATGAACATTGCACCGGGGGGTGGGAGGGATGCTTAAACCAATAGAAGCTGGAAAAAACTCCCAAATGCACAGTTCCAGTCCAGGTTTTGGTAAGCACACCCAAAGAAAAAAACAAATCTGAAATTGCTGGAGGTTAAATCAGTAAATTAGGAGAAATTCAGCTCATAGGACAAAGCTTACTAAGGTTACTACTATGATGGGATACCTTGCCATGTGGCAAGCTTAACATACTATGGTCATTTTATGTGACTAATACCCCATCTTTAATATATTGGTGATATGCAGGCAATATGTCGTAGAGTGAAGGGTTAATACTGATTAAATATGGATGCAGTGGGCATACCTGGGAACTTTCTTCATTTGCAGCGGAGACCCCAGTTTTCATACTGAATTACTGGGTCTCCTGGGACAGAGGTTGAATCTCCTGCATTAGGGAGTTTAGTCTCTTTCCCACCCTGTTCCCCCCACTTCACTTCCTTTTCTTCTCCTTCCCACCCTGTTCCTCTCACTTCCCTCCCACTTCTCCTCCTTCCCACCCTGTTCTACTCACTTTCCTCCCACTTCTCCTCCTTCCCACCCTGTTATACTCACTTTCCTATCACTTCTCCTCCTCCCCACCTTGTTCCTCCCACTTCCCACCCACTTCTCCTCCTTCTCACCCACTTCTCTTTCCCACCCTGTTCGTCCCACTTCCCTCCCACTTCTCCTCCTTCTCATCCTGTTCCTCAAACTTTCCTCCCACTTCTCCTCCTTCCCTGCCTGTTCCTCCCACTTCCTACCCACTTCTCCTTCTCACCCTGTTCCGCAGACTTCCCTACCACTTCTCCTCCTTCCCACCCTGTTCCTCAAACTTCTCCTTCACATGCTGTTCCTCTCACTTCTCTCCCACTTCTTCTCCTTCCCACCCTGTTCCTCTCACTTTCCTCCCCCTTCTCCTCCTTCTCACCCTGTTCCTCCCCCTTCTCCTCCTTCCCTTCCTGTTCCTCCCACTTCTCCTCCTTCCCACTCTATTCCTACCACTTCCCTCCCACTTCTCCTCCTCCCCACCCTGTTCCTCTCACTTCCCTCCCACTTCTCCTCCTTCTCACCCTGTTCCTCCCACTTCCCACCCAGTTCTCCTCCTTCTCACCCTGTTTCTCCCACTTCCCACCCACTTCTCCTCCTTCTCACCCTGTTCCTCCCACTTCTTCTCCTTCCCTGCCTGTTCCTCCCACTTCCCTCCCACTTCTCCTCCTTCTCACCCTGTTCCAAAGACTGGCACTTCTCCTCCTTCCCACCCTGTTCCTCCCCCTTCTTCTCCTTCCCATCCTATTCCTACCACTTCCCTCCCACTTCTCCTCCTTCCGACCCTGTTCTGCCAGCTTCATTGCACAGCCTGTTATGCGCCACCCCAAATCATGATTAAGCCCAACCCCTTTCTAAAGCAAATCACTTTATACTCTCCCACTGGCACCACATGCATCTAGAATATAAAGTTCTCAGATATATAAATATGTGTGTGTGTCAGATTAATGAGTATTCCAGTATGTAATAATACATTTTTACTGGACTAACATTTACATATTACGAACACAAGCTTTTGAGAGATAAACTCCCTTTCTCAAGTCTGACCCATACTGCAAATAAGAGAAAAAAAAAGTAGCTTCAACACCAAAGACACTGGACTGAATAAAGACTTGGCATTCTTATCAATTTACCTAAATTTTATATATTTACTTCTATGTATTCTTTCCTGATACGTTTTGCTTGTCTCTCACTATATTTTTTGAGTTGTGTCTGAGTATTGTAATTCTGTCTCCCTTTCCCTGTGCTACCAGCTAACCCCCATCACATTCCTATTCACTTCCTATCACATCCTAACTTTCTTTTTCATTCTTATTTTTTTTCTCTTATTTTCAGTATGTTTCATACTTGAGAAAGGGAGTTTATCTCCCGAAAGCTTGTCTTCATCAAATTTACATGTTAGTGCAATAAAAAAGGTATCACTACATGTTGAGTACTCATTCATTTGACCTCTACACCACTGGACTAACACGGCTAACCCAAATTATATTTGTATACATTTGTTTTAGGCAGGTGCTGAAAAGTAAAAATGCTTTCAAAAATAGACATGTTAATAGTTTATTTTTATCAAGTAACAAAATACATAGGGAGTGAACAGAAGAAAAATCTAAACCAAATCAATGTTTGGTGTGACCACCCTTTGCCTTCAGAACAGTATCAAATCTTCTAGGTACACTTGCACACATTTTATTAAGAAACTCCACAAGTAGGTTGTTCCAAACATCTTGGAGAAGTAAACACAGATCTTATGTGCATTTAGGCAGTGTCAGTTGCTTCTCTCTCTTCATGTAATCTGAGACAGACTCGATGATGTTGAGATCAGGGCTCTGTGTGGGGCCATACCATCACATCCAGGACTTCTTGTTCTTCTTTACGCTGAAGATAATTCTTATTGACTTTGGCTGTATGTTTGGGGTCATTGTCATGCTACAGAATATATTTGGGGCTACTCAGATGCCTCCTTGATGGTATTGCATGATGGATAAATATCTGCCTGTACGTCTCAGCATTGAGGAGACCATTAATTCTGACCAAATCCCCAACTCCATTTGCAGAAATGCAGCCCCAAACTTGCAAGGAACCTCCACCATGCTTCACTGTTGCCTGCAGACACTCATTCTTGTACCGCTCTCCAGCCCTTCAGGGAACAAACTGCCTTCTTCTACAGACAAATATTTGTGATATTGACTCATCAGTCCAGAGCACCTGCTGCCATTTTTCTGCACCCGTGTTTTTGTGCATAGTTGAGTCACTTGGCCTTCTTTTCACATTGTAGATATGGCTTTTTGGCTGCAAGTCTTGCATGAAGACCACTTCTGACCAGTAGATGGGTGTACCGTGGTCCCTCTGTTTTCTGCCAATTCTGAGTTGATGGCACTGCTGGACATCTTCCCATTGCGAAGGGAAACAAGCATAATTTATCTTTCATCTGCTGCACTAAGTTTCTTTAGCCAACTACTGCGTCTACAGTCCTCAATGTTGTACGTTTCTTTGTGCTTCTTCAAAAGAGCTTGGGCAGCACGTCTGAAAACCCCTGTCTGCCTTGAAATTTTTAATATCACACAGCGGGAAGGCACATCTCCATATAAGAATGGGAGTCTACTATGCTTACCAAGCACAGGGTGCCATCAAATCCATAATAAATATAATTAAAGGGATAGTAATGTTTCATAATAAAAGCAGCTCTAATTAATCATCATAGTGTTTGGACTTTGGAGAGTGTTATTTCAATTCTGTCAGAGTTGTAGTTCAAGAGTAATTGAATGACAAAATATCAACCTCCCGCCCCTTTTACTGATGTAACACTGCTCAGCCAGAGCAGAAGGGAGGTGCCCAGGTAGACTGCAGAGAGGGAGAGTCTTCAATTAAGATAAGGGAAAAACCTGAAAAACTTGTCAAGGGGGCAGGGCTTTCATTGTTCTCATAGGAAGAAGATTGTCCCCTTCTGTTATCTGTCTGGTCAAGCAACCAGATTCCACATCTGAGGTGAGCAGTGTTACATCAGTAAAAGGAGCGGGAGGGGGATACTTTATAATTCAATTACTCTTGAACCACAACTCTGACAGTATTGAAATAACACTCTCTATGGCTCAAATACTATGAAGATTAATTGGAGCTGCTGTTTTTTGAAACATTACTATCCCTTTAAACAACAAAAATAAAAACAAGTGGATTATATACAGGCTGGATTATAGCCAATAGTTTTTTCTTTTGTTGTTTAATTTCCTTGAAATTTTTGCCTGGGAGAGACCTTGCTGATGTAGGCTCAGCCTTGTAATGGTATATGACTTTTGACATTAAAATGTCTTCAGCAACTTCACCTTGTTAGCTGAGTTTGACTGTTCCTCACCAAGTTTTGTTCCTCTTAAGCAGCTGTTTCTGTTTCAGTTAATAATTATGTTTCAGTCTACATATTAAATTATCATTAACACCTGTTTGGTGTGATTGTTTAATTATACACCTGACTATGTATGCTTAAAAAAAAAATGCCTGAATTTGTGTAAGTGTACCTAGAAGAACTGATGCTGTTTTGAAGGCACAGGTTGGTCACACCAAATACTGATTTAGATAAAGTTTGTTAATTGATAAATATAAACTATTAACATGTCTTTTTGAAAGCAGTCTTACTTTACAGCATTTTTTCACACCTGCCTAAAACTTTTGCACAGTACTGTATGTCATTGGCTAGAGAGCACTCCAGTTTACAGACGGAAAGCCTCTGTCATTGGAGGAGGCTGGATAGAGGGAGGGGAGCAGGTGAAGAGTGACGGACTGCGGTACAGAGCTGGTAACCTCAGTCTGCCCGGAAGTAGGTGCAGGGCAGCATGTATCCTTTACATTTCTGCAAAATAACAATCTAAAAATTAAAATGGAGACACTATAACACATATTCGCTATATATCCTACATATTAAGACTAACTTGTATAGGGGTGAAAGTTACGCTTTCCCACTGGTGCTGCGTCTCTTTTTGTACATGTACATTCATCTGTTAGGATTGTGCACCTGGGCACCTGTCTTTTGAGGAGCAAGTGTTCCCATCTCTGCAAACTTATATACGTTTGTTTATATACATATGACAGACGGGTACGCAACGCATTGCAAACAGTGTGTTGTGTACCACTGTGACAATGAAGGGGTTAAGAAAAAGATAATCAGGGGAAAGGATTTTTTCCCAGTAAGCACTTAGTTGAAAGTAAGTGTAAAAGTAACACAGGCAGCAGAGGAGGAAGCAGGCGCACTGTGTGAGAGAGGATGAACCCTTTGGGTGCCGGGTGTCTGTGAGAAAGGGAGGAGGGTTATTATAGAGTAGAAAAGTGACGTAGAGAGTGGCAGTGTGGTTAATGACTGGCAAGGCAGCAACAGAGGATGTGGGCGCAATGTGTATGACAGAAAAAGGTTATGCGTTGCAACTCCTCTGACACACCAAGGGTTTAGCTGCACGATGTCCCCAGGAAGTGAGAGTGAGGCTAAGTGGATTATTATACTAAGTCAGCGGTTCTCAACCTTTCTAATGCCGCGACCCTTTGATAAAATTTCCCAAGTTGTGGGGACCCCTAACAGTAAAATTATATTCGTTGCTCCTTCATCGCTGTAATTTTGCTACTGTTATGAATCGAAATATAAATATCTGATGGTTTTAGGCGACCCCTGGCAAATCGTCATTCGACCCCCAAAGGGGTCCCGACCCACAGGTTGAGAACCACTGTACTAAGTGGTAAGGCAGCAGCGGAGGAAGCAGCCACAGTGTGTGACAGTCATAGTGGAGCTGAGGTGTCAGACAGTGGAAGTGTGGGTACTAAGTGGTAGGGCAGCCATAGTGGAAGCAGCCACAGTGTGTGACAGTCATAGTGGAGCGGAGGTGTCAGACAGTGGAAGTGTGGGTACTAAGTGGTAAGGTAGCAGCGGAGGAAGCAGCCACAGTGCATGACAGTCATAGTGGAGCGGAGGTATCAGACAGTGGAAGTGTGGGTACTAAGTGGTAAGGCAGCAGCGGAGGAAGCAGCCACAGTGTGTGACAGTCATAGTGGAGCGGAGGTGTCAGACAGTGGAAGTGTGGGTACTAAGTGGTAAGACAGCAGCGGAGGAAGCAGCCACAGTGCGTGACAGTCATAGTGGAGCGGAGGTATCAGACAGTGGAAGTGTGGGTACTAAGTGGTAAGGCAGCAGCGGAGGAAGCAGCCACAGTGTGTGACAGTCATAGTGGAGCGGAGGTGTCAGACAGTGGAAGTGTGGGTACTAAGTGGTAAGACAGCAGCGGAGGAAGCAGCCACAGTGCGTGACAGTCATAGTGGAGCGGAGGTGTCAGACAGTGGAATTGTGGGTACTAAGTGGTAAGGCAGCAGCGGAGGAAGCAGCCACAGTGTGTGACAGTCATAGTGGGGCGGAGGTGACAGACAGTGGAATTGTGGGTACTAAGTGGTAAGGCAGCAGCGGAGGAAGCAGCCACAGTGTGTGACAGTCATAGTGGGGCGGAGGTGACAGACAGTGGAATTGTGGGTACTAAGTGGTAAGGCAGCAGCGGAGGAAGCAGCCACAGTGTGTGACAGTCATAGTGGAGCGGAGGTGTCAGACAGTGGAAGTGTGGGTACTAAGTGGTAAGACAGCAGCGGAGGAAGCAGCCACAGTGTGTGACAGTCATAGTGGAGCGGAGGTGTCAGACAGTGGAAGTGTGGGTACTAAGTGGTAAGACAGCAGCGGAGGAAGCAGCCACAGTGCGTGACAGTCATAGTGGAGCGGAGGTGTCAGACAGTGGAATTGTGGGTACTAAGTGGTAAGGCAGCAGCGGAGGAAGCAGCCACAGTGTGTGACAGTCATAGTGGGGCGGAGGTGACAGACAGTGGAATTGTGGGTACTAAGTGGTAAGGCAGCAGCGGAGGAAGCAGCCACAGTGTGTGACAGTCATAGTGGGGCGGAGGTGACAGACAGTGGAATTGTGGGTACTAAGTGGTAAGGCAGCAGCGGAGGAAGCAGCCACAGTGTGTGACAGTCATAGTGGAGCGGAGGTGTCAGACAGTGGAATTGTGGGTACTAAGTGGTAGGGCAGCAGCGGAGGAAGCAGCCACAGTGCGTGACAGTCATAGTGGAGCGGAGGTGTCAGACAGTGGAAGTGTGGGTACTAAGTGGTAGGGCAGCCATAGTGGAAGCAGTCACAGTGCGTGACAGTCATAGTGGGGCGGAGGTGTCAGACAGTGGAAGTGTGGGTACTAAGTGGTAAGGCAGCAGCAGAGGAAGCAGCCACAGTGTGTGACAGTCATAGTGGAGCTGAGGTGTCAGACAGTGGAAGTGTGGGTACTAAGTGGTAAGGTAGCAGCGGAGGAAGCAGCCACAGTGTGTGACAGTCATAGTGGAGCGGAGGTGTCAGACAGTGGAAGTGTGGGCACTAAGTGGTAAGGCAGCAGCGGAGGAAGCAGCCACAGTGCGTGACAGTCATAGTGGAGCTGAGGTGTCAGACAGTGGAAGTGTGGGCACTAAGTGGTAAGGTAGCAGCGGAGGAAGCAGCCACAGTGTGTGACAGTCATAGTGGAGCGGAGGTGTCAGACGGTGGAAGTGTGGGCACTAAGTGGTAAGGCAGCAGCGGAGGAAGCAGCCACAGTGTGTGACAGTCATAGTGGAGTGGAGGTGTCAGACGGTGGAAGTGTGGGCACTAAGTGGTAAGGCAGCAGCGGAGGAAGCAGCCACAGTGTGTGACAGTCATAGTGGAGCGGAGGTGTCAGACAGTGGAAGTGTGGGTACTAAGTGGTAAGGCAGCAGCGGAGGAAGCAGCCACAGTGTGTGACAGTCATAGTGGATCGGAGGTGTCAGACAGTGGAAGTGTGGGTACTAAGTGGTAAGGCAGCAGCGGAGGAAGCAGCCACAGTGTGTGACCGTCATAGTGGAGCGGAGGTGGTCTCCTCTGCACTATGAGTGTCAGGAAGTGCAGTAGTTTATTCCTCTGCTGTGCTTGATAACTTTGCAAAAAGAAAGACAGACAGTAGTGTGAGCCACAGGTTTCCTACCAGCCGCAGGTGGTGGTGTTCTCGTTCAGTGTTGGTTTTCTGTAGGCCTGCATGCAAGTGGAGTCCAGTGGTAAGGCGTGAAGTGGAGAAAGTGAGCGGGGCATGTGTGTTTTTTTACATGCAGCATGTTCTGAGCATGCTCATTCAGTTCCTTGGAGTCCAAGCCTTAATTTCACATCCTGAGCGCAACCACACGGTTCTAAACAGCCTAATACCCAGAACAGAAAATATCCGGGGGGATACATGTATGTATGTATATATGTGTATCACAGTGTGTGTGTGTTTGTGTGTATCACAGTTTGTGCGTGTGTGTGTGTTTGTGTGTATCACAGTGTGTGTGTGTTTGTGTGTATCACAGTGTGTGCGTGTGTTGGCCATGTTTTCTTTTTCTTTCTGGTGTTGAAAGTTGAGGAAGGGGAAACTCCTTGCAGGTCCCTGCTCACTCCTGTCAAAATCACGCCCTCCTGTATCTCCAGGACTGGTAGAAGGGAGGATCTATGAATAACTCCTCCTTACTGCCGCCCCTGAGTGTGTGCATCAGACACACAGAAGGCTGTTTTTAATATTTATATCTATCTATACTGTGTGTACATATATCAGGGCTCAAAATTTCCACTCGCCACTAGCCAATGGCGAGTGAAAATTCATCCCTGGCGAGTAGAAATTCAGCCCTGGTGGGTATGTTATGGCTTGCAGTGGCGAGTAGCAAAGGACTTCATATTTTAAGCCCTGTATATATATATATATATATATATATATATATATATATATATAAACACAATCGTACACAATAACACACATATGTCTACATGCTTGTGCATGCACACACAGACACATATTATCATGCATCATGCAGGTGGATTATATATATACTAGTTGAACAGCCCGTTACACGGGCCACAGTGCCACTGCCATCCGGTCACAGGGCAGTCACGCGCAGAGGAGACTGCCCGCGCCTGATACAGAGCTGGATGCGCGGCGCGGGCAGTCTACTGCGCATGACTGCAGCACGCACAGCAGTGTTTACTGCGCATGTCGTGGCGTTACACACGATTTAGCGAATTATTATATATGATATAATTCTATATTACTAGATAAATACATATGCATTTGGATACTGCACACTTGGAGCTATGAATAGTAACGGCAGTTCTGTCCTTGACACAAGCTTAAAGACCACCCCCAGCAGTCAGACAAGTTTCTGATATTTAATGATCACTACATTCTTATCCTAGGCTATTGCGTGGGCAAGTGAGGGCAGAGGACCAGGCCTCTCAGCCAGGCTGAATTGCCAATAATAATTTTCTCTTCTCCCTGGAGAACCTCTGAGGCCTGAAGCTGGTTCCAAGGTTCTCCGATGCTTTGCTGTTCAGATTGGTTCTTGTCTGAAAAGAGGTATAGAAATTCTGGATAAATACTCCGTTTGTAGCTGGACTGTCAGACACGCGAGGTCTCCAGAAAGTGATTTCATGCCTTCCTCACTACTGCTGGAGCCAGAATTTTCTTTCCATTAACAGGTAATTGAGTAAAAAGTAAAATAAGCAGAGTTTGTTGTATTAATGCATTTTCTCCCTTGCTTGAGAAAGAAAAACATCTCAGAGTGGTACAGGAAGACCAAGGAATGGTGGCTCATGGTTCAGGAACCTGGAACAATGAAAGAAGGATTTTAATGTACATTTAACCTTTTGAGTGCCTGAGCGGTGCTCAAAGGGTTAATTTTCCCATCACCTCAGACTCCCACAGAAATGGTGCATACCTCCCAACATTGCAAATGGCCACAGAGGGACACTTTTGTTTTAGGTGGAGTTGTTGGGGGCGTGACTGATGGGCGGGGCATTATTGAACATTTTTAGGTTATTTCATGACCTATTGACACCTCTTCGTGTAACTGAAAAAATGACCAAAAGTATTTTATTAACACAGACTAAATTATAAACACATATACTGATATTTAACCCTTTCAGTGCCAGAGGCTCGGGCCATTTTCTGAACCCTGCAGGCCAGACACTTTTTCAACATTTTTGCTATCCTTCCGTTTAGGCTTGATTTCCTCTGGGGATTTTTAGTTAAATATGGAAAACTATATATTGTTTTTTTCAGAACGAATTGTGCTTTCTCGTGATACCTTACATGAAGAGAATTTTACATCGTGCAAAAAGCTATGATGTCATAATGACAAAAAAAAGTGAAAATTTACTCATTTTGCTAAAATCACATACTATGTATCAAAAACATTTACCTTGATTGAAAAAGTTTCAATTATTTGAAAAAGCCCAGAGTCCCCCGAGTAAAAAAATACCAAATTTGTATAGTTTTACCCAAGTCCAAGGCTAGCGTAGAGCCCTAATCACCAGCAGCGCAAAATGACATTTTCAACTTTATAAACTAAAATGCACATTCTAGGGTTTTTGTGGTAAAACTACCCTAAAACAGTGGAATAACTATATAAAACTATATATTTCTGAAAAGTAGACAACCTGCCGCATCTAATGAGGGGTAACTTGCCTTCTTGCCCCAAGCCTGTGGTACCCAAATGCTTCCAGAAGGTGGCACTATAGGAAAAAAATGGCATTTTCTTACATTTCTGCCCCTTCAACTGTACTGAAATCTGTGAAAACCATGGAATTTACAACTGTATTCATTAGCTAGTGCTCTTGGGAGAAAAATTACACCCCATTGGTTTGGGTTCACCTACCACAGGGGATGCTAGAAGTGCAAAAAGACACCTACTACAACCTCTAAATTTTCTAACATTTTCTCAAACATTACTTGTCTATACAAAAATGGTTATAACAACTAGAGAATTAAAGAAAGGCTACACAAACCATACCATTTTGGAAATAAGACAACCTGCCGCATCTAATGAGGGGTAAATTGCCTTCTTACCCCAAGCCTGTTGTGCCCAAATGCTTCCAGAAGGTGGCACTATAGAAAAAAAATGGCATTTTCTTACATTTCTGCCACTTCAACAGTACTGAAATCTGGGAAAACCATGGAATTTACAACTATATTGATTAGCTAGTGCTCTTGGGAGAAAAATGACACCCCATTGGTATGGGTTCACCTACCACAGGGGATGCTAGAAGTGCAAAAAGACACCTACTACAACCTCTAAATTTTCTAACATTTTTTCAAACATTACTTGTCTATACAAAAATGGTTATAACAACTAGAGAAGTAAAGAAAGGCTACACAAACCATACCATTTTGGAAAGAAGACAACCTGCCGCATCTAATAAGGGGTGAATTGCCTTCTTACCCCAAGCCTGTTGTGCCCAAATGCTTCCAGAAGGTGGCACTATAGGAAAAAAATGGCATTTTCTTACATTTCTGCCCCTTCATCTGTATGGAAATCTGTGAAAACCATGGAATTTCCAACTGTATTCATTAGCTAGTGCTCTTAGGAGAAAAATGACACCTCATTGGAATTAGTTCCCCTACCTTAGTGGGCACTACAAGTACCAAACTACACCTATTGCAACCACTAATTTTTCTAACATTTTCTCAAACATTACTTGTCTGTACAAAAATGGTTATAACAACTAGAGAAGTGAAGAAAGGCTACACAAACCATACCATTTTGGAAAGAAGACAACCTGACGCATCTAATGAGGGGTGAATTGCCTTCTTACCCCAAGCCTGTTGTGCCCAAATGCTTCCAGAAGGTGGCACTATAGGAAAAAAATGGCATTTTCTTACATTTCTGCCCCTTCATCTGTATGGAAATCTGTGAAAACCATGGAATTTCCAACTGTATTCATTAGCTAGTGCTCTTAGGAGAAAAATGACACCTCATTGGTATGAGTTCCCCTACCTTAGTGGGCGCTACAAGTACCAAACTACACCTATTGCAACCACTAATTTTTCTAACATTTTCTCAAACATTACTTGTCTGTACAAAAATGGTTATAACAACTAGAGAAGTGAAGAAAGGGTACACAAACCATACCATTTTGGAAAGAAGACAACCTGCCACATCTAATGAGGGGTGAATTGCCTTCTTACCCCAAGCCTGTTGTGCCCAAATGCTTCCAGAAGGTGGCACTATAGGAAAAAAATGGCATTTTCTTACATTTCTGCCCCTTCATCTGTATGGAAATCTGTGAAAACCATGGAATTTCCAACTGTATTCATTAGCTAGTGCTCTTAGGAGAAAAATGACACCCCATTGGAATGAATCGACATACCTTAGGGGTGCCAGAAAAGCATAACTACACCTACCTGTTTGCTTCTTCGAAAATTGCTGCTTGTACTAAAATGTTCATAACTGTTAGAGACATGATGGAAAGGTATAAAAGGTATACCATTTTGGAAAGTAGACATTCTCCCGCATCAAATGAGGGGTCACTTGCCTTTCTACCCCTGGGCTGAAGTGCACAAATATTTCCAAAAGGTGGCGCTATGGGAATAAATACATGTTTTTTTTACATTTCCACCACTTCAAAGATACTAAAATCTTTGAAAACCATAACATTTCCTGCTGTATTCAGTACCTGCTACCAACATGAGAAAAATGGTAGCCCATTTGTGTGGCTTAACATACAATATGTGGGTGCTAGGAACACGTACGTAAACCTGACACTTTTGTTTCTTAAATTATCTGCTTGCACTAAAATGGTTATAACCATAATAGATATGCAGGAAAGGTAGAAAACAATGCCATTTTGGAAAGAAAACAACCTGACGCATCTAATGAGGGGTCACTTGCCTTCATACCCAAAGGCTGGCATGCACAAATGCTTCCAGGAGGTGGCGCTAATGAAAAAAAAAAGGCATTTTCTTACATTTCTGCCCCTTCAAATGTATGGAGCTCTGTGAAAACCATGGAATTTTCAACTGCATTTGTTAGCTAAAGCTCTTAGGAGTCAAACGACACCCCATTGGTATGAGCTGAACTATCTTAGGGAGTGCTAGAAGTAGAAAACTACACCTACTACAAACTGATGTTTCTAACATTTTCTCAAACCTGACTTGCCTCTATGAAAATGGCTATAACACCTTCAGAAGTGAAGAAAAGGTAGATAAACTATACCATTTTGGAAAGAAGACAACATGCCGCATCTAATGAGGGGTCATTTGCCTTTTTACCCCTAAGTTAGTTGGCACAACTATTTCCAGAATGTGGTGCTACAGGAAAAAAACCAAACATTTGTTTTACACATCAGTCACTTCAAAGATACTAAAATGGTTCAATGGCGTGGGATTTCCTAGGAGGACTTCTTGCCAGCCTAAGAAAAATGGTACCCCACTGCTGTGGGTTGACATACCAATTTACACTACAGGAGCGTAGCTACCAGTGAAACAGGAATGGGAAAGCAAACAGTGTATGTGTGATTTTATGGCTAACAAATGAAAGAAGCTAGGGCGTCAGCCAGTGTACTCGCGGACCTGTGACTACCAGTGTAACAGTGTGGGAGGGTGAGGGATTAGGCAGTGTGTGTGGGTATGAGCAGAGGAGGAAGGATGGTGGAGATGGTGGGGCAGTGTCTGAGAGTGTGTATGGGAGATCTGTGACTACCAGTGTGCACTGTATGTCCCCCTCATACAAAGTTTGATTCCCAGCCTGAATCTAGTGCATACTGGTACTCTGAGTCTACCAATAGGCAGTGGAAACAGGCTGGGGGTCAGGCTGGGGAATGGAACTGCCAGTTGGCTGTGGAACCAGGCAGGGGAATACGGTACGTGTGTGTGTGTGGGGGGGAATTGGAGGCATTTTTTGTGCATGCCACAAGGGTGCCCAATGCACTGCAAAGCAATGCGTTGGACCCTCTGTTGCACACAAAGAGGTTTTTTTTTTAATTATTATTTTGTATTCATACCTCGTTGGGGAGGCGGTGTCAGGAACATTCCTGGTGTCCCCCATCCAGGTCTAAAAACAGAATAATAAAAAAAAAAAAGTGTGTGTGTGTTACAGGGGGTCCAACGTATTGCAAAGCACTGCGTTGGACCCCCCCTGTGGCACGTGCATTTTTTGGGGCTTTTCCCCCAATATTTTTGTGTAGACCTCGTTGGGGGCATCAGAACCCATACAATGAGGTCTAAATAAAAAATAAAAGGGGAAAAAAAATAATCCTTTGGGTGCCACAGGGGTGTCCAATGGATTGCAAAGCAATGCATTGGGCCCCTGTAGCACACAAAGGGTTAATTTTTTTATCGATACTTTGTATTCAGATGGCCACCAAACAAGCTCTGATCACAAAGTAATGATAAGAAGTCCTGTGTGTGTGCCACAGGAAGGGGGTCTGCATTGAACCCCTATCCCAGTGGCACACACAGGGTTAAATTTTTTTAAATTTATTTATTTTTTTTATTATATACCTGATTGAGGGGCATCAGGACCCCCTGATCCCTCCCCAATGAGGTCTTAGTAAAAAAAAATATATATGTCCACAAACGGAGTGACCCTGTGAGTGCCACAAGGGTCTCCAGCGCATTGCAAAGCAATGCATTGGATCCTTGTGGCACTCAGAGGGTTAATTTTTTTTACTATCATTACTTGGTAATCAGAGCTTGTTGGGGGGCCATCAATCCTGATGACCCCCCCAACAATCTCTGATAACAAAGTAATGATAAAAGCCCTGTGTGTGCCGCAGAAGGGGGGCTGCATTGCCCCCCCCCCCGTGGCACACACAGGGTTCATTTTTTTTTTTTTTTTTTACTTTTTTTTATTATAGACCTCATTGAGGGGTATACAAACCCCCCTGATCCCCCCAATGAGGTCTTACCAAAAAAAAAAAAAAAGTTATTAAAAAAAGTTTCCCTGTGAGTGCCACCGGGGTCTCCAGCGCATTGCAAAGCAATGCATTGGACCCTTGTGGCACTCGGAAGGTTAATTTTTTTTTTATCATTACTTTGTAATCAGAGCTTGTTGGGGGGCCATCAGGAGCAATCCTGATGGCCCCCCAACAATCTCTGGTAACAAAATAATGATAAAAGCCCTGTGTGTGCCACAGGAGGGGGGGTGCATTGGACCCCCACCTGTGGCACACACAGGGTTAAATTTTTTTTTTTTTTTTTCCCAATTATAGACCTCATTGAGGGGCATCAGGATCCCCCCTGATCCCCCCAATGAGGTCTTTAAAAAAAAAAAAAATCCCCCCCCCAAAGAATTGACCCTGTGAGTGCAACAGGGGTCTCCAGCACATTGCAAAGCAATGTGCTGGGACCCTGTGGCACTCACAGGGTTACTTTAATGTAATTTTATTTTTTTTTATTTTTTTAATACACTTTTCAGACCTCGTGGGGGACATCAGGACCCCTCCTGGTGTCCCCCCAGTCATTGATCTCCCAGCCGATAGGCTGGGAGATCAATGATGCGACCGCAGGAGAGCAAGAGCTCTCCTGCCCTTCACTCCTACCACCGGTAGGAGTGAACAGGATCGGGGAAACTTCCCTAACGTCATCGGTGACCATGTCACCGATGACGTTTGGAGGATTCCCCCGGTCCCGCCCACTCCTACCCGGAAGTTCGGGTAGGAGAGGGGGGGAAGGAGAAACTCCGTTTCTCCTTTGTGTTCATTGATCTCCCAGCCCGATCGGCTGGGAGATCAATAACTGGGGAGGCATGAGGAGTGATCCTCATGCCTCCCCATGAGTGCCAGGATTTTTTTTTTTTTTAATGCGGCCACTGCATGCCGGTTATACCGGCTCATGCAGTGACCGCATTTCACTCTTACGCCGTACGAGCGTGGCACAGCAGGTACAGCTGTGTCCACTCGTACGGCGTAAGTAGCTGGCACTCTAGGGGTTAAACAAACATTAATGTGAGTTTTATTGCTGTGGATCAGTGTGATACACTTATATACACACCATACAGTCTGATCTCCTAAACACAGGTACACCAGGATGATACACTTAAATACACACTACACAGTCTGATCTCCTAAACACAGGGACACCAGGGTGATACACTTCTATACACACCACACAGTCTGATCTCCTAAACACAGGGACACCAGGGTGATACACTTATATACACACCACACAGTCTGATCTCCTAAACACAGGGACACCAGGATGATACACTTATATACACACCACACAGTCTGATCTCCTAAACACAGGGACACCAGGGTGATACACTTCTATACACACCACACAGTCTGATCTCCTAAACACAGGGACACCAGGGTGATACACTTATATACACACCACACAGTCTGATCTCCTAAACACAGGGACACCAGGGTGATACACTTCTATACACACCACACAGTCTGATCTCCTAAACACAGGGACACCAGGGTGATACACTTCTATACACACCACACAGTCTGATCTCCTAAACACAGGGACACCAGGGTGATACACTTATATATACACCACACAGTCTGATCTCCTAAACACAGGGACACCAGGGTGATACACTTATACACACACCACACAGTCTGATCTCCTAAACACAGGGACACCAGGGTGATACACTTATATACACACCACAGTCTGATCTCCTAAACACAGGGACACCAGGGAGATACACTTATATACACACCACACAGTCTGATCTCCTAAACACAGGTACACCAGTGTGATACACTTATATATACTCCACACAGTCTGATCTCCTAAACACAGGGACACCAGGGTGATACACTTCTATACACACCACACAGTCTGATCTCCTAAACACAGGTACACCAGTGTGATACACTTCTATACACACCACACAGTCTGATCTCCTAAACACAGGGACACCAGGGTGATACACTTATATACACACCACACAGTCTGATCTCCTAAACACAGGGACACCAGGGTGATACACTTATATACACACCACGCAGTCTGATCTCCTAAACACAGGGGCACCAGGGTGATACACTTATATACACATCATACAGTCTGATCTCCTAAACACAGGGACATCAGGGTGATACACTTATATACACACCACACAGTCTGATTTCCTAAACACAGGGACACATGGGGATTTGTTATTTGCCCCCTTCGTCCAGTTGGGTTACCCCAGAATTACCCTATTTTTAATTTGAAATATAGCCCCATGTGTAACAATTTCACCTTTCGCAAAAACCTGCAAGCAGCAAAATATAATCTTGTAAAAATAATATAAAGAACAGCTAACACCTCCTAATAATAACAACCCCTCACTTACCTTTCTCTGGCCAGAAAATCCTAATGACCCCTATTCATGTTTCCGTTCTGCTTGGTTAAAGATATCTTATCTTCAGTCAGTCCTGATATCATGCCTTGTCATCCTGCCAGCAAATGTCATGTCCGCCTCCATTGACATGCTTTCCAGACGACTGAAGATGTCTTCTCTTTGATCAAGGAGTAAGGGAAAAAATCATAGAGGGTATTAGGATTTTCTGGCCTAGGTGCCCTTAATCAAGGCACTTTGGGCTGCCTTATCCCCGCCCATGGCCACACACCCAGTCATCACATAACCTCCCTACCCAGGTCCCAACCACTGTTTGCTTGGTTACTCTGTAGCATCCAAGTGGTTAAATAATAGCGTTTAAAGGGGTGTATAATCTTGTGCAGAGAACTGAGATTGTTCTGGCCACTCCCACAATTCAGAATGTGGGTGTGTTCAGCACAACAGCTTAGGCACCCCTTAAAGGGATAGTAATGGTTAATTTTAAGTTGATTTAATATTGTAGACATTAAAAAAGGGTTAACATCGATGTAAGTCCTGTCTCTCAAACCTTTATGATTTGAGAGCTATAACTTGCTAAAGTTACCTTTTCCTGGCTGTTTTACTCAAGTCTGCCATCTAGCTGACAGCAGCAGATTCCGGTCATTTGACCAGACAGAGGCTCTTCAGCAGAGCTGAAATCACGCTATTTAGAAATAAATACTTCATTGTAACGGTCTACGAAGTGTGCTTGCAAACTAGGCAACCTTTGTAGACGGTTCCGATGAAGTATTTATTTATAGGTATCGTTATATCGGCGCTGAAGAGACATCGTCTGATCCAGGAACCAGAATCTGCTTCTGACAGCTTTACAGCTCATCAAGCAGAAAGGGGAGGGAGCAGAGAACTTTATTTTCCTATATCTCTCAAATCATAATGGTTTGAGAGATAGGAAAAAGTGCAAGTACTCTCTTTTAATTGTATCTACCATATAGTTAATATTTTTTTTTCTGACATTACTATCCCTTTAAGTATAGGTGTGAAAACTGAAAGTATGTTAGTGCCCTCAAGGTCCTCGCAAGCCAGGAGTGTATGTTGATTGGAAGAGGTCCTTCAAGGGAAACACACAGCAGCGGAGGAAGCGGCTGCCAATCCAAGCATGGTGCATGTTGCCTCTGGAGCGGGTGGGAGGGGGGTGACAGCCGTGCTTATTTCAGCTACAGGTCAATGAAGTACTCCACATCTGAAGAGGTCTGATCCGATCTTTTACTGGACATTAATTTGTTCGTCATATATGTCTGAGCAGGTCTGATTGTTTTTATACAATTCAGGAGCTGTAGGGATTACCAAACTAAAGTCAGAAAGGTATGTAATGCATAGGCAATGTCCTACCAAGGCTGCTAGTATATGTATATATATATATATATATATATATATATATATATATATATATATATATATATATATATATAAATATATATATAGATATATATAGATATATATATATACACACAGTACTGTGCAAAAGTTTTAGGCAGCTGTAAAGTAAGAATGTTTTAAAAATAGACATGTTAATAGTTTACATTTATCAATTAACAAAATGCATATTGAGTGAACAGAAGAAAAATCTAAATCTCATCAATATCTGTTGTGACCACCCTTTACCTTCAAAACAGCATCACCTAAGTAAAACAAGAGTACTCCCACTACTGGGAGGTGTTTTATTCAAAAGTTATTACAGTACAAGCTTGATTTTTTTAGATGCAGTACCTCAGTGGCCTTAAATGTTACAGTGGCGCTGTTGCTACACCTTCCTATCGAGATTTATGGTCAACTGACCAGAGCTGTCCATAGGATGGCGTAGCAACAACGCCACTATACAGTTTCAGGTTACTGATACTGCACCTAAAAATTCAAGTTTGAGCTGTTATAACTTTTGAATAAAACACATTTCAGCAGTGGGAATGCTCTTGTTTTTCTCAGGGGGATAGACCCTACAGCATATTTTTTACATTTTAATCATTACTATCCCTTTAAGTTTAAAGAGACGCAAAAATTGCCATATGTTGTACTTGCCATTTGTAATATAAATAGTTTTTGAGAAATTAACTGTTGCATTTTTGGTGGCACATTATGGTAATTAGTTCATGTGCTGGGCCAGTATGACTACACACACACACACACACACACACACACACACACACACACACACTAACACAGTGCTGTGAATGAATCTGGCAGAGCCCACACACTGAGTCCATTTCTAGTAGCAGATCAAGAGGTAAGACTGATCTCATTTGCATACTATTGAGTGTATTAGCATTGAATGCCACACTGTGCCATCCAAACATGAAAGTTAATTTCTCAAAAATCTATTTATTTTAAAGAAAAAATGTCTGTTACGACATACAGACAGACTCTAATTCTATTTTTAGCAAAGTTACATTTTTTTTACGGTGTCAGAACAACTTTAATTGTTAAAGGACCAACGGATTGTTCAACACATTGCGAGGGCGAAAAATACCATTTAACCCTTTAAGGAACAAAGGGGTGTGCAACGCATTGCTACACCTCTCGTGTAGTTTGGTTCATCCCTGAATCCCATCACTTTTATTTTTGTGCAGATGGAGCACAGACACCAAAATAAAGCTTAACCTCTTAAGGACCAATGACGTGCCAGGACCGTCAGGCTGTCCTGCACTTAAGGACCAGTGACGGTCCTAGCGCGTCATGGAATTCAGGGCTACCTGCGCAGCTGCACTCCATTTGGAGAATCCTGAATCCATTAGTGGAAAAAAAAAAGAAGCAATGCGTTGCATACCACTCCGGCACTCAAAGGGTTAACTGCCGGCAGTGGTCCTTAAGGGGTTAATTAAACTAACTGGTAAAAAGTCCTCTATGTTCTGTAGCCTATTTGCCTGCCCATCATACCCTCATGTATACTAGTCAAAGAATACGCATTTATTAGATCCTCTGTGCTCCCCACTCATTGTAAAAGCGGGTCTCTCTCTTTAACATAGTTGATGAGGCTGAAAAAAGACATGCGTCCATCAAGTCCAGCCCATGCCAAAAACACCCCTGTTGATCCAGAGGAAGTTAAAAAAAAAAAAGCCCAATTGAAGTAATTTCCAATTTAGCCCCAAGTGGATAAAACATTCCTTCCTGACTCCAAATGGCAGTCAGATATTTCCCTGGATGAGCATCCTATCTGCGCTGAAGCCAACTGTCATAATTCTCAGTATTGTTCCGTGCTAGATAGGCATTCATTGTTTTTTTGAAAAGCAGTTAAGTATCTGCAAGCACAGCATCCCGAGGCAAAGAATTCCATAGCTTTACTGCCCTTACTGTAAAAAATCCCTGCCTAATGTAAACAAATGGAATTTGGCTATAGTCTTTCTTTATAACTCAGATCATCCAATCCCTTTATCAGTTTTGTTGCACGTCTCTGCACTTTTTCCAGTACAATAATGTCTTTTTTTTTAAGAACTGATGCCCAAAATTGTACTCCATATTCTAGATTAGGCCTAACCTAGGATTTATACAGCGGTAGGGTAATATTAGCATCCCTTGCTTCTACACCTCTTTTTATGCGGGCTAGTACCCTAATTGCTCTTGCAGCAGCTGAGTGACTCTGCACACTGCTGTGAAGTCTATTGTCTATCAGTACACCTAAATCATTCTCTTATGAGGATTCCCCAAGTTGTTTCCCATTTACAGTATATGTAGCATGTTTGTTTCTACAGCCCAAATGCATAACCTTACATTTATCTACATTAAATGTCATCTGCCACTTTTCTGCCCATTTACTTAGTTTACCTAAATCCTTCTGTAGGGAAAAAACATCCAGCTCTGTATGTATTTCTTTACATAGCTTAGAGTCATCAGCAAAGATTGATACATTACTTTCAATTCCCTCTTCTAGATCATTAATAAACAAATTAAAAAGCATTGGTACCAGAATTGAACCCTGCGGCACCCCACTTATAACCCTAGACCAATTTGAAAAAGTTCCATTTACAACAACTCTCTGCCATCTATTATTTAACCAGTTCTCAATCCATGTACAGATATGTACGTTTTTATTATTTCTAAGATGCACCAGTTTTTAGTTTGTTTTTTTAAAATATCATTAGTGGCTTCCTATAAAAGACACCTTGTATTCAATCATTAGTGTTTCCTTAAAACTTTGAACGCTTTTAACCTTCTAGAGTGGGTTGCAATGCTTTAGAGATCTGTCTAGCATTCAAGGGTTTAAAGTGGCAGCAGAGCGGCTACTGGAAGAGACTTTATAAGTGGAGGAAGTTGCCTGAAAGCTATGGAAATCAAATTAAAACTGTGCCATTCTTTCTTTGTTCACAGAAATCTGCACGGTTGGTTGACATCAGTGTTTCGCTTGGAGCTTCTTGGAGATTTCTGTCTTCTGCATTCACTGGCTTTACCGATTGTTAGATGCCAGAGTGGCAGTAGCCTGTGACTGTGGTCTCGTTTATGAGCAATTTGGTGAGAGACCAGGTAGTTTCCTGGACGTAGAGGGTGAACTGTGCCTTCTGGGTCTCTGACAAGGTGTTACTAGAGAGGATCTTTTTAAAAGGTCGCACTGAAAAGTGAGTGATACAAAAGGACGCATTCAGCATGTCACATTGTTTAAAAGGGTGACATGAGAATCTCTCCATGCATAAAAAGCGCAAGATTCTCATGTCGCCTCCTAATATGTCTTTGTATGTATCAGGAGGCGGATATCACTGGCCACGATCCTTTCCTGCATTGCTGGGATATTTAATATTGCCCACAGTCGTCTCTCTCTTTGTAATAAGTGACATTGATGTGACAGCAGCAGTGATTTCTGTAGCTTCACTCTGTCAGTGTAATTATTTTTTTTAACCCCTTTCAGTGCCGGAGAGGTATTGCGTTGAACTTGGCCACTGTTACTGGATGTGTCAGAGTTCAACGCCATACCTCTCCGGCGCCAAAAGGGTTAAAGAAATATAATTACACAGACAGAGTGAAGCTCCAGAAATCACTGCTGCTGTCACATCAATGTCACTTATTACAGAGAGAGAGACGGCTGTGTGAAAAATTAGACATCCCAGTGACGCAGGACATATAAGGAGGCAACATGAGAATCTTGCTCTTTTCATGCATGGTGAGAAAAAAAAATGTGACGGTCCTGGCATGTCACTGGTGCTTAAAGGGAAAGTAATGTCCCATAAAAAATGTTTAGAATTTTGTAGATATTAAAAAAATAAGCTAAATGCTGCAAATTCTATTTCTCAAACCGCTATGGTATGAGAGATATGCTCCATTAAAATTCCCCTCTCCCTCCTCTTCTCTTGACATCAGCTGTAAGCTGACAGCAGGAGTTCCTGGTCCGGAAACCAACAAGCGGCTCTTCAGCAGAGCCGCAATATCGCAATTTTAAAAGAAATACTTCTTTGAACGGTCTACAAAGAGTGCCTGGTTTGCAAGCACACTTTTGTAGACCATTCCAAAGAAGTAATTCTTTTTAAATCACGCTGTTGCGGCTCTGCTGAAGAGCCTCCTCATGTCGGCCGACACAGATCTCCTTCTGTCAGCTTTACAGCTGACATCAGGAGAAGAGGAACTTTAGAGGAAGATATCTCTCAAACCATAACGGTTTGAGAGATGGAATTTGTGGCATTTAGCTTATTTTTTTAATCTCTACAAAACTCTAAGGGATTAAGGCCTTATTTCCTAAGAAGACCAATCTTGGAACAATCCAGCTGTACCATAGGCAGAAAAAAAAGGATCAAACGAACAACACCAATTTTTTTAAATGAGGCTATTAACCCCTTGAATGCTAGAGAGATCAAAGCAATGCGTTGGAGACCCCTCTAGCATTCGAGGGGTTAAAAACCCAATTCAAATTATTAGACACTTTTATTTGTTCCCTGTGGTGAAGTTGCTTGGCTCCAGAATCGCGCTACATTACGGCCCTTAGCAGCGAATCTCGCCTTTCATCGTTCTATTGTCATTTAGTTAACCCTTTCTTCTGCTTCATAACAAAGTAGATGTTTGTCTTCCCCCCACCAGGCAGCGGATTCTCTGCTTTGTCTATTCCATTGATATCGTGTTCCGTGGCTGGTTCTTCACTGCAAGCCTCCTGGCGCACTGTATGCCTTTCCGTGTTATTGTCACAGACAAAGCCTAGCCATAACTATTGCAGAATTATCTATGCCCCCTCCGAATTTCCAAACACAGGAGAACAGAAGCTTTTTATTACTGCTGGTGTGCTGATAAAAGCACTTTATTTTACCTTTCTCTCTTAACAAATATAACTCCACGGTGTATTTTCATTGTGAGACCACATAAAAAAAATCCTTATCTGATAACATCAGCAGCATCTTTAAATTTTAATAGATTTTTTTTTTCCTCTCTAAACGCTACCTTTTAGCTGCCATGTAGGTAGCTTTTTTTTCCAATTGTTCGCTGTGAAAGTATTCTTGAGTGGGTTTCCCACTGTGTCACTTTTGTGTGAGTCAAAATCAAGATTATAGGTAACAGGGAGGGAGAAAAGTGAGAAGATAAGGTTAGAAACTCATTTCAGCGTTTGAGAAGAATCTGCCAGCGGGTATCGGTTCGAGATGGTAATACACATGAAAGAGCGAGACCAAGAAGTGTCACTGGTGTCAGTGTGTCAGGCAGAGACTCACAAAGGCAGCATTGTCACGGTCACACACAGAGACATAAATTTAGGAACAAGATCTTTCCTAGCTGGAACATACGTTGCTGTGATAACGAGGGACAATGGCTCTATCCATTATGAAACGGCTTTTGCCTTTTCAACTCGGAAAGCTGGCTTTTTTTTTTCCTAACCTGTTTTATTTCATAAGTTTACTTGAAATGACAATAATAAAAAAAAAGAACTTTTTACTGGTACAAAACCTGGAAACCTTGCTCCTGTTACTTTATTGCAATGAGTGAGGTTGCAGTGCACGGCAGAGACGATACGCATACGGGAAGCTCAATCTGAGAGCGGCCAAAGAGCACTATCCCTGGGTGTCCTGCGACTGATTCATGGTCCCAGCGTAACTGAGTGCTGTGAACTGACACATTGTATAAAGACAGTGGAGCAATTCTGGGGCAAACCAATTTCACTACAGGGGACAAATAAAAATGTCAGTTGATTGAAATGGGGCTTTTAAACTCTTGAATACTGGAGAGGGTGCCAATTAATGTTATTTATCATTCAATTAGTCTTGTACTACAACTCTGACAGTATTGAAATAACACTCTCCATGGCCCAAATACTATGAAGATTAATTGGAGCTGCTTTTATTGTGAAACATTACTATCCCTTTAAGGTGTGAAAAGGCCCATTTATATCAAAGAGAATTTGGTGAATTTCTACTTGTTCCCTGTGGTATTTAAAGACCATTAGGCCTTATGTATAAAGCTTACTAGAACATACCTGGAGCTGGAACATACCAACTACAGAGGCGTAACTAGAAGCCATGGGGCCCTGGTGCAAGGATTGCCACGGGCCCCCATCTGACCACACTGGCCCCCTCAACCACACTCGCCACTTCCACAATGACCCCATCACAATGCCCCTCATTCTCCACATTTCCCCCCAATCTCCACAATGCCCCCATCACAATGCCCTCATTCTCCACATTTCCCCCCAATCTCCACAATGCCCCCATCACAATGCCCCTCATGCTCCACATTTCCCCCCAATCTCCACAATGCCTCTCATTCTCCACATTTCCCCCCAATCTCCACAATGCCCCCATCACAATGCCCCTCATGCTCCACATTTCCCCCCAATCTCCACAATGCCCCCATCACAATGCCCCTCATGCTCCACATTTCCCCCCAATCTCCACAATGCCCCCATCGCCACATTGCCCCTACTGACCCCTGTCCTCCTACCTCCTGGTGGTCTAGCGGTGTGTGTGACAAGCTCCAGCGCGGTCCTTAGTAATGCAGAGCGCTGGGAGATGATGTCATCTCCCAGCGCTCTGCATTACTCGAGTGCTGGCCGCCGGGACATCAACTGTGCTGCGGGCGGGTGGCGAGGGGGTCGCAGGGGGCGGCCGGGCTCCTGAGAGTGACGGGCCCGGTCGCAGGTGCAACCCCTGCAACCCCTATTGTTACGCCACTGACCAACTACACCATGGGGAGATCCAGATTTTCCCTGATTGAAATGGAGCTTTTAACTCATTGAATGTCATTTAACTCAACGTGAATTCAGGGAATTTCTACTCCTTTTGTGCAGATGGTAGCATCAGATTTTTCCTGTTTCTTCTTAACCCTTTGAGTGCCAGAGGGGTACGGAACGCATTGTACCCCTCTGGCACTGAAGGGGTTAATACATAAGACTGACTCCCTTATCCTCCCGGTCCCTTAGGCTCTCATCCCAGAGAATCTGTGGGAATCTAATGCCCCCATAGGCTGAAGCTGATATTCAGAGTCAGCAATTTACAGAGCAACAAAACTCCTGCGTGAGACGTGCTAATGACTATACCAGATGTTGGCATCTGTACGTACCAAATGGACAAAGGGTGCCCTGTAGTCAAAGCACTCCAGATATTTCAAATTTCACATGAAATAAAAAAAACAAACACAAACGCATTTTACTCCATTCTGCTGGGATGACTCCACAGAGCCCGTTAGCCTGTGAGATGTTCTGTTCTGCTCCTCTCATAAAAACACGTAACATGAGAGCAAAATGTATTTCCTTTTCTTGGCCGGGCAGCAGTAAATGGCATGTTTCCTTGGTTCAGAGAGGAACATAAACAGAATGTGTCCGCAGCTGCTAATTCTATCGCTATGGTGCAAAGCACTGGGTTGTAGAGCTGTTTTTGGCACGGGCGGCGGTAAGAAAATCAGCCACTGGGCTTGGTATGTTGGGTTTGGGTTTCATGGGTGAATTGAGGTTAACAATGTGCTCGTGGGAATCAAAGCTGCCTCCTTTTCCCTAATGAGAAGGGGTAGGATAATCATATGCTTCTGTAAAAATGGTTTGTTTTCTATTAACCCTTTGATTTCAGATGGCAATTCATTGCATACCTCTCTGACGCTCAAAGGGTTAAACTATATGTTACCCCTTGGGTGCTAAAGATGTCGCCAATGTTTTTGAGGTCTCTCTGCCGTAGGTTGAAATAATTTGAAACGAAAATACAGTCAACTAATATGGAGGGATGGATCCATGAGAAGATGGACACCCTTAAACACCATATCTCCCAACATTTCAAATGGCCAACCAGGAACACTGGTGTTTTAGGGGGTGTTGCTGGGGGTGTGCTTGGTAGGGAGGGCATTTCCAAGAAATTTTAGGTTATTTCTTGACCTATTGAGACCTCTTTGTGTAACCGAATAAATGATTTAGAGCAAAACCAACGTATTTTATTTGCACAGACTAATTTATAAACACAGATACTGACGTTTAAACAAACATTAATGTGAGTTTTATTGCTGTGCGGACATCTTGCCATTGTGACGTCCATGCGCCTGCTCTGTCAGTCTCAGCTGGGTCTAGGAGGCGTTGCTAGGAGCCATTTGGCTCCGGCTGGGACTGACAGCGCAGGCGTGTGGACTTCACAATGGCAAGCTGTCCGTGCTTCATCCTGCCTGTCACTCATGGAAGAGAGGAGAAATCTATTAAATAAGGTAATTATTCTGGCGACTAGCGCTACTAAGCAGCTAGTCGCAAGATGGGGACTTAGTAAAGGTAAACATTGTGTGGGGTGGTAGTTCCCCTTTAATAATTAGATTGTAAGCTGCTTGGGGCAGGATCCCTCTCCCAATGTATGATTCTCTTTGATGCATTCCCCCCACAAATAATGCAGTCATGGGCGGATTGTTCTATTGAGGGATCGGGCATCCCCCGGTGGGCCACTAGATCATGGGACGGTTGGAGAGATCAAAGGATCTCACCTGACCACCCCACAATAGTTTAAAGTAGAGATCTTTGCTGCCACCGGCACAGGCACTCTCTGTGACAGCCCTCGCGTTCCTTGCTAAAGCAGAGCACCAGGATATGACGTAATATCCTGGACCCCGCACTCCCATGCCGCAGAGGGACCACAAGGGGGCGATGATAGGGACGTCGGTGCTGGAGGCTGCACGGATCTCTCACTCCCCACACTGGACCAGCAGGAAATGCAAGAGAGGAGGAAGAGACATGTAGCTACAAGATGTGTTGAGAGGCAGAGGAAAAAAGGAGAATACTAGATGTAGAGGGAGGTGGGTAGGAGAAAGGCAGGGGACTGAGGAGGTCTGACTGAGCAATATTAGGGAAGAGGGGGAAGCAATGGGAGAGAGTGGAGGGGGGCAGGGAAGAGGGGATGAAATAGACTGGGGGAGAGAGGAAACAGTAAAGCGGCCTGTAGGTAGAAAGTGACAGGGGTTAATAGGCTGGGAGTGAGAGAGTGGAGGAAAGGGCCGGGGAAGAGAGAGTGGGGGAAAGGGGGTGGGAGTTGCTAGGCTTGTATTTAACCCTATGAGTGCCAAAATTGTGTGTGTGCGTATATATATATATATATATATATATATATATATAAGACAGGATTTCAACAAAGCACGCTCAGGTCTTATGTAGTTCGTGACAAAAAGTGGATGATTTATTATATCAACGTTTCGGGTGCATTACAGCAGCCTTCGTCAGGATCCTGACGAAGGCTGCTGTAATGCACCCGAAACGTTGATATAATAAATCATCCACTTTTTGTCACGAACTACATAAGACCTGAGCGTGCTTTGTTGAAATCCTGTCTTACATGTTTGCTGTAACAAGAGCACCCAGGCAACTGCCACAATCCTAAACGTGTGTGCCTCTGAATTCATTCACTATATATATATATATATATATATATATATATATATATATATATATATATATAATACACACAAACACCAGCTAGTGGGCTAATTTAAAAAAAAAAAAAATTGCCCGGGCTGGTATTCCCCTACAATCCGCCCCTGAATGCAATGATCGCACTTTAGCCTAATGCACTTAACCCAGCTCTGTATATTTGTATTTTACTATTAATATTTCTGTAAAACGCTGTGTATATATATATATGGCGCTATATAAATAAAGATACATACCTATGTCATTTTACTGCGCGTGCTACGGGCAGGCATTCAGAGCATGCTCACTTTACACTTCTATTGCTGGTAAGTATTGTCCGTCTATATGCACTAAAGTGATCGTGTAAGAAAACAAAAGAAACCCTGAAAAACCAAGCACACCATCTATACTCCACCTACATCTGTTTCCAAGTCTAAAACGGAAAAGAAAAGGGGTTTGTGGGAAAAATAAAACGTAACATTTATTGGGTGTAAAATAAAATGAACCCTAGAACTAATGGGTTAACCGTCAGCTCTAAAACATAAACTGTATGTCACAAGCTAGGGCTATAGGCCCTGCTGAGACAGTGGGGAGAGTGTGGGAGTGAAAGGGTTAACAACACCAGACCCCTGGTTACCTGTTACTATTCCTAGCAACCACCACATTAACCCCTGAAATCCCCAGTACTACAATTTGCTGCCGCCACCAAGACTTTATATGTGGGCGTCTTAGGTTACCCCAAACACAACAGAGTTACAGTATAAAATCACCTTAATAATCAGACATATATAATTAACCCTTTAGTAATGTGTTCTAACTGAGCTTCCTTCAGAGTAGTGAGTTCATATTAGAGAACAGAGACAAGAGCTGATGAAAAAAAGGCTTCACAGCGCTGGTTACAAAAATACAGAAATAAAGGACATACACAAATAAAGATTACACATTGGTAAAACAGTCCATAAAATAAAATGGGAGAAACACAAGAAATCCTTAAATACAATTACCGGTATTTTAAGAGTCCTTGGGAACTTCAGACAGGGCCGGATTTACATGTCAGGCGCCCCTAGGCACAACACCCTCTGGCGCCCCTAGCCCCGCCTTTGCCCCTCCCCTAATCACTCCTCTCACTTAGCCACGCCCCTCCATTAACCACATCCTCTTGTGGTCACACCCAATTATATAGCCATGTAGTGCATCTTTTTTTAGGGCATGCTCACATGAAAACCTGAGAAGGATAATTTGTGATGGAGAACAGATGGTTAATGGAACGTGTAGAAGCATCTTCAGTGCTTTGGGGTAGGGTTAGATGGTTAATATGAAGATGGGAATGGTAGATTTGTGTGTGTAAGGGTAGGGGGGTTAACAATAACATCTCCACATGTACAGGATGGAGTGGGTTAATATGGGGTGGAGAGGGTAGGATAGCTTACCATGATGAGAAAAAGGTTAACTTTAGTTTGCATGCCAAGATGAATGTATTATTAATATACATATGCTTTACATGAAGGGTTAATTACTATACAAGTTGAGGGAAAAATTGTATATATACTTATACATGGTCAGCATAGAGAGTGAAGGTTGGATAGGAAGGTGTTAAATAAAATCATACATGGCTACATGGCACTGCCCTCTCTCAACATTTGAAGTAAACTAAAGGATCCTTTTATCTGATTCTTACAAGCCATCCCCCATGATCCTGCTCCCCAGTAGAGGCATTGAGACCAAGAGAGCTGTGAGTGGCAAATCGCCGTTTTCATGAAGCGCGTGCTGAAAAGGTGTAAGGATTGTCCTCACAGATCTTCAGCGGGTGCCATGAAAACGGCGATTTCAGTTGACAAGGAAATATGTGCATTTAACTCCCTTGGATCGCGCTGGAAATACCTTCATCACATCACAGTGGTTTCTCCCATTGCAATTAGTACTTTTGCTCCACTATATATTCACATGTCAACTTGTGAATGTGCAGTGGAGCAAAAGTAGTAATCGCAATGGGAGAAACCACTGTGATGTGATGAAAGTATTTCCAACGCGATCCAAGGGAGTTAAATGCACATATTTTGTTATAGGTCATCACTGAAACCGGAGGGTGGTCATGCGCTATTTCAAAAGGATACCCTTTGGCAAGACCCCAGTGTAAATGCAGCCCTGCAGTACGTGGCCTCCTCGCTACCGGGCTTTTGCTGCTCACGCTGTTCGGTTGAGGCTTGGCTGCCGGTTCCCTCCGGTCACTGTGCCGCTGGTTTCTCCTCTACTTGAGGAGCCGAGCTGTGGCAACCGGAGGGCTCCGTGGGAGCAGCACCAGGACAGGGCTAGGGCAGGGTGCCGGAGAGAGCAAGAGGCCATGACAGGGGCTCGGAATACCCCTGCGCTCTCTCTATAGTGACTATATAGTGCTGGCCCAGCACACCTTCGGCTGTCAGTGCAGCAGGCGCGAGGAAGCAGCCAAGTGCTCTCTAGTTGCTGGTCTGGAAGCCATCCCCCCGCTGGCAGCAAATGGTAGTAAAATTGGTGCGGCTAATTAAAAAAAAAAAATCCCAATGACAGGCGCCCCTCTGTGTGGTGCGCCTGTAGGCAGATGCCTACTCTGCCTTATTATAAATCCGGCCCTGGCAGATGCCTACTCTGCCTTATTATAAATCCGGCCCTGACTTCAGATGGTATATCCCTCTTCAGTTATTACAAAGAAATTCCGTTTTATCCAAAAAACACATATTAAATAGTTTCCAGAGTTCCTTCTAAGAGGCCAAACCCCCCGGATGACCTCCATTAGAGCAAAGGGTCCAATATAGTTTGTGACACTCTGTTCTGCTCTGGTGATGCTCATTCAGTTTCTGGTGATGTTATCTACTCAGCTAATTTAGCTAACACTTTAAAAGGTACAATAAAATACACCAAATAAACAAATTATACATACCAGGGCCCTGCAAGGCCCAACTCATGCCTTGGCATGACACTATATATATTAAATTTAGGATGAAATCACGTTTTCAGAGAATTCCCTAAATACTCATATATTCCGATGCTTATCGGGTTAAATTGGTTGCTCTTGTTTTGCTTCAATATGCACACGTACCATAATCTTAACACATATTATCATCAAGATTAATTAGAGCTGCTTTTATTATGAAACATTACTATCCCTTTAATATATATTATCATCAAGAGGAAACAGTAGCATTCTTATCTCTTCTGGTCAGTTGGATCGTTACTGAGTAGTTATGGTTTTGTCCAAAAGAATAATCGTGTATCTTAAACATACATAGAGTTTATCGCTCACCAGATTTTATAATCAAACCCCATAGACGAGCTACCTTCATTGATAGCCAATATCCAGGTGGTTTAATTAAAGTATGTTGTAATACTTATTATTTGTAGGGTTCAGAGGCAGACACTGCACAAGGATATTACTTAATGTCTAATGGCCCCATGACCGTTATCTAGAGTGAATATACAAACCCCTCACACTGTAAACTTACATTTCCCTCCCACTTCTCTTCCTTCCCCAGCCTATTACTAACACTTTTTCACATTTATTTTAAGCCCCCCCCTACTCGTGATTAAGCCCCACCCATTTTTAACCCAGATTGTCCCATTTGTCTCTCCACATCAGCACCACAGAAGTCCCCTCCAGGGACTCCACAAGTCAAAGTTCCCAGGTATGAATACACTTCCCACTTCTATTTAACGCTGACATGCCTCTCTATACGTTAACCCTTTGAGTGCCAGAGGGGTGCACAACTCATGCACGCATGTGTTTCTGCGCATATATGTTGCGTGTGTGTGTACATCTCTGTTACATATGTGTGTCCATGTGTGCATCTCCAGTGTGTCTGTGTGTGTGCATGTCTTTTGCATGTTTCTGCCGCTCACTGTGTGTATGTGTCTGCCTGTGTGTTGCATATGTCTGTGTTTATCAGTGTGTCTACATTTCACACACGTGTGCCCAACGGTCATAACATGATGGGCAACGCTGTCCCATATTGCTAGTGTGAATATATTTGCGTTTTTAAAATAATCAGCAACTAAACTTCAAAGCCACATGTTCTAACTGACATTTTTGGTAGCCCGTGCATAGACGATCTTTGTCCTGTATACTCATTTAATAGGCCTCATTTAAACAGTCTGTTTTGTCTAAAGTAACTGATCTTACTTACACAATAACACCTTTATGTCCCCCTATACACTGGCCGAGGATTATATAGCCAGTATTTGAGTTAATACAAAGACACTTATTCATACAGTTAGAAATACTGGGCTTCTGTCTGATTTCTTTGTAATAGCGATACACTGAAGTATCTATCTGCTATCTACATCATCCTATGACAACATATCTTCATATTTCTATATAGTCTTGATTTAATGGTAAAGCACTTTATTTATATTGTTGGAAATATTACGTGTCTCTCTGATATTTTTGGGATAGCAATGCATTAGAGTATTTCTATGCTATCAACATCACTCCTAGACAACATATCTTAGTATTTCTCTCTAAGTTGGTACAAAAGCACTTTATTAGTACAATTAGAAATATTGCGTATGTTGGTTGTCTTTAGGATAGCAATACATTAGAGTATTTCTATGCTATCAACACCACTCCTTCACAGCATATCTTAGTTTTTCTTTATAACTCAAAATATTAAGTCAGGATATCGCGCTTCGCACAGTTATGTCTAATTCACCTTTTGATTACACTTGTCTCTCGCGGACTAATAGTCTACTCATTTAGGTGTATTTAGGAGTATCTTAGGTGTCTAAATGTGTGCTGATATCTGTACCCTGACTAATTGTTACCGGGGCTAATTCCAGATTGCCAGGAGAATCTATCTGAGGTGTATTGCTAATTGCAGAGAGGCTAACACAAGCTATTGTTCTATGGACAAGGCATTGGAGTACTTAATGCTGATTCAAAAGAAAAAACTTGCTACTCTAATAAAGAAAAACGGAAAAAACCCAGAAATCCTAAATTCAATCCTATTACTTATTCGATATCTGCAGTGTGCTGGTACATAGTACCTATACACACCTGGATCTAAATCACATTAATATTTAAAAGAACATGTAGACGCTAAACAAGGGTGCCGACCACAAAGTCAGCTCCCTAAGAAAACTGACACGCGTTTCGCACATTAGCTTGTTCACAGTTGTGTGCATCCACACTACAGAGATCGAATACTTAATAGGATTGAACCCTACAAATAATAAGTATTACAACATACTTTAATTAAACCACCTGGATATTGACTATCAATGAAAGTAGCCCGTCTACGGGGTTTGATTATAAAATCTGAGCGATAAACTCTATGTATGTGTAATAAACTCTATGTATGTGTAATAAACTCTATGTATGTGTAAGCTGCTCGATTATCCTTATGGACAAAAGGATAACTATAGCTATAAACAAAGCACGAAATTTAGGTGATTGCATTAGTGCATAGTACTCAGTAACGATCCAACTGACCAGAAGAGATAAGAATGCTACTGTTTCCTCTTGATGATAATATATATTAAAGGGATAGTAATGTTTCATAATAAAAGCAGCTCTAATTAATCATCAAAGTATTTGGACTTTGGAGAGTGTTATTTCAATTCTGTCTGAGTTGTAGTTCAAGAGTAATTCAATGATAAAGTATCCCCCTTCCGCCCCTTTTACTGATGTAACACTGTTCAGCCAGATCAGAAGGGAGGTGCCCAGGTAGACTGCAGAGAGGGACAATCTTCAATTAAGATAAGGGAAAAACCTGAAAAGCTTGTCAAGGGGGGCAGGGCTTTCATTGTTCTCATAGGAAGAAGATTGTCCCCTTCTGTTATCTGTCTGGTCTATGGACTGGATTCCACATCTGAGAAGAGATGGCTTACACTAGGTAAAAGGGGCAGGAGGGGAAACTTTGCTTGTGAATATCTCTCAAACCATAAAGGTGTGAGAGATAAGACTTATATCATTCTTCATGTTTTTTTAATGCCTACAAAATAAAATAACGATAAAATTAAGTATTACTATCTCTTTAAGATTGTGGTACATGTGCATATTAAAGAAAAACAAGAGCAATTAATTTAACCCGATAAGCATCGGAATATATGTGTATTTAGGGAATTCCCAGAAAACGGGATTTCATCCTAAATTTGTTATACATAGTTTATGTTTTAGAGCTGACGGTTAACCTGTTAGTTCTAGGGTTAATTTCATTTTAGACCCAATAAATGTTAAGTTTTATTTTTCCCACAAACCCCTTTTCCGTTTTAGACTTGGAAACAGATGTAGGTGGAGTATAGATGGTGTGCTTGGTTTTGCAGCGTTTCTTTTGTTTTCTTACATAGTTTCATTTGCATTTTACCCCGTGAGCGCCTGTCTTTCACCAGTGCGTCTCCTTGTCTAGTACATGGGTTATAGTGTGCACAGGGTTTCCTTCTTTTTCACTAAAGTGATCACGCCCTCTAGTGCACACCTTGTAGTGAAGCCAATGTCATTAGAGACTAAATTCAGTGAAATTGCTCTGGTGCATTTGTACATTCACCCAATGGTGCTTAAGTTTAAGGTGACAAGTAGATGACACAGGGCAATACACTGTTACCATAATGGATGGCCATCTCAAGTAATTGTGCATTGATCTGTGCAGGGCTCAAAATTTGCATTCTCCAGTAGCCAATGGCGAGTGAAAATTTAGCTCTGGTGAGTAGAAATTCAGCCCTGGTGGGTATGTTATGGCTTGCAGTGGCGAGTAACTTTTCAGGTCTGGCTAGTAGCAAAGGACTTCAAATTTTAAGCCTTGGCCCTGCGGATTTCATATAACACTCTTCTGTTTTCATGTAGTGGTGCATTGCTGTGCTAGTCTCATATAATACTCGGCTGATTTCAGGTAGTGATATATTGTTCTGCCGATTTCATGTAAGACTCTGCTCATCTCATAATGGTATATTGTCCTGTTGGTCTCATGTAATGGTGTGCTGTCCTGCTGGACACATATACTAATCTTCTGATCTCATGTAATGGTGTGTTATCCTGCTGTACACATAATAATCTGCTGATCTCATGTAATGGTGTGTTATCCTGCTGTTTTCATATAATAATCTGCTGATCTCAGGTAAAGATGTGTTATAATGTGTCATACTCTACTGGTCTGGTATAATGGTGTGCTGCCCTGTAGTTTTGATGTTATATGCTACTGGTCTCATATAATTGTGTATTGCCCTGCTGTTCTCATTTCAGATTCTAATGACCTCATGTAAAGATGTATTGCCCTGATGGTCTAATGTAATAGTCTACTGGTTTCATGTAATAGTGTGTTGCCCTGTTGGTCTCATGTAATACTCTGCTGATCTCGTATAATGGTGGGTTGTCCTGGCAGTTGAATTTAATACTCTACTGAGCTCATGTAATGGGTAGTGCCTGGCTCATCTCATGTAATTCCTTGCTGTTCTCATGTAATGTTGCGTTGTCTGGCTCATCTCATGTAATACTTTGCTGGTCTCATGTATTGGTTTGTTGTTCTGGACTTATGTAATAATCTGTTGGTCTTATGTAATGGTGTGTTGCCCAGCTGGTCTTATGCACTACTCTGTGGATCTCATGTAAAGGTGTGTTGCCCTGCAGGTCTCGTGTAATAATCTACTGGTCTTGTGTAATGATATGCTGCCCTGTAGTTCTTATGTAACACTCTACTAGTCTCATATAATAGTGTATTGCCCTGTTGGTCTCATGTAAGACTAATGATCTCATATAAAGGTGTATTGCACTGATGGTCTAATGTAATAATCTACAGGTCTCATGTAATTGTGTGTTGCCCTGGTGGTCTCATGTAATACTCTGCTGATCTCATTTAATGGTGTGTTGTCCTGCCAGTTAAATTTAATACTCTACTGAGCTCAGGTAATGGTGTATTGTCTGGCTTGTCTCATGTAATAGTTTGCTGGTCTCATGTACTAATGTGTTGTTCTGCTGGACTCATGTAATAATCTGTTGGTCTCATGTAATAGTGTGTTGCCCAGCTGGTCTTATATAATACTCTGTGGATCTCATGTAGTGATGTGTTGCCCTACTGGTCCCATGTGATATCCTACCGGTCTTATCTAATGCTGTGCTGCACTGTTTTTCTCATGTAATACTCTGCTGGTCTCTTGTAAAAGTGTGTTACCCTGATGGTCTCATGTAATACTCTCCTTGTCTCATATAATAGTGAGCTGCCCCGGAGTTTTCATGTACTACTCTGCTGGACTCATGTAATGGTGTGTTGCCCTGATGGTCTCATGTAATACTCTCCTTGTCTATTATAATAGTGAGCTGCCCCGGAGTTTTCATGTAATACTCTGCTGGACTCATGTAATGGTGTGTTGCCCTGATGGTCTCATGTAATACTCTCCTTGTCTCATATAATAGTGAGCTGCCCTGGTATTTTCATGTAATACTCTGTTGGTCTCATGTAATGGTGTGTTACCCTGATGGTCTCATGTAATACTCTCCTTGTCTCATATAATAGTGAGCTGCCCCGGAGCTTTCATGTATTACTCTGCTGGTCTCATGTAATGGTGTGTTACCCTGATGGTCTCATGTAATACTCTCCTTGTCTCATAAAATATTGAGCTGCCCTGGTATTTTCATGTAATACTCTGCTGGTCTCATGTAATGGTGTGTTACCCTGATGGTCTCATGTAATACTCTCCTTGTCTATTATAATAGTGAGCTGCCCCGGAGTTTTCATGTACTACTCTGCTGGACTCATGTAATGGTGTGTTGCCCTGATGGTCTCATGTAATACTCTCCTTGTCTCATATAATAGTGAGCTGCCCCGGAGTTTTCATGTACTACTCTGCTGGACTCATGTAATTGTGTGTTGCCCTGATGGTCTCGGACAGATTAGAGAGTAACACTCATTGTCAGCCTTGAATTAGGTCATTTTCCTATGTTCAACATCAACATCATTTTAACGTCTTAGATGCTAGAGATGTCCCTAATGTATTGTGAAGATTAATTCATCTCAATGGTCATTGCCTTCTCCTCTGCAGGGAATTCGGGGGGTACCAGACAGACACAGAGAATCAGAACCAATAAAAAAAAACAATAAGAACCAATTGGCTCATCCTGTCTGTCCATTTCTCTGTTTGAAACCTTCAGACTTATTTAATGCTTACAATAGCCATATATCTATCAGGAACTTTAGTTAGCAAATGATAAAATGGGCAGTACATTTCAACATTAATCGGTGTTTTCTTTTCAAGTTCAATCTGTTCCCCCAAGTGGGGCTGCATCTCCAGCTCTGCTAGGATTGTATATTCAGCGTATTGTAGCCCTATTGTTCCCTGTGTTACTTAACACATACATCAATTCCGCTGCCTTTTAGCTTTTCAGTTTTTTTTCCTTTTCCCGTGCTTATAAGAGGCTGCCGTCCTCATTCACCAACGGAGCCATTTACACTCCATTCTACCCCTACCCTCTCTTTTTTTTCTCTTTCTGGAAAGCAACTGTGTTCTCAATCAAAGACCTTTTGACAAAGAGCATAGGAGTGAATAATATAGCAGAGCACTTCTTCCACACCTGCAGAACCCCCCGTTCTTTTCACATCGCTCTGAAAGAACTCTTCTTTTTTTTCATATTTGTTTTGTGTTCTGTCCTATTGCTCACTTAACCTTGAGGCTTCCTACAGGTTCTGCGCCCTTTCTACCTGCAACAGCTTTGAATTCCTTTGTTGGTTTCGTGTATACATTTGTGTTGTTTGCAGTGTGACAATGACATCAAATTGAAATGGCCTTTTTATTTTCCATACGCTCTAGCTCTGGGTGAAAGGATGAGAAGTTAGATTCAAAAGCAACATTAGGGCTGTCCAGATGGCTCAAAATCCTTGTACCGTAGACCTTGGTGAGTCCCACTTAGAAGGGATTGACTCGCCTTTACAATAACTGCATTTGGGGCCCTGTATTCAAACAAAATGCGGAACAATTCTAGAGCAGATCAACAACACCTTAGGGGGGCATTGACAACTCCAGTTGATTGAAACGGGGTTTTAACCCCTTGAATTCAAGTGGTTAACCTTTTGAGTGCCAGAGGGGTACGCAACACATTGCGTTGTGTACCCCTCTGGCACGCAAAGGGTTAAAAGCCCGATTTAAATCAATAAGCACAGTCTACGTATGAAATAGAGGAGCAAAGAGGATCATCTAAAATTGGAGTTTATTAAAATGCACACAATAAAATTGCACTTAAAAGATATATATATATATATATATATATATATATATATAAAATTATTGCATATCTCTCTCTATGTTAAGCGCCTCAGTAGATGTTCTTTCAGCACGTTCACCCTTATGGGAGTTGCACTTTGGTTGTGTAACCACAATAATATATGGTATTCAACCCTATAAGGCAGTGATTCTCAACGGTTTACTTTTAAAAGGTCTCACGTGAAAGAGAGTGTGACCACATGACAAGGTTACCATGTCTCCATAATAAAAATGTCAACATGAGAATCTCACACTGCATGACAGAGCGAGATTCTCATGAAAGGTCACATCAAATATCATAGTGTTACAGAAACAGAGCCAACTCCCCGGCAGTACCGTTTTAACCCTTTGTGGGCGATGACTATCCCATCATGCTGCCCTGGCTATAGCTATGAACATGGCTCTTGTCCTCATTTTGTCCTCAGCAAAGCTGTCATATTCAGAAACATTGCATGAGCTGAAAGATGGGCTCTATCCCATCAAACGGTACTGCCGGGGAGTTCACTCTCCTTCTGTAACACTGTGCTATTTGAAGTGACCTTTCAGTAATCAACATGAGAATCTCATGCTGTCATGCAGTGAGAGATTCTCATGTTGACATTTTTATTATGCTGACATGGTAACCTTGTAATTTGGTTACATGCTCTTTTTCATGTGACCTTTTAAAAGGATACAAGAAACAAACAATCAATGCTTCCAGGAGTCTCTGCAGGTATCGAAATTCAGGCATGATGGCTAAACACCTAGTCCACTTGTGAAGCGTGCTAGTCCGGGTTCTCTTCTCACGCCCTTCAAAGGTATGACATATGTAATGAATGACTGCACTGCTTCAGCAGGAGGCACTAAGGCGAATAAACGTAAAACAAAATCACTTTATTAAAACATTCTTAAAAGTACACACTGATTCTTCAGTCCATAGAGGTCAAATCTCATGTCTCATTGTCACGGTTTTCAAGACACTCAGACCAGTTGGTGAAATAAAACATAGTTTTATTAAACAAAAAAAAATAAAAGGAAAGATCGCCCTCTGTAGGCAGCCCTGAGTAATACAAGGAGGCAAAATAGGACCAATATACAGATAATAACTTAATAGCACAGGCATATAACAGATACTGAGAACAGAGATACAAGGGTTAACACAGTAATCAGTCTGTCTCAGTTGTGGTGTTTGGCATGCCCAGGGTGGAAATAGGCAGTGAATGGTGGAGTAAACTCAACACCTAAAGTTCATAAAACGGAGATAACTGTACAGCAAAAAGAACCTGCGACCCAGAGCCTGCTGAAACTTGAGCCAGTAGCCCCCACGGGCGTAATAACGGAAGCAACCGGATTGCAAGAGCTTGAGCCAATAGCCCCCACGGGCGTGATAACGGAGACAACCGGATTGCAAGAGCTTGAGCCAATAGCCCCCACGGGCGTGATAATGGAAGCAACTGTATTGCAAGAGCTTGAGCTAATAGCCCCCACGGACGTGATAACGGAAGCAACTGGATTGCAAGAGCTTGAGCCAATAGCCCCCACGGGCGTGATAAAGGAGACAACCGGATTTCAAGAGCGTGAGCCAATAGCCCCCACGGGTGTGATAATGGAAGCAACTGGATTGCAAGAGCTTGAGCCAATAGCCACCACGGGCGTAATAACAGAGACTAGCACAGTAGCAGCTAAAGCCCTAGCGCCTACACCGGGCTCGGTAACGTAAACCAACTATACTGCAAGGAGTGGTATGAACCGTCGCCTCACAAGGCTATACTGAACTGGCTCAGCAGTAATAGTGGCTGGAAATGTAACTGCTTCAGCAAGAGTAGCAACGCTGTGTACCAGACTGGAGGCTCAGAACCGGAGGCACAGCTCTGCATGGGGAACGGCTCAGTAAGCCGGAATAAGCTCTGCACGGGTTAACGGCTCAGTAGGAGGAGTACAGCTCTGCACGGGTTAACGGCTCAGTAGGAGGAGCACAGCTCTGCACGGGTTAACGGCTCAGGAGGAGTACAGCTCTGCACGGTAACGTCTCGGTTAGCAGGAGTTCAGCTCTGCACGGGTTTACAGCTGCAGTAGCAGAAGTACAGTTCACTGTAGGAAGACAGAATGTCGCCTCGGCGACAGCAGGAAGCTGAACCATAGTCTGGGTTGGTGAAACCGGTGCAGGTCACGGAGCAGGAAAGTCATCCAGGCGGGTCGAATCACGGAGCAGGATTCTCAGACAAGCCAGATCAGGTCACGAGCAGGAACATCAGCCAGGCCGGGTGAAATCACGGAGCAGGAACACAGGAACGAAGTCTAAGCAAGCCAAGTCGGTACACCGGAATCAGGAACACAGCAATACTGGCTCAGGAACACCACGAAAGGGCACCTGACAGGTGCCAACGGTCAGGTATAAAAAGGTCACCAGGGGCGGGCCAAACAGGCTCAACCAATAGGAGCGTGGCACAAGTCAGAGTGACAGAAAAAAGATCACGGGCACCGTGATACTCATGTAGTGCAAGAACTACACAGTCCACACGTTTTGCGCTATATGAGCTTATTCATGACTATATACATATGTCATACCTTTTAAAAGGATACCATTCTCAACCAGGGTGACGTTGTACTTTGGTGTGCCATGGACATCCAATTAGGGTGCTCCATGTTTTCTATGAAGACTGACAAAAACGTGAATATTGTCTTTTAAGTGTAGACATATGGAAATCGTTATGAAATATGTTTCTTTTTATTATGATGATTGTGAGACCTAATAATATCGGCATATTTTTGAATTGTACTCTTTATTATGCCCTTGATAAATTACTTAAGGGTGCCCCGAAAGTTCCAGTTTGCGTTTTTGGGGTGACTTGAGCATAAAAAGATTGAGAACCACTGCTATAAGGTACAGTAGGGCCAACAGTGTCACCTATGACTCGTCCTGAATTGTAATCTATAGGCTGACAAGGTCGATTAAAACCTCAACGCCGTTGTATGGCAAATATCTCTCTGGTGGAACCCTCAGGATTCTGGCATTTCTAATGAAGGCGTAATTGGAAGAGACCTTGCTTATCTAAATGCTTGCTGATGCGTATTGTAGACCTTACTGTCCACTTCCTCAAGGCTTACAGCTGGCATTGTTCACTTGGACAAAATACTCCATGATGTCACATCTGGTTTGGATCGGATGATAGCGGATTTCCTGTCAAACCTCAATTTTAAATTTTTGAGCATTATAATTTTTACATATACGTACTAAACTGAAAAAATAACTTACCGTTTAATCGTTATATATTTCATATGTGAGGAGAACTCAAACATTATAACACTTTAACTATAGCCATACAAAAATAATAAATGAGGACATCTGATCTTAAAGTTGATATGATCTTCTAACAATTTTCTTACACACTTATGTGTGCATAAATGTTCCTTCTGTTTGTGCTCTGCACCAAATATAAAAACCATAACAAAAGGGACAAATAACCCCTATTGATAAGACCTAAGAACAGGAATGGTGAGAGGATAAAATCTCTTATCTCCATTGGGTCCAAACCAAAGAATCCCCCAAGTAAAGGCCGCCAGATCTAAGTCCACACTCAAACCATCAGTATGTAGGTTTTTAGTTGGTGGATCCAAACTATATCTCTTCTTCTTAATCTCAACAGCCTATCACCACCCAACTTTTCCACACCCACTTGTTCTATGGCCAATGCAGCGATCCCTTACGTCTTACCCTCCAAATGTTTCAGAAATTGTTTTGGAACACTGTGTGTTTCCATCTTATTAGTAATGTTTCTCAAGTGCTCCCCAAATCTAACCCTGAGCTTATGCATTGTTCTCCCCACATATTGCATGTCGCACTGGCATGTGAGGAGAGGGTTTTTTTACGGTAAGGTCTGTTAAATTGTGGAATTCATTGCCCAATTAGGTGGTTATGGCAGATACAATGGATACATTTAAGAGAAGATTAGATACATTTCTTACAAAAGGGAACATACAGAGTTATACTGTTTATCAGTAGGCAGATCAGGAAGGTCTGATAAAGACTAACTAATTTGGTAACAGGAAAGCTATAACATTCTCAGTTACTGGGGTGTGAGGAGAAGGTTGAACTTGATGGACTTGTGTCTTTATTCAACCTAATTTACTATGTTACTATGAGATACACTACATTGTCAGAGTTACAGATGAGGAACTGACGCAACTGGTATGTCTTCCCTGTAAGTGTCGAGTTGAACATGGTCTTAGGCTCCTTCCTCTGGAAGGGATAATGTGTACATGTGGAGCAACCTTTTCTCCCACATTTGTACATCCCTTTTTCAACTAACCAAAAAGTTGTTCTGATTTTTATTGGCATCCTTTTTCAGATAATCTTATTATAAATATCCCTGGGAGCAACAAGTTCTTCAACATTTTTGTTTCTCCTAAAAGAAATCTTTGGAGTCTCCCCAAAATCGGGTCTTCTTCCAATATATGCCAGTGCTTTCTCAACACTTTTTCTATTTGGTAATCTTTTTTGATGGCGTTGTTAACATTGAGAGTTATTTTAGGTGTAGCAGAAGTGGTTGCATAAAAAAATATTATCAGTCCAGTTTTACAGTTGTCAATTTTTACATATCAATTGGTGTCACCAGCCAGAAGGGAGAGAGATGTAAGTAGCAGAGGTGTGTTTGCCTAAAGAGGATATCGGGACACATAGGAAGTTATGAGATTACAAAGGAAGGCTGTGTTGATTAGGAATAGAAGTGAGGAAGGAACTGAGCTTTTCGGTATCCCAACAAAATGAGGTATGGGAAAGAGTAAGAAATGCTGTTAAAGGAGACACTGAATGAGAAATTAGGAAGGTAAGAGGAGAACCAAGAACATGTGTGTTGAGGAGGCCGAGAGAGTAGGCAGTTTGCAGTGGGTGGTCTACTGTGTTGAAAACAGCTGAGGTCAAGTAGAATTAGCAAAGAGAAATGTCCTGTAGTTAGCTGTGAGTTGTTGATTACTTTGTTAATGCAGTCACTTGGAGTGTTGTGGGTGGAACCAGTTTGTAGGGGGTCAAGAAGGGCATCTAAAGAAAGAAATTTGTAAGGAGATTAAATAAAAGCCTTTCAATAAGCTTAGAAAGAAAGGAAGTAGAGAAAGAAAGTAATCACTAGACAGAAAGGCAGAGTCAAGTGATGGTTTTATTAGCTTCTTCAGAACTGGAATGATTGGTCATGTTTGAATGGTGAGGGGCTACATAGAAGTAGTGAGAGAGAGCTTGAAAGTGGTTTGTTTATGGTGATGAATCTGGGTAGGTGTCATACAAAGATTGAGAGGATAAGATATAACGTTATGTTGGATTAATTTTGTACTTAAAGTAGTTGGCATAATATTGGGAAGTAAAGGTGCTATTAGGCGAAGGAAGAGAAGTAGAAAGTAGCATTCAAGGGGATACAAGAGGAAGAAACGTATTGTGAGCTGGAAGATTGAGAGTAGTTTTGTTTGGTCAGTGTAAGGGCAGAATTGTAAGAATGGAGACTGAATTTAGAGTAACAGAAATCTGATATGGTGTGTAATATCGTATGTAACATCCATATGACTCTCAGCTGAGACTGAGGATCTGTGGTGGTACATTGTTTGTTGTGTGTGCCATGGCTGAAGCAGGGTACTTGTGCTACAGAAGAAAAAGAATCCACAGCAGTCAAAGTTCTCCCATTAAAATCACTTCTTTATTTAAAGAAACACATAGAACACTAAGAGACAGTAGCGTGAAGCATTTCGTTACAAGTGAGACTATTGTCTCAGTGTTCTGTATGTTTCTTTAAATTAAAGGGATAGTAATACTTCGTTTTATCTTTATTTTATTTTGTAGGCATTAAAAAACATGAAGAACGATACAAGTCATATCTCTCAAGTAAAGGTTTGAGAGATATTCACAAGCAAAGTTTCCCCTCCCACCCCTTTTACCTAGTGTAAGCCATCTCTCCTCAGATGTGGAATCCAGTCCATAGACCAGATAGATAACAGCAGGGGACAGTCTTCTTCCTATGAGAACAATGAAAGCCCTGCCCCCCTTGACAAGTTTTTCAGGTTTTTCCCTTATCTTAATTGAAGATTCTCCCTCTCTGAAATCTACCTGGGCACCTCCCTTCTGCTCTGGCTGAGCAGTGTTACATAAGTAAAAAGGGAGAGAGGGGGATACTTTATCATTGAATTACTCTTGAACTACAACTCTTATAGAATTGAAATAACATTCTCCAAAGTCCAAATACTATGAGGATTAATTAGAGCTGCTTTTATTATGAAACATTACTATCCCTTTAAGAAGTGATTTTAATGGAAGAACTTCAAGTGCAGTGGATTATTTTTCTTCTGTAGCAACTATAATGATTTTGGCTCATTTGTCCATCAGGCACCTTGTCTCCATTGAAGATGGTGAGTGATACAATCTACTCAAGCCGAGATCAGTGCTGCTTTTCTTTAGAACAGAGGGTACATCTGAACCGCTCTGTTGTGACAGTAGCTACTTTGTAGAGGGTAGAAGTTACTGTATAATTACATACTGGAGCAGCCAAGCCTGGGCAGGAACAAGTGTCAATGAGAGAAGGGGGACTTGTGAGGGAGGTGGATAGTAGATGCTCATTTGGTTACTATACATGTTGTTGTGTGTATACAGATCTCTTTGCTGGGGGTGTTGAGAAAGAACGTGATAAGGTCATGCTCAGAGAGAAAGAAGGGGTTGCCTAAAAATCAGGCTGGAAATGTGTAGCCTGGAGGCCAAATGCAATCAAGTGGCCCATTTCTACTATCATTACAGTCAAACTGGACATACTCAATGAATAAAACATAACTTTTAATTTCAAAGCATCTTAAGACATGTGAGTTATCCAATGTTTCAGCATGACACTGCGACTTTCATCAGGGATATAAGATCTTATATCATGGAGTGACGAGAGGATGTGAAAGATTGAAGCACCTCAAGTTATACACCTAAATATGCGTATACGACAGCCTTGTGACATGATACTATCATTCTAGTCCTTCACCTTTTGTTAATTTTAAAATTGGCATTGATGCTGTGAAGACAAGTGATACTTACGACTGAAATTGGGCTACACTATTGATACTACAGAGCTAACAGTTGAAATGGAGCTACACTAGTGATACCACAGAGCTTACAATTTAAGTAAAGCTACACTAGTGATACGACAGAGCTTACAATTTAGTTAGAGCTAGACTACTGATACCATATAGCTTGCAATTAAAGTAAAGCTACACTAATGATACCATAGAGCTTACGATGGAAATGGGTTATGATACTTATGTAGCTCCATTTGGATTGTAGCTCTGTCCTATCATGTGGGTAGCTCCATTGCCAGTAGCAAATGGGAGACTGAGTACATCAGTGGTCCACTGGTCCAGACAATTGCTCCCTGCCCCCTAGGCCAGCCTTCCCCTGCTAAAAAGCCAGAAATTGAGCAGAGACAGGAGGTAAATAGGTCAACGCAACGGCCTACACAGCGAAGCTGATGTACTAAGGGCTGGCGCAAACCAACAGCACCCTAGGGGACAAATAAAAAAAAATCTAACTTACCATTGATTCAAAGGGGGTAATTCAACCTCTTGAATGCTAGACAGATTTCCAGTGCATTGATTTGTAACATGTAAGAGACCTCTCTAGCACTCATGGGGTTAAAGGCTAAATTACATAAATATAAACGTTATTTCCCCAGAGTTACTCCTGTTCATCTTTGTACATCAACCTTATTGTGTAGGAGAAGCAGCCCACTGTTTAACCCTTTGAAGAGGGGGTACGCAACACATTGCTTAGAGCTGGACCCCTCTGTCATCAAAGGGTTAAGCCCGAAGGAGGAAGAGGAGTGAGAAGAATTTGAAGGCAGCACCAGAGTGGTATCCTTTTGAAAGTTCGCACGCAAAAGAACGTGTGACCATTAAACACTTTAACCGCATCGCCTGGATAAAAATGGTGACATGAGAATCTTGCAGTGCATGACAGCATGAGATTCTCATGTCACCTAGTGAATGTTCATGTACAATACTTTCACACACATCCCTCTCTCTTTTTTTGTACCTTTCTTCTGGGCCGTCTGCATCCGCAGCTTCCGATGTGCTGACATGCTGACTTGTGCACTGCTCACTCATGGATTAGGGGCACAAATATGTGTTTGTGGCCAATAAAACCCTCCAACTATGACAGGGTGCTGGGGTGCAGCCATTAGGGGATGTTGAGTCTGGAAGGGAACCCTCATGGGGAATGTATAAGGAATGGGGGAGACTTGGATCTCATGGCAGGGGCGGGCGGATCAGAAGAAGCCCTGCACTCAGGGTAATAGAAGGGGAGGGATGTGGAGGCTGAGTAAGAGAGATGTATTGGATGGTAAGAGGGAGGTAGACATGACAATATTTAAGTTAGAGCTAATACACGTGACTCAGAACTTGCCTGGTGACATAGGCTGGCAGCGCCGCTCCGACAGCCGAAAAGGCTGGTAACTTGGGAGGCACGACTTGGGGCTATGAGCAGTGGCGTAACTGTAGGGGTCACAGGGGTCGCACCTGCAACCAGGCCTGTCACTTCATGGGCCCGGCCACCCCCTGCGACCCCTCTGCCTGGTGCCCGCAAACTTCCTCCGGCGCTCTAGTAATGCAGAGCACTGGGAGATGACATCATCTTCCAGCGCTCGTCATTACTAAGAGGACCACGCAGGAGCTCCAGGGAAATAGGAGATGGGGGCATTGTAAAGATTGAGGGGCATTGTGGAAGGGGTCAGTGTGGTCAGGGGGGCCAATGTGGGGGGGTGCCATGGCACTTCTTGCACCAGGGCCCAGAGGCTTCTAGTTACGCCTCTGGCTATGAGCAGAGGAGGAGGAGGGTAGGAGATTACTGGAGCTTAAGGAGACAGGATGGTGAGGGGAACTGAGATGTGCTTGCTCTTATTGACTTAACTTGATGACCTGAAGTGGAAGTAGCAAGGACTGCTTGTGTACACATGATCCAGCGGAAGCTGCATTCACCCACGTGCATGTCACTGTTCGGCCAATTGCTTAGGGAACATGTGAGGTTGACGTCACTGGTTGCTAAGAGGTATCCAGCGTGCGAGTTGTCAAGCTAACTGCCTTGTCTCCCCTGCCGACAGAACTGATACCACAGCTTCTATGCCGGTAACCAGCAATCCACAACCGGCCAAATACTCTCTAGGAATGGCTCTTTTCTAAGTTCTCGCCCGCTGCGCTATTGGCTCCTGAGATGTTGTTGATGATGGGGGTTGTATATTAACCCCTTAACGCCATGTGAAGTACTATGACCGTCACGGTCCTTGAAATGCTGAAGGACCAATGACGGTCATAGTACGTCACGTACTTTTTACTTATATCGCTCTACATGGAGCGCTGCAAGTAAAAATAGGGCCTGAAATTGACCGCTTCAAGATCGGAGCAATCTCTAGCAGGCTCAAAAGTGACGCGCCGATACACGCAACAGGCCACGTGTACTGGCGCGTCGGCGTGCATCAACGCGGTCCTTATGGGACGGAAACGTCCCAGGTACGCCGGTCGCTAAGGGGTTAAAGGGTTAATGCAGGGATCCAAGTGCCTGCATTAATCCTTTAACATACAACTCCTATCATCTTTCACAAAAAATACTCCTGTACAGACATTTCTCTGCTACCATACGTCCATGGTTAGCTCTGTAGCAGGGGACAGAGAGCCGACCCAGAATGACAGGCGGAGCGGGGAGATAGAGCCGAGACAGCTCTGTGCAACATTGAAGGAATATTGAATGAAAGTAGTGAATTTTAAAGTGGTGACATGAGAACCTTGAGCTTTTATGCAGGGCGAGATTCTGATGTCGCCATTTTGAAAACAGTGACATGGTCAATGCGGCTGCTAGCCACGCAATATTTTATATGCAACTTTTTAAAAGTGATCCCACAAGAGTTAGGGTTGTGTATTGGGATGTTAACCCTTTAAAGATCAGATTGGTGTGGTGAAACCTTTACAAATGCAGTTAGACTGTGATATTTTCCTCCTTCTTTGAACTTCTCTGGGTCTGGTAAAATCAGTCAGTCTCCTCCCCGTTCCTTAATCCTCCCACTGATGACATCATAAGAATTACCATTGAAGGAAAAGGGAAGGAGCAGTATGAGCTGCCTGGAGGTGGGTGGGAGTTCAGCTGTTGGAATCACTAGGGAGGAAAGAGTGAGAGTTCGGACTCTAAATGTTGCAACAAAGAAACCTGACAAATAGCTTTCTTCGGTTTACTTTTGATTTGTCGCATTTTAAATATCGCGTGGCTGAACGCTGCATCTAACATGTCTTGTGGTTTAAATGGTGGACCTGAGAATCTCGCTCTGCTTATAAGTGCAAGATTCTCAGCTTGCCTGTTTAAAGGTCGCCTGTTGCGCAGCGCAATAAGGCTGTCTTACTGCTCATAAACACCCATTTATGCTTTTAGTTGCTTAATATGTTCGTTCGTGTGATTACAGGACATTGTTTAGAATCTCAGTGAATAGAATCCTTACATAGAAAACTTGCATACTTGTTGCACTGACCTGCCTGTAGTGTAGCCAAGAGCAGAGTATTATGGTGCACAGTGCTGCCCGTCTCTCTCTCCACTCCTTCTATCCCGGTGCGCACCCAACTGGACGTCACAATAGTCTGGTTACCATGGCAACTACATACATGCGTACCGGGATAGAAGGAGCGGAGAGAGAGACGGACAGCGCTGTGCTCCATAATACTCTGCTCTTGGCTACTAACAATTCAGTCTTGTTCATTACATATGAGTTATGAACAAGGACGTTTATTCAGAATTTCTATTTATCCTATAGTTTACAGTGCTGGTAACTTATCATCAGTTCTATTATTGTTGTTTAATGACATTGAACCCGGTTCACTTCACTACGGTTAGTTGTTTACAGGTTGCTATGGCAACCTGACGCATGTAACTGGAGCTAATTGACCACAAAGATATTTTAAATGAGTAACAATGTCGATACTCTGTAAGAGAGTTGTCCCTGAAGAAAGTCCCGTGTGGGACTGAAACGTCGGACTAAATACCGACATTTTAAATGATCTGAAATAAAGTATTGAGGAATTTTATATTGGAGTGCCTAACTTATCTTCATTGTATTCACTACAGGCAGGTCAGTGCAACAAGTATGCAAGTTTTCTATGTAAGGATTCTATTCACCGAGCTTCTAAATAATGTCCTGTAATCACACGAAGGAACATATTAAGCATCTAAAAGCTGCAACTAAAAGGAGTATTGTAGCATAAATGGGTGTTTACGAGTAGTAAGATAGCCTTATTGTGTTGCGCAATGGGTGACCTTTAAAAAGGCGACCTGAGAACCTTGCGCTTATAAGCAACGCGAGATTCTCACCTCTAATACACAGTGTCTCATATGATTAAAGGGATAGTAATACTTGCAAATTACTAATCCCCATATTGTAGCGTTGTTAAAAAGAAACTTATTGCCCCCAGTGTCATCTCTCAAACCCTTACGGTCTGAGAGATGATAGCGCTCAAAGTTCCCCCCTCACTCCCCCTTCCCTGACTGAACGCTGACTGCAGGGACATCCGGTATTACTTGCATCAGGCGGCTCTGCAGCATTGCCGAGATCGCATTTATAAAAAAGAAATCTTTCACTAAAACCAAGCACAAACCAAGCACACGTAGAAGACCGTTTTAGTGTTTATTTTTTATAAATGCGATCTCGGCTCAGCTGCAGAGCCACCTGATGCAAGTAATACCAGATATCCCTGCAGTCAGCATTCAGTCAGGGAAGGGGGAGAGGGAGGGGGGGACTTTGAGCGCTATCATCTCTCAGACCATAAGGGTTTGAGAGATGACACTGGGGGCAATATGTTTCTTTTTAACAAAGCTACAATATGGGGATTAATAATTTGCAAGTATTACTATCCCTTTAAGCTAGTAAAATGGTATGTGGATTGGCTTTTTAGTTCATACTTTAGTAGATATTCGCTCTAAAATGTAGACTTGATGCTGAGCACTTCCGCATTCTGTGGCGCAGTGGTGCAGGACTTCCTAACCCTCCAATTCTCCTCCACCTCTTCCTGGGAGAGCGTTCATGCTTATTGATGTGATGTCCCTTCTTATTGATTTTAGAGCGAATAACTACTAAAGTATGTACGTAGAAAAAAAAAAGCCAATCCACATACCATTTTACCTGCCTAATCATATGAGACACAGAGTATTATAGAGGTGAAATTTCCCCTTTAACATGCAACTTTAACATGCAACTGCACTTCTCACAATGTCACACGCCACTTTGCTCCTTAAAATGTTTATATCATCAAGGATAAGAGTGAGACATCAGAGAAGAGGACATGGGGAGTCAGACTCCAAAAAGTGTCAATGAACGGGGGGCCTGGAGGTCTGTAAGAGACCCCTCATTTGATGCCCCTGGTTGTCTACTTTCCAAAACGTATCCATTTCTACCTTTTCTTCATTTCTTTTGTTGTTACAACCAGGTTATTATACTACTAGAGCCCCAGGTCCGCACCAGGTTGGGCGTCTGCTAGGTACAGGGGAACAACAAGAGAATTGTCAGACAGAGCCACAGGTCAGCACCAGAGGGGGTAGTCAGACAAGCCAGGTCATATACAGTTCAGGTAGTCAGAGCCACAGGTCTGCACCAGATTGGGTGTCCACTATAAGGATAAGACAAAGGAATAGTTGGACAGAGCCACAGGTTAGCACCAGATTGGATGGTCAGACAAGCCAGGTCATACACATAACTCCTTAGTACAACAACGCAAGGGCAACTGAGTCAGGACCCAGACTGCCCTTTAAACCCCTCCTCAGGCAGTAGGTCTGAGGAGCAGGCTCAGAGGAAGGAAGTAGGTAGGAGGAGCAGGTTCAGAGGAAGGAAGTAGGTAGGAGGAGCAGCTAAGAGGAAGGAAGTAGGTAGGAGGAGACTACAGGAAGCATGGCATAAAACAGAGGCCTGCTACACTCTGAAGCCACACACCTGTAGATGACGCATCTTGCTCTGTCCAACATCTGCCATCCTCCTGCGTCATCCATGTGGCATGAACGGCCGCTGAAACCAAGGTAAGCTGTGACACTGTATAAATTGGTATATGGTAACACTGCACATTCATAACTGGTAATAAAGTTACCCTAAGAACTAGTGTTCTCCCTTGTTTTTACTAGCTCAAGCTAGTTACCGCGATCCCCAGTCTGACTGAAGTGATATAAGGATACATTTAAAAGAGCGCCTATTGTCAGAAAGTGCTTCATTAACACTAAATTATACCAATACATCAACTTGGCTGAATTGCGTCTTCTCACATTAGGTTTTCAAATGGTTTGATATACAAGGCAATTCACATATGTGTGGATGTGCATAGAAAACACGTTATTGTAATCAATGATTAAGGACTTAACCCTTGCGTTGCATACCTCTCTGGCACTCAAAGGATTAATACGTGACGGTAAAAAAAAAGAAAATGATTTCTGAGTACACTGTCCCTTTAAGTCTTAAACCCTAATCACGTTTTGTGCATCTTCCTAACTATAATTGTCCATTTATATAAGTATGGTATAACTGAGGGGTATAGGAAGAACGCTATTATTGTCTATTACCGTAAATAATGGCGTTAAGTCAACAATCACATTGTGTATAAGTAGCGCTGTATGTGAATCGCCTTTAAGCATAAGTACAACCGAACTAACAGTCAGATTATTCACGCACAGCATGATCATATAAAATGTAGAAGACACTATTTGTATCACTTTATTTCACAGTGTCAATCACTTAAAGGAGCAGTAAACTTTTTTTATGAAAAAATATATATTGTAGGGATTTTCCTATTGATTAAAATAAGGGTACTCCCACTGCTGAGAGATTTATATTTCCAGAGTTATTACGGTTTAAACCCATGTTTTTTTACATTAGCAGTGCCCTCTAGTGGTCAAATTCTAATTAGTTTTCCTGTTAGATTCTAATGGAGAGGAAAGTCAGAAAAATCAGAGACATACAGTTCTCCATAGAATGTGATAGAAGCTGCAGAGTCACTTCCTGTCCGTTAGAACTATCAGGAAGTAAACACAGTAAATTCACTTCCTGTCAGTTAGAACTATCAGGAAGTAAACACAGTAAAGTCACTTCCTGGTTATTTGAACTGCTATAAATTTTGAATAAAACATCTGACAGTGATGGGAGTGACCTTGTTTTATTCAGCAGGAAAAGCTCTATAAAATATGTGTTTTCATAAATAAAAGTTTACTGCTCCTTTAAACAGCCATATTTTTGTCATGTAGTGTATAGTCACATTATATATGGAGAACGCAACATATATATCACTTGGAACAGAGCATCAACTGGACAAAAGGTCACTTTGCTCTCACATTGTATTCAACTAGTTTAATCTATATATGTGTAATTCAGTGACTAGAGGATGTTTCAGATGTACTACTAGTGTATTATCACACAACTATGGAGGGTCAAAGCCTAATGCATTTTACCCAACAAATGAGCATCTTCAGAAGCAGCTAACCCGAGTGTTATTTGGGAAAGCTATTTAAATTGAGGCTAACCAATAGCTGATCCAAAAACAGGTCACATGTTAAAGGGATAGTAATGTTTCACAAAAACCGCAGCTCCAATTAATCTTCATAGTATTTGGGCCATAGAGAGTGTTATTTCAATACTGTCAGAGCTGTAGTTTAAGAGTAATTGAATGATAAAGTATCCCCATCCCGCCCCTTTTACCTAGTGTAAGCCCTCCTCCCCTCAGATGTGCAATATAGTCTTGAGACCAGACAGATCACAGCAAGGGACAATCTTCTTACTGTGAGAACAATGAAAACCCTGCCTCCCCTTGACAGGTTTTTCATGTTTTTCCCTTATGCTAAATGAAGATTGTCCCTCTCTGCAAGCCATCTGGACACCACCTTTCTGTTCTGAGGTGAGCAGTGTTACATCAGTAAAAGGGGCGGAAGGGGGATACTTTATCATTCAATTACTCTTGAACTACAACTCTGACAGTATTGAAATAACACTCTCCATGACCCACATACTATGAAGGTTAATTGGAGCTGCTTTTATTGTGAAACATTACTATCACTTTACTGTTTGAATCCGCTAGAGTAGAGTAAAATGTAGAAACCTTTTAGAGGTCTGTTAGTGTTAAGGTTCCAGTGGAGTTTTCACACATGCACTAGGACTTTGAGATGTGCTTATCATCTAGTTAACAGGATATACCTACATGTATGATTCAGATACAAATTGTATTCCATTCTTCGCTATTCAATTGATAAATGATTATTGAAATACTGAAAATAACTCTAGATATTATTCACTATAAATAAAATATTCTTAATATATAGATTCTTAGCATTTCTTAATAAGGGAAGACATAGCACCATCTTCTGGTGATCCAGCTCTGTCACCGTTACCTCCCCCATCAGCTGATAGAGATTCTGTAGATGCCAGAATGTGGCGGTTTTGTGTCCAACTATTGCCTATTGTGTTGGAGTATAATGTGTTGGAGTGTAATCGCAGGCATGAAATCAAGCAGCATCTGAGAAGAAATCATCCCACAGAATACGCTAAGCTGGTGGCAGGGAGGGTTCATCATTATTATTAAGACTGCAAATTGTCAGGTGTCCTTAGCAGGGAGAGGACAAGGGACATAGCGACAGCAGCAGTACTTAGTTTCTGGTGGAATTCTTGATTTTTACACTGCAGATCTGAGGTGTTTTCTTTCAGTTGTGCCACTTGTTTTATGTAAGTGCAGATGTGTCCATTGTTCCCAGTTCTTCCCCTATTTCCTCTACACACTGTGCACATTGAAGGTGCTGATGAGAGGCACAGTTCCTTAGTGCTTTCAAGGAAAAAATTATATTCCAACAACACAACCAAAATTTTGGAGGAGAGGCAGGAGGAGAAGCATTATTGGTCAACTTCTTTTCTCCACATACACCTAAAGTGGTGGAGGCTAGTTATGGTGTTGCTACCACCTCTGGCTCATCACTGGAGCTAGTAGTGGCAAGTTGAACCATGATCATCATCACTTATAGCACTGCTGTTATTAATCTTATTCCTCAGGGCTTGTGACACTAACAAGCCTGTGCAAAAAAATCAGCATTGTTTCCTCAGGGCAAGTTGTGACTATAACAATCCTGAGTGCCAAAAAAATCATCACTGATTCCTCAGGGCAAGTTGTGACTGACAATTCTGAGTGCAAAAAACATCCCTGATTCCTCAGGGCTTGTGACTCTAACAAGCTTGAGTCCAAAAAATCATCACTGATTCCTCAGGCCTTGTGCCTCTAACAATCCTGAGTCCAAAAAATAATCACTGTGTGCTCAGTGCTTGCACTAAACAAGTGTAAGTTCTACAAATCAATGTTTCCTCTGGGCTTGTGCCTAAGGAGTGTAAGTCTTACAAATCAATGTTTCCTCTGGGCTTGTGCCTAAGAAGTGTAAGTCCTACAAATCAATGTTTCCTCAGGGCTTATGCCTAACAAGTCTAAGTCGTACAAATCACAGTTTCCTCAGGGCTTGGGCCTCTTACAGCAAGTCTAAGTCCTACAAATTATCCTCTACAAAATACTATATCACATCAAGTATCAGTCTGCCGCAGTCACAGGAATCAATTACAAACCACCCATATCGAGTGATTTTTGAACTACTTATATTAAACTACCTACATAGAGTGTAATAATTAGTCATTAATAACATGGTATGACAGATTGCTTCAATGCAGATAGGTTATTGATCCAGGGAAATATCTGACTGCCATTTGGAGTCAGGAAGAATTTTTTTACTCACTTGGGGCTAAATTGGAAATAGCTTCAGGGGGACTTTTTGCCTTCCTCTGGATCAACGGGTGTTTTTGGCATGGGCTGAACTTGATAGACGCATGTCCGTTTTCAGCCTCATCAGCTATGTTGTTACATTGTGGGATCCGTGTGGAACGAAACTGCGATCTGTCATATGAGATTTTTTTAATTGTTGCATTTTTAATTATTTTACCCCAATTCTTTTACACACCCAATAAAGGTTATGTTTTAATTCCTGTTGTAGGACTAGGTTTACCATAGACAATCTGAGTACCTAAATGTTACTGCCTTTTCTCTTTTTTATATGATTCATTACTCTGTATCAATGCACCCTGGATTTTTTGGTTAATTAAAGGGATAGTAATGTTTCATAATAAAAGCAGCTCTAATTAATCATAGTAGTGTATGGACTTTGGAGAGTGTTATTTCAATTCTGTCAGAGTTGTAGTTCAAGAGTAATTCAATGACAAAGTATCCCCCTCCCGCCCCTTTTACTGATGTAACACTGCTTAGCCAGAGCAGAAGGGAGGTGCCCAGGTAGACTGCAGAGAGGGGCAATCTTCATTTAAGATAAAGGAAAAACCTGAAAAATTTGTCAAGGGGGGCAGGGCTTTCATTGTTCTCATAGGAAGAAGATTGTCCCCTGCTGTTATCTGTCTGGTCTATGGACTGGATTCCACATCTGAGAAGAGATGGCTTACACTAGGTAAAAGGGGCGGGAGGGGAAACTTTGCTTGTGAATATCTCTCAAACCATAAAGGTTTGAGAGATAAGACTTATATCGTTCTTCATGTTTTTTTTTTAATGCCTACACAATAAAATAAAGATAAAACGAAGTATCACAATCCCTTTAAGCCATGGGGAAAGTCAACAGGATACCAGGTTACATAATTACATAGTAAATTAGGTACAAGATATAGGTTCATTAAGTTAAGGCTTTACCTCATTATATCTTAAAATGAAAATTATATAAGCTTCCGATTACAAATTGGGTATTAGTCTGTTTACCAGAACTTCCTTGGGCAAGGAAGTTTAAACCTCCTTTCCTCTAACTGTAAAGGCTCACAAAAGAGATCCTTGTATTGACCTAGGATATACCTATACAATGTAACAAGAACACCTCTTAGTCATCTTTTCTGTATAGTAAACTAAGTTTGGCTAGATGTTCTTCATACTTCATATCGTCCATTCCCTTAATTAATTTCATTGCTCTTTTCTGTATCCATTTTTAGAATATCCTTTTCAGGACTGGTGCCCAAATCATCAACAAATAGTAAAGGTGAGGTCTTTACAAAATTTTGTACAGTGAAAAAATTATGTTTTCCCCATTTAATGCAAGACAGCACTTTGTTTGCTTTTGCTACTGCAGATTGACACTGATCACTGTTTCCAGGTTTACAGTTTACAAGGACTCTCAGATCTTTCTCTACAAACGAGTCTCCTTGAATGATTCCATTAAGTTTATAAGTAGCATTAAACATTAAATGTAATAATCTGCTTGTTTGCCCAAGCTGCCATTTTATGTAAATACCTATGTAGTGAACAAACAACCTGCTCTGAGTTTATTACCCTGCATAAATTATTGTAATCTGCAAATATTGACATTTTGCTTTCTATATATATTTTCAGGTAATTTGTAAACATTTAAAAAAGTAGTGGCCAAGTACTGAACCCTAGGGTGCTCCACTCTCAAACTGTGTACTGGAGAAATTTCCATTTAAAACAACATGCTGTCTATACAATCGTAAAGGCTATCTCCTGACCAAGTTTCCTGACTTTATATCCCAGCCTCCTGTGTGGCACTGTCTCAAGTGCCTTTGCAAAATCCTGACATACTACATCTACTGGTTTATCATTATCTAGGTTTCTTCTGATTTCTTCTTAGAAGTTCAAAAGATTTCTCTGTCCCTATTAAAAACATTTGATTACTGCTACTAATTGTATTCTTCTCAGTGTAATACTGAATATATATCACAGTCTCTCTTTGAGGCCTAGCAATCCTGTGCTCTTACCTTTGTATGTCCGCCAGCCGGCATGGCCTCTGGCCACTTCCTCATTGCTATAGTCATATTTCAGGCACTGGCACGGACGCCTGTTCATGGGCCTGTTCTGTTGGGCCTAATTGGGTCCCGCCTCCTTCTGCTGCTTTATAAACCTCATTGAGGCTAAGACTTGTTGCCCTTTTGTGGTGTTCCTGTGCGCATCTAGTTTGTTCCTCTGACCATTGCTTGGCTTACGTTGTCTCCTGGTATTCGATCCATGGCTTGTCTCACTACTCGCTCCACTTGTGACCTTGGCTGTGGCTGACTTCCTGATCCGTGTATGACTCTGGCTTGTCTGACTGCTCACTCCGTACTGACCTTTGCTGTGGCTGACTACCCAATCCGGTTCCTGACCGTGGCCTGTCTGACTGAAGTTTTGTTTGTGCCTTGCTCCTGTCTGACCACCACTAGGCCGTTCCAGGGTGCGCTCCTTTGCCTAGTAGCTCAGCCACCAGCTGGTCGCTTGCAGGTTGCCTCCGCTTGGTGCCTTCCGTTTGCCTCCGGGCAACTAGTACAACTTAGTCTTGCTCCTGGTCACTAGCCTCTTACGCTTACCTGTTGCCTGGCTAATTACGCTCTGAGCCTCCAAGTTGCCTTCAGTAAGCTAGAGTGCAGCTTGTCTCGATCCTTGCCTCAGTAGTACGCTCCTATCTGGCTGCATCTATCTATGAACCTACTCTGCTGCCTTGAGTGGTGCTACCAGTTACGCTATTGGTATCTATGGTCTGTTCGTTCTGTGCCTCCGCTGGGTACACTCCTGTACTAGTCTTATCGTTACTTCCTGTTGTGGTAGAGCCAATTCTCATTCTAAGAATCAGTACCATAGACCTACGGAGGTTCAGTGTCAGCTCCTGGATAGTGGACTAGGCACTGTCCTCACGTCTGTCTCCCCTCTGACTGAGGAAGTGTTCATTATTACTACTAGTATTCTTATTATCTATTGCTCAATCAACTGGCTTAAATTCACTTGTACTGTTTCGTGTGTTTCTTTACTGAGAGTCCGTGCCAATATAATCCTGTATTAATCCTTCAAGCAGTTTTCCCACTATCGAAGGCAAACTCACAGGTCTATAATTCCCAGGTTCTGTTTTCAGTCCCTTAAATAAATGAACTACATAGGCTTTATGCTTAAGTGTGGTCGTGCTAACACTGTACTGAGTACCCCAAGAACCGTTGGATGCATGCATCAGGACCAGATGCTTTGTCAGTTATAAAATTGTCCAGGCTTCCATTGACCTCTTCTCGTGTTAACCTTATATCAAATAAAGGTATGGCTTTACTTCTAATTTGCAATCATTTACAATCATAAATAAACAAATAAGGGCTAGTTGCATAGTAGGCTAATACCTTGGCAGCTGGATAATAGGGACTTTTTCTTGTTGTCTGATTTGCCGGTAAAAAACGTTAATAACACAATAATCAAATGAACAACTAAATTTGAGCTAGTCTGGGCTTTTCTAGTATTACTTCCCCTTTAAGGAACCGGTCTGAGATCAAAAGCGGGAGCATGCTCAGTGCTCACTCACACTGCATCAGCGATACAAGGGGAGGAGACACATGGACCCTTCCTCCTACCATGCCCAGCTGGTACAGTGGATATCTTGGTACGGTTTTGCGGCTTTTGCACAAAGAACATGGTGCAATGCATTGAATATCTCTATGGCACTCAAAGGGTTAATAATGCCTTAATATTTTGTGAGAGAGCTGGCAATACCAAGGGAGCATATGCACAAAGGAATAGAGCAATTCTGGACAAAACCACAGAGGACCAATACAAAATTCAGAAAATCCGCAATCACTTTAACAAATATCTTGAATCTCATGTTGCAAAGCAATGCGTTGGGGACCTCTCTAGCATTCAACGGGTTAAAATGCCCTTTTAAATGAACTATAATGTTCATTTGCAGCTAGAGTAGGTTAAAACCCCCATTTAAATCGATTGGACTGTTCACTGCAGCTACGGTGCATCTGATTGGATCCAGAAGCCCTCATATCTTTGTGCATACTGCCTGATGTGTCAGTGTGCCACAGCTCCCCATCTGCAATGATCAGCCAACCAATTCCCATTGTGGAAAAGACACAGGATTGTCATTTGGAAAGTAGGTTGCCTTCCCCTTTGATAAACGAGTAACAACTCTTGAAAGAATCTGGGTTTCATTCCCTGCTTCTTTGATCACAGCGCAGTCTTATTAAATCTTATGTTTTGTCTTAGCCGTCAAGCCTGACAACAGTCACCTAAAAGCCCTCGCATTACATAATTTCTCCCAATAAATGAATAAAGAACGCAGGATATTTCTTTGTATTCTAATATGACTACTTTGTACTTTATGCTCTAAACCAAAGGCCACCACGGTGCGCTTTTGCACCTCCACTCGTGTCTGATTTAATTATTAGGCCTTAGAGCAAGAAGAAGCCTTCAAAGGCAACTTTCCGTGCAGGCCTCAATAAAGAAAAAGGAGAAACATTTTAAGCTGATGAGCTGACACTTGTAGAGGCAAATATATTAAATAAATCATGATTCGTTTTGGGGCAAAGTCAGACTTACATCAATTTTCGGAAAAAGCTAGTTTCTAATGAGTGACAGGCCACTGTTTTCTGTCACTTCCTCAAGTAATGGCCCCAAGCTGACACGGCTCTGTGGGAGCTTAATACTTCTGAACAAAAGTTGTTTTGGAGTGAGACAGACAAGTTAGAAATCCCAAGGTGACTGCAAGGAATGACTAATGATAGGGAAGACATATTTACTGGCAGGATAGATGTAAGCGCTGACAGCTGACAGAGCCTGATTGTAATAAATATAGCTGATGAAGAAAAGGTTGACAGGTAGGGAGAGAGAGAGATGAAGACAGAAGAGTGTAAGAACCCGGGCCTGGTGCAGTTTATTAACCCTGTGAGAGCCGGAGGAGTACACAGCAGATCGCTAAGTAATGCGTTGTGCACGCTGTCTGGCGCTTAGAGGGTTAACCCTGTGAGTGGTGGACAGGGTGAGCACTCAAAGGGTTAACGACGAGATTAATAATAATTGTAATAATAATATTAACGGCATCAATAATGGTTATGTTACTTTTACATTTAGGACACAGTAATACTGCGTACTTGGCAAAAAGCAGTGCGATTCTACTAGAAGTAGAGAGGGTACAGCGAAGAGCAACACAATAAATTAAGGGAATGGAGGACTTGACGTATGAGGAACGACTAGACAAACTTGGTTTATTTACTGTAGAGAAAAGACGACTAAGAGGAGATCTTATCACATTGTACAAGTATATGAGAGGTCAATACAAGGATCTCTGTGGTGAGCTATTCATTCCAAGGCCTGATCAGGTGACCAGGGGACACCCCTTGAGATTAGAGGAAATGAGGAAGGGTTTTTTTTTACAGTAAGGTCTGTTAAATAGTGGAATTCAATGCCCAAGGAGGTGGTTATGGCAGATACAATGGATACATTTAAGAGAAGATTTTATACATTTCTTTCAAAAGGGAACATACAGAGTTATACTGTTTATCAGTAGGCAGATCAGGAAGGTCTGATAAAGACTAACTTATTTGGTAGCAGGAAAGCTATAAAATTCTCAGTTACTGAGGTATGAGGAGAAGGTTGAACTTAAAGGGATAGTATTACTTCAAAATTACTATCCCTCATATTGTAGCCCTTAATAAACTGAGTTAAATGACACCAGCGGCATCTCTCAGACCTTTATGGTATAAGAGATAGCCGCTTTCAAAGTTTCTGCTGCCAGCTGGGGAATCCGGTCCCGGGACAGGCGGAGGCTCTTAAACAGAGCCGATATCTCGTTATGGAAGGAAAAATGATTCACTGAAACAGTCTTCTACATGTGCGTGGTTACCAAGCACACGTAGAAGACTGTTTCAATTAATAATTTTTCCTTACAGAACGAGATATCGGCTCTGCTGAAGAGCCTCCTCTTGATTCAGAGACCGGATTCCCCTGCTGGAAGCAGAACGCTGACATCAGGGGAGAGGAAACTTTGAAAGCGGCTATCTCTTATACCATAAAGGTTTGAGAGATGCCGCTGGTGTCATTTAACTCAGTTTATTAAGGGCTACAATATGAGGGATAATAATTTTGAAGTAATACTACCCCTTTAATGAACTTGTGTCTTTATTCAACCTAATATACTATGTTACTATATGTCCTTGGTACTCCAGACTTAGTAAATCCTATGTATCCTATTTACTAATTCGCTAAGGATGTCAGAAGCCATCATATGCAGTAGAGATGGCTGAGCACGCTGCAGTCATGCTCAGTAGAGACTGCCCACTCTACGGCTGATACGGAGCTCTATATCAGCCGCGGAGCGGGCAGTCTCTACTGTGCATGACCGCACTGCAGCCGTTGCTGGGTGGCACTGTGGCCCGTGTACACGGGCTCTTCAACTAGTTCAGTTATATTTTAACACTGGCTGCCTCCCCTTAGATCTGAAATCTTGGCGTGGAACTGGACGGATGCAGCGAGGGACAATCTTCACTCAGTAAGTATAAGGAAAACCCCGCCCCTTCTGGCCGCCTCCCCTTAGATCTGTGATCTGGTTGTGGGACCGGACGGATGCAGTGAGGGACAATCTTCACTCAGTAAGTATAAGGAAAACCCCGCCCCTTCTGGCCGCCTCCCCTTAGATCTGTGATCTGGTTGTGGGACCGGACGGATGCAGCGAGGGACAATCTTCACTCAGTAAGTATAAGGAAAACCCTGCCCCTTCTGGCCACCTCCCCTTAGATCTGTGATCTGGTTGTGGGACCGGACGGATGCAGTGAGGGACAATCTTCACTCAGTAAGTATAAGGAAAACCCAGCCCCTTCTGGCCTCCTCCCCTTAGATCTGTGATCTGGTTGTGGGACCGGACGGATGCAGCGAGGGACAATCTTCAATCAGTATCAGGAAAACCCCGCCCCTTCTGGTCTCCTCCCCTTAGATCTGTGATCTGGTTGTGGGACCGGACGGATGCAGTGAGGGACAATCTTCACTCAGTAAGTATAAGGAAAACCCCGCCCCTTCTGGCCACCTCCCCTTAGATCTGTGATCTGGTTGTGGGACCGGACGGATGCAGCGAGGGACAACCTTCACTCAGTAAGTATAAGGAAAACCCCGCCCCTTCTGGCCGCCTCCCCTTAGATCTGTGATCTGGTTGTGGGACCGGACGGATGCAGCGAGGGACAATCTTCACTCAGTAAGTATAAGGAAAACTCCGCCCCTTCTGGCCGCCTCCCCTTAGATCTGTGATCTGGTTGTGGGATTGGACGGCTGCAGCGAGGGACAATCTTCACTCAGTAAGTATAAGGAAAACCCCGCCCCTTCTGGCCACCTCCCCTTAGATCTGTGATCTGGTTGTGGGATTGGACGGCTGCAGCGAGGGACAATCTTCACGCAGTATAAGGAAAACCCTTTGATGAAAGAGGACAGGATTTTCCTTTTGTTTACTGAAGATTGTCTCTCGCCGCTCTCCATCTGAACCAGACAGAGAGGATCCGTGACACAGGGGACAGGGGTGGGAGGGTGATCCTTTCTGCTTGAATTGCGCTTGAACTACAAAACTGTATTAAAATATAATGCTATGTGTTCGAAAAAATATAAAGGATACTTGGACCTGAACTTTAATTCAAGTATTACTATCCATGAAGTCATGGCATTGCTGTGAAAAACCTGGTTGAATTCCCAGTGTCGGCTCTGTGTGAGATGATGTATGTCCCTGTGTCTCAGGCACTAAAAGCTTAGACTGGAAGTTCTTCAGGGCAGGGAGACAAAAAGAATTGTGAGGAGCACCCATCAAGCACGAACAAAATTAAGTGTCTTGTTCTAGGCATGGTAGCCTCTCAATGGTGCTACAACTCACGTTTTTCACTCCCATGTGCCATTGCAGAGAGGAAATCTCCATGTCCATATCAGACTGGTCCTGCCCACAGACAGTCCAGCTCCGAAATGTCAGGCAAATCCTCTCTGCACGAGAGAAACAGCATAACCACAGACGTACGTTTCGGCCTAGAGGGAGTCAGCGCCACCGCACTGATGAGGCCCATATAGGCCGAAACGTACGTCCGTGGTTATGCTGTTTCTCTCGTGCAGAGAGGATTTGCCTGACATTTCGGAGCTGCACTGTCTGTGGGCAGGACCAGTCTGATATGGACATGGAGATTTCGTTTCTGCAATGGCACATGGGAGTGAAAAACGTGAGTTGTAGCATCATTGAGAGGCTACCATGCCTAGAACAAGACACTTAATCTTGTTCGTGCTTGATGGGTGCTCCTCACAATTCTTTTTGTCTTCTTCAGGGCAGGGGCTCGCTGTTCCTAAAATAATCTGTGTACGGCGCTGCATACAAATTGTTAGTGCTAGATAAGAGAAATGATATTAAAGTGTTATTAATACCTGTATTAAAGGGATAGTAATGTTTCACAAAAACAGCAGCTCCAATTAAATCTTCATAGTATTTGGTCCATGGAGAGTGTTATTTCAATACTGTCAGAGTTGTAGTACAAGAGTAATTGAATGATAAAGTATCCCCCTCCTGCCCCTTTTACCTAGTGTAAGCCGCCTCCCCTCAGATGTGGAATCTGGTCTCTTGAACGGACAGCTCACAGCAAGGGACAATCTTCTTACTGTGATCATAAGGAAACCCTGACCCCCTTGACAGGTTTTTCAGGTTTTTCCTTATGATCACTGAAGATTGTCCCTCTCTGTGATCCATCTGGACAGTCTTGCTGCTCTGAGGTGAGCAGTGTTACATCAGTAAAAGGGGCGGGAGAGGATACTTTATCATTCAATTACTCTTGTACTACAACTCTGACAGTATTGAAATAACACTCTCCATGGACCAAATACTATGAAGATTCATTGGAGCTGCTTTTATTGATAAATGTTACCATCCCTTTAAATGGGCTCTTGCACTCATACTGAAAACATTTTCAGCAGCTGTTATGTCATCCTCTATGGACATGACATCAGAGAAGATGTTATTTCTTGAACCAAGATGCAAGGTAACAACTCATAGGGGCAATGAGGATTTTCCATAGAGAATGTGTTTTTTTATTATGAGTCTTAATGGTGATTTATATATAAATAGTTGAACAGCCCGTTACACGGGCCACAGTGCCAGTGCCACCTGGTCGCGGGGCAGTCACGCGCAGTAGAGACTGCCCGTGCCGTGGCTGATACAGAGCTCTGTATCAGCCGTGGCGCGGGCAGTCTCTACTGCACATGACTGCAGCACGCGCAGCAGTGTCTACTGCTCATGTTGCGCCGTTACACACATTTTAGCGAATTATTATATAGGATTAGGCTCCATATATAACCAAAGGTGCAAGCGCAGGATTTTTAAATTCAATTTATATATGTAAAAAATAATCTGTGACGGAGGATTTGTGCTTTCGCAACAGTATTTTATTCAAACTCATTTTTCCTATTATTTTTAATATAAATCTGTAGCGGTTTTTTGTTCATTGCAAATGGTCTAGTTAACTTTAAATGGGAACAATATGACTCGAGGCAACTGAAAACAAGTTCTGAGATTACAAATTACGTAGTGGGGGATTGATTAAACAATGGAGAAAAGAGGCTGAGGTACATTCCCCAGATTGTTGCTTTTACTTGTATATAGCAGAGCTGTTTTCCTAAAATTGTTTCTTATTCATTAACCCCTCATTGATCAGAGGAGTTAAAGTAGACCTATCACCTTAAATGTTTTTTTACATATTTGACAACTTTATTCAGGACTTCCTATGTGTCATGTTAAAGTGTTAATGATGTCTATATTTTACAAACGGTAATATTGCAGCTATTATAAAATGATCCTAAACAACCCCAGTCCCATCTCTCAAACCTTTATGGTTTGAGAGATATAGGACGCTAAAGTTCTCCGCTCCCTCCGCTTTCCCTGACAGCTGATGCCAGTATATCCTGGTCCCGGGACAAGCAAGCAGCTCTTTAGCAGAGCCTATATAGCGCAATGTAAAAAGGAATACTTCATTGGAACAGTCTACAAAGTGTGGCTGCAAACCAGGCACACTTTGTAGACCATTCCGATGAAGTATTTCTATTCACATTGTGCTACTGCGGCTCTGCTGAAGAGCTGCCTCAAGTCAGCTGACTTGAATCTCCTGCTGTCAGCTTTACAGCTGACGTCAGGGAAATCGGAGGGAGGGGCAAACATTAGCCTTCTATATCTCTCAAACCTTTATGGTTTGCAGCCACACTTTGTAGATCATTCAAATGAAGAATTTATTTTTACATTGTGCTGTTTCGGCTCTGCTCAAGAGCCGCTTAATTGTCCCGGGACCAGGATATCCTGGCGTCAGCTTACAGCTTACATCAGGGAAAGTGGGGTGAGGGGGGAACTTTAGCCTTCTATATCATTCAAAACTATAACGGTTTGAGAGATGGGACTGGGGTTGTTTAGTTTCATTTTCTAATAGCTGCAATATTACCATTTGTAAAATATAGACATTACTAGCACGTTAAGCAAAAGTCCAGCAGATGTACAGTTTAGGAGATATTCACACATATATTTCTGGGGAAAGTGACAGTAAAATGTTCCCGGTACTGCACAGAGCTTCATTAGCATGTGAAACTTCACTGAAAACCGTCATTAGCATATGACACATCACTAAAGGGTTTCATTGGTATATGACACGTCACTGACAGGGTTTTACTAGCATAAGAAACATTACTGAAAGGCTTAATTAGCATATGAAATTTCACTGGTACAGCACAGGTACCTCAGTTAGAATACAGTAACCAATGTGAGTATTTCCTTAACTTTACATCTGCTGGTCTTTTAAATAACATGACATATAGGCAGTTTTTAGTGCAGTTTTCAAATATGTGAACTTGAATTATTATTTTTGGGATGTGCATAGAGCCACTGGCGAAAGCAATTAGAAGTGACCCTCTTATTAAGGATATTCCTACAAGAGACTGTGGTGTTAACAAATGATCTAGTGGTCTTCCTCTCTAATCCCTTGGGGAGTTATGCAAATTTATGGACTATTTTTGGCCTATTCTGAATCTGATGAAGTACTCAAGAGGCTATGAAATGATGTTTAGCTAGCCTTTGTTTATATATATATATATATATATATATATATATATATATATATATATATATATATAATGTCATATCATAGAACCTATGATATCGTCAGCAGGCACACAACGGTCTTCATAAAAAAAATAAACTTTATTAAATCAAGAATAAAAACTGAATGTCTACGTTTCGACCCCCACATGGGTCTTTGTCAAGACAATAATCACCACTACTAATTCCACCTCACTTAAATACCAATTGAAGTCCACGTGTAGGAAAAGCATGCCAGCTTTGTGAGCTCGCGTGTACAGATGACCTCATAGTCTTTGAAAAAAATTTTGAAAAAACTTTAAAAAATAAAAAGATTTAGAATATGCCCATTAATGAGCAAAAACACTTATTTCGCAATGCTGCATAGAAATAAACAAACATACAAATTTTCTCGTTACTATTAACGCATGTTCTGCACCGGTTCTGAAAAAGGATATACTAGAACTAGAGAGGGTACAGCGGAGAGCAACAAAATTAATTAAGGGAATGGAGGACTTGACATATGAGGAACGACTAAACAAACTTGGTTTATTTACTCTAGAGAAAAGACGACTAAGAGGAGACCTTATCACATTGTACAAGTATATGAGAAGTCAATACAAGGATCTCTGCAGTGAGCTATTTATTCCAAGGCCTGCTCAGGTGACCAGGGGACACCTCTTGAGATTAGAGGAAAGGAGGTTTAAACTTCAGCAGAGGAAGGGTTTTTTTACGGTAAGGTCTGTCAAATTGTGGAATTCATTGCCCAGGGAGGTAGTTATGGCAGATACAATGGACACATTTAAGAGAAGATTAGATACATTTCTTTCAAAAGGGAACATACAGAGTTATACTGTTTATCAGTAGGCAGATCAGGAAGGTCTGATAAAGACTAATTTAATTGGTAGCAGGAAAGCTATAAAATTCTTAGTTACTGAGGTATGAAGCGAAGGTTGAACTTGTTGGACTTGTGTCTTTTTTCAACCTAATTTACTATGTTACTATGTTGCTATGTTAATGTCCGAATTTAAATTTCCTAACGTTGTTGTTGTCCACCTGTTGTATAAAGCATTCAAGATAGAGAATTCTCTGTGTGATTGAGTGGAGTGTAAATGAGATGTCTGGAATAAATCTTAAAGGGATAGTAATACTTCGTTTTAACTTTATTTTATTTTGTAGGCATTAAAAAAACATGAAGAATGATATAAGTCTTATCTCTCAAACCTTTATGGTTTAAGAGATATTCACAAGCAAAGTTTCCCCCTCCCGCCCCTTTTTCCTAGTGTTAGCCATCTCTTCTCAGATGTGAATCTGGTTGTAAGACCAGACAGATAACAGAAGGGGACAATCTTCTTTGTATGAAAAGAATGAAAGCCCTTCCCCCCTTGACAAGTTTTTCAGATTTTTCCCTTATCTTAATTGAAGATTGTCCCTCTCTGCAGTCTACCTGGGCACCTCCCTTCTGATGTGGCTGAACGGGAGGGGGGGGATACATTGCGTGTGAATATCTCTTAAACCATAAAGGTTTGAGAGATAAGACTTATATCATTCTTCATTCTACAAAATAAAATAAAGATAAAACGAAGTATTACTATTCCTTTAATAGCGGTAGAGACTTAAATGGTTCATGATGAAATAGTAGTGGATACATTGTATCACCAATCAGTGTCAGTGGTTATATAGTAGCTACTTTAGTAGACATTTTATACTATTGTACATTGTGTTATGCACAATATAAATAAAAAATATTTTTTAGAAACCAGCAGCATCTTGTTGACTTCACTATTCTAGACCGTGGTCACCTGAACAGTGAAAGGTTAATATCTCTGTAAACCTGTTGTAGTCGGGTATAGGCCCTTCCACAACCATCGCACTTGTGAGTATTTTCTTGTTTATATTGTTATCCTGGTTATAAAGATAACGTGCACTATTGTATGTTCTTTCTGCAATGTTATGGACTGTTTTGGGAGAATCTGGCAATATTTCAGGCTTAAAGTGGATCTATCACATATAGATATCTAATGCTCATTAGACAGAGCATTTAGCGAAAAAGTTTAATAAGTTGGCGCTATATAAATAAAGTATTGTAATTATCACATGATCCAAGGAGCAGGGGCAAAGTTGTTAAGGGCCATTAGGATTTTCTGGTCATGCTAAGGTAAGTAAGGGGTTATAAATAGCAGGTGCTGGTTCTCTCTTTAATGAGATACTAATACTTAAAATGTGAAAAAAAAACATATGTTGTACGGTTTATCCCCCTAAATAAAACAAGGGTACTCCCACTTCTCAAACGTGTTTTATTCAAAAGTTATTACAGCTCAAGCATGAATTTTGTAGGTGAGCTATCACAGTGGCCTGAAATTGTACAGTGGTGCTGTTGCTACACCAATTTATGGAGGTTTATAGTCAACGGACCAGAGCTGTCCATAGGATGGTGTAGCAACAGCGCCACTGCACATTTCCAGGCCATTGTGATACTGCACATAAAAAATTAATGTTTGAGCTGTAATAATTTTTGAATAAAACACCTTTAAACAGTGCCCTTGATTTACTCAGGGGGATAAACACTACAATATATATATTTTTACATATTAAGCATTACTATCCCTTTAATAGGATGTGTTACTGATAATGGGTGTCAGTGGTACGCTGTGCAGGTTCTATAGACCATAGCAAGCTGTGCCTCTATACCACTGTCTGTAACCCGTGCTCGTCATTGCCATTTTACCAAACTACATTGTATCAGTTTTGGCATTGTTTGTGTCAGCCTGGAGCAGGGAAGCGGCTGCACGGGAGACAAGGCCAGTCATAGCAGTAGAACACAATGTATGGATAATAATCAGACTCACACTGTAACACTCCATGGCATCATTCTTCTCTGACGGTTGGCAGATACTTTCATATTGTCCCTTTTAATGTATCATACGAATCTCCAGCTCCAAGCTGTCTGACTAAGGATCTTGTGTCTTACAATTACATTTATATTGGAAACTGATATGTTAAAAATGGAAGACGAGGGATACAATAGCAGTCGCTCTGATGTAAGTGCATGCTTCAGTGTTCACACAGAGATATATATATATATATATATATATATATATATATATATATATGGAAAATGTAGTAGTACTGTCTTTAAAATGATAGTAATGTTTCATAAAAACAGCAGCTCCAATTAATCTTCATAGTATTTGAGCCATAAACAGTGTTATTTCATTACTGTGAGAGTTGTAGTTCAAGAGTAATTGAATGATAAAGTTTCCCCTCCCGCCCCTTTTACCTAGTGTAAGCCATCTCTTCTCAGATGTGGAATCCAGTCCATAGACCAGACAGATAACAGAAGGGGACAATCTTCTTCCTATGAGAACAATGAAAGCCCTGCCCCCATTGACAGGTTTTTCAGCTTTTTCCCTTATCTTAATTGAAGATTGTCCCTCTGTACGATCCATCTGGACAGTCTTGCTGCTCTGAGGTGAGCAGTGTTACATCAGTAAAAGGGGCGGGAGGGCAATACTTTATCATTCAATTACTCTTGTAGTACAACTCTGACAGAATTGAAATAACACTATCCAAAGTCCAAATACTATGAAGATTAATTAGAGCTGCTTTTATTATGAAACATTACTATCCCTTTAAAATAAATTTACCACTCTGCCTCCAGCGAAAGGTTTTTTTACCAGTGTCTCCTCCCAGTCCACACATATAGTTGTGAAACATGGACACTGAATACCAAACAAGGAAAGAAGAATCCTCCGCACTCGTGAAACCTCCTTTAAAATTGCTTCTTTGTTAGAGAATCGCAAGGAACACTTAAGAGCCATAGCCTCACGCGTTTCGCACATATAGTGCTTACTCATAGAGTCTTGGAGGTTTCACAAGACTGGTGCCGCTCTTTTGCTTTGTACACTGAATGCCAAAACCATACAAAAACTTAAAGGCGAACATTAACATAAGAAAAAGTTTTTACTAGTTGTTTAACCATTTAAATAGTATTAGTGAATGTACTTTTTTTTACGTACTTTTAAAGATCTTTAACCTCCAGGCTGTACATTTCCGCATAATGCGGCAGGCTATATCTGTGGCACGGCTCTCAGGACTTCCCAGTGCTATTTCATTCTTCTCCCACTTCCCTCCCAGCTGCCCCAGGGAGAGCGTTCACGCTTCACTTCGGTGTTGTGTGAACGGCGCCTATTGTTAGAGCAAGCTCCGTTTAGCATTATACTGAGGTTTGCATTTTTCACCCATTGACCAAAATTATTTGCCATTTTTTCGATGGCTATAAAGTTTGTGCCCAATGATTTCACCTTTTCACTATAAAAACGTGCCGTATTCGAGAAAGTGAAACACAATAGAAGCAGCTAGAGAGCGAGGTAGACATGCTGTGCTGTTCTGCTGTGATCTTAAGGCAAAATTGAGGCAGGAGAGGACTGCCTACTATCATTATGAGCAGATTTACAAGTAATAAAATGAGGAACTGGACCCTTATGTGTCCACTGAGTCTGAGGAGGAAATGAGCACAACTGAACCATTGCTGTCCAGTACCCATAAATCACCCCTAGGGTTTTTGGGGAAATTAATGTCAAGGGAGGAACAAAATGGTAGTAGTAGTAGTGAGAGCAGGACAGGTCAGCTGCCTGTGCCTTCTGCCAGACGTGCTGTGCCTTCTGCCAGACATGCTGTGCCTTCTGCCAGACGTGCTGTGCCTCCTGCCAGACGTGCTGTGCCTTCTGCCAGACGTGCTGTTCCTGCTGTAAGATGTGCTGTGCCTGCTGTCAGATATGCTGCCCCTGCCGCCAGTGCCACCACCAGTGCTGTGCCTGCTGCCAATACTGCCCCTGCTACCACCAGTAATGTGCCTGCCACCAGTGCTGAACCTGTTGCCGCCAGTGCTGAAGCTGCTGCTAGTGTGTCTTGTAATACTCAGGAGGGGGGAAGGAGAAGATGATGCCAAGAGTGACAGCAGGGGACCCTAAGTCACATGTGCCATCCCCAAGTGCTAGTACTACTACTACTAAGGTCCAGCAGCTTGTTAGTGTTAGGAGTGAAGGATAATCAATATCCTCATATTACTAGTGACTGTGCAGAGGAAGACTCAGGGGCTGAACTTGATGTGGTTGGTGTTAGTAGTAGTAACAGTGATGGTGAAGCAGCCCAGTGGGACTAATGTTAGGAGATTGGTAGGGGAAGCAATTGAGAGCGTCCAGACTAGAGGTCAAGGGAGCCCACAGAATTCCCCTGACCCTGGGAGTCCCATTCCCCCCACGACATTGTCCATTCTTCATATCACTGAGAAATAGTGACTGTGACATTAGGGGACCCTCTGTCGCATTGTTCGTCACCTCCTCCAAGTAACAGTGAGCTTTTGGAATTTGCGTAATTGGCAACTGCTCTAATTCCTGCTGCTGCTGAGATGAAAGGGCAGCAGGGTGCTGAGGAGCAGGCTAGTGTGCTATAGACCACCGTGGACACAGTGTGAATGGGGTCAACGATGATGTGGGACTAGGACAGGTTCCACTTGCCAGCGCCAGCAATACTCCTCCTGATTCTAGTTACAGTGCTTGTTCTGAGGCAGTAGCAGCAACAGCAGCAACATTATCCTCTACCTCAGACAGTGCAGGGGAATGTGGAGGAGAAGAAGAAAGAGGCCATTCGTCTCCCCCGTTCCCTTCCCCATGAAGTCATCATGGGTGTGGGACTATTATTCTCTTGGAGCAGGTACAGTGCAGTCATCAGCAATGGCACTGTGCACAATTTGTGACAAGTCAGTGAGAAGGAGAAAGGAGGGAACGCGCCTTGGCACAACCACCCTGATAACAGACACCATGACATTTATGTCAAACATATTAGAGGCAAACACCCACCACAGAAATCTAGCACCGCTGTTACTGTACCCCTTGACTCTCCAGAAAGGTGGAGATCAAAGAGGAGGAAGAATAGAGAAACCCAGGCAGACACTGGAAGTTCCATGACAAGTGAAACAACTAGCTCACCATCAACATCACCTTCTTCCTCTAGGGTAACTACATCTTCTGCCAATCCACCTCATTCATCGTTACCTCCCCCGCCAGGTGATAGCCACTCTTTTGATGTTAGGATATGGCAGTTCGTCTCTACCCATTGCACACTGTGTGGTGCACTGACCAAACAGGAGGAGAATCGATATCAGGCCATCAAGCGGCATCTGAGGAGATTCCATCCTGTAGAATATGCTAAGATGGTGGCAGGGAGGGTTCATAATTACTATCAAACTGTCAGCAAGTTGTCATGTGTCCTCAGCGGGTTCTGGACAAGGGGTATAGTGACAGCGGCAGTACTTTGGATACAGTTGTGCCCCCAGATGTTATTTACCACACACACTGTGCACATTGCAGTTGCTTATGAGAGGCACAGTTCCTACTCTCAAGGGAATCATTTATATTCTAATAACAACACACTCATAATATAGGAGGAGGGGCAGGTGGAGAAGAATTATTGGCCAACTTCTTTTCTCCACATAAACTGGGGGCTACGTATTGTGCTGTGCCAATAGCTATACTGCCAAATAAGTGCTTAAATACACAAATTTCTAAAAAGAGAGCAATAGTACTCACAATATCGACAATACTGGTGTACAGACCCCACCGGTATTTTAAAGAGCCTGCAGGCATATAGGGTACAAAATTATATATCACAAGTATGGGAATAATACTTCATCCATCCCATTCCGCTCACCTGGTACTCTCTAGAGACTCATTCAATCTGAAAGGGACCAGAGTTTCCATTTTGAAAATCCAATATGACTCTCTTTTTATCAGCCTCTGTATCCGATTATAGTGTACAGAGGATCTTATGAACTCTGTTACCGTAACATTAAGCACCGCTGGGTCTCTATTATGTTCAGCTGCACGGTGCTTTAACACACTGTGCAATTGGTACCCTCTCTCCACATTTCTGCGGTGCTGTCCAAATCTAGTTCTCAGCTTCTGTGTCGTCCTGCCTATATACTGGACCCCACAGGTACACTCAATTATATATATGACAAGCGCACTATCACGTGACATGTATTGTTTGGTATTAAATGTCTCTGCAGTCACCTGGGATTTAAAGAAAGGATTTTAAATCCCAGGTGACTGGAGAGACATTTGATACCAAACAATACATGTCATGTGACAGAGCGCTTGTCATGTATTTGATTGAGTGTACCTGTGGGGTCCAGTATATAGGCAGGACGACACAGAAGCTGAGAACTAGATTTGGACAGCACCGCATAAATGTGGAGAGAGGGTACCAATTGCACAGTGTGTCAAAGCACTGTGCAGCTGAACATAATAGAGACCCAGCGGTGCTTAATATTACGCCAATAGAGTTCATAAGACCCTCTGTACACTATAATCGGATACAGAGGGTGATAAACAGAGAGTCATATTGGATTTTCAAAACGGAAACTCTATTCCCTTTTGGATTGAATGAGTCTCTAGAGAGTACCAGGTGAGCGGAATGGGATGGATGAAGTATTATTCCCATACTTGTAATATATAATTTTGTACCCTATTGAAGAACTTTTTCCCAATATGGGGTAGTAAGTATGGATTTTATTTTATTTTGTTCATCTTCTCCTTCTCAGGTGGTTTCAGTATTTATCTATAGTTTAATGGAGTCAAATCCTTTTTGGGTAGGTACATATTATGGTTGAGAGAAGTGTAAAATTGGGCATCACAAGATATGTGTCCATGTAATTATGGCTACGGTAATAATTCCTTGGGAACTTTTAATGTTCTTATGAATGAATTAATAGGAATATTTATTGGTGGATTGTTGTTCAAAATGTAATAAATCTTGATGAATTTATGTATTGGGGCTTGGCTATCATGTGTGTGGAGCTCGCGTATTTGTGCACCTTATGATCCCTTTAGACCGTTTTTTGGATTAGGGGTTAACGGTGATAATTGCGAGAACCATACACATGGTGACAGAGCTCAGTTGTATGGCACATAATGATTTTTATAACAATACTCTTTTAAGTAATACATATTATTATTCATTCTTTGATGGCGAAGATTGTTTATTGTTTTTTGCATGGGTACATAATATTCCTTAGAGTGATACCCTTTGTAATATAATATTATTTATTCAATTTATTTTTTATTTCTTTTGCTGACTAGTGGAAATTGACTATCGGTCTAGGCCTGTGTCGGTCAGTAAAAGGTAGTTTTTATATAGTAAGGGTTTTAATGGTTAATGTAGTAAAGATGATAAAAGTTAACACGTATATTAACCATTTATTTGTATGACCAGTTACCCTTTATCCAGAAGAGTATTCATTTGTATCTATTTTCATTTTTGTTTTGTAATACTTGGATATTTTTACCAATATATTCGGTGATTGGCCATATAATGAATGGTATTCAATATTGAGATTGTTTTAAAGCGGAACTATCACCTAAAACCAAAGTTTTACCATGCATTTTAATGTTTAACCCGACAATAGTTCGGTGTGTGTGTTCTTCAAGTCGCCTGTTAGTGGAGAGATTTGTCCTGCAAAATCGGGCACTTCTGCATTCTGCGGGACTCCATGATGTCTCAGGACTTCCCAGCTGCCCCAGGGAGCGCGTTCATGCTCCCCTTCGAAGCTGGATTTCTGTGATGTAGCGTTACAGCAAACTCCGTTTACAATGCTACTGAGGTTGTATATAGTTGTATTACAGGTTGCAGCCTCAGTAGCACTGTAAACGGAGTTTGCTGTAACGCTACATCACAGAAATCCAGCTTTGAAGGGCAGCGTGAACGCACTCCCTGGGGCAGCTGGGAAGTCCTGAGATGTCATGGAGTCCCGTAGAACGCGGAAGTGCCCAGTTTTGCTGGGCAAATATCTCCACTACCAGGCGACTTGAAGAACACACACACACAACACTAATGTCGGGTTAAACATTAAAACACATGGTAAAACTTTGGTTTTAGGTGATAGTTCCGCTTTAAAATCAGAAATATCTAATTATAAAAGAGCCCAGAAGAGAAAGAGTTAATAGGTAACACTGACTGATGTGATTGGCCCAGTGGGTGACGATAGTTGAAAAATAGTTTATATGGGAAGTAGGGAGCAGTGGGTTTTTCTTTAGCGTTCATTCACACTGAAATTGAAACTTGATAAAGTGACGTTGTAACTGTTGCCACGAACCGCGTTGTAGATATTTGTGTAGAATGTACATTTTTATGTTTTATATTATGAGTGACATATAAATTGTCCCTCTTCTAGCCATTTTAAAATAAATGTGATTTTTGGTATCTTTAACTCGCTGGATCGTATGTATACATCTCTAAATCGAACAATCCGCTGGAGATTGACCTGGCTGCTTGAGCAGGGACGAACAAATATCCCTGCAGGCTCTTTAAAATACCGTTGGGGTCTGTACACCAGTATTGTCGATATTGTGAGTACTATTGCTGTCTTTTTAGAAATCTGTATATTTAAGAGCTTATTTGGCAATATAGCTATTGGCACTCTTTTTTGCTTGTATGTTTTTGGTTCACCATTGCACCTGGGGAGGGGGACGTTGTGGACTACAAAAGGAGCAGCTAAATACAGTGAAAGGAAAGAGCCCAAATGGAAGTGGATGATAGAATTTCTTCCACAAGCCAGAAGTGTCTGTAATGCACATAAGTGCTCTGTGGACCACTTGTAAATGTGAGTACCCTGGTTTAAATTGGAGAGTTCTCTTTTATACTGTTGTCCGGAATATATTACCCTATGAGGCACATCCTCTATTGTTTGTCTGACTTATTGTGCTGCTGCTTCCTCAGGTGCATCACTGGAGCTAGTTGTGGCAAGTGGAACCATCATCATCCATCACCCATGTTACTGCTATTGTTGATCCCATTCCCTTTCAGCTGCCTAATCATCCTGCTGCTTAAACAACTCAGCAACCGCAGCAGCAAGAACAGCAGTTACAAATTCTGCAATTATGGACTCAGGAGGACATTTGACAACGGCCAGAGGCCACTGGCCAACAAGACCTGCTGGAACTAGGCCAGTAGGGCATTTGTTTTTTCTCAGGGCTTGTGCTTTGAAAAAAATAAACAAATAAATAAATAAATTACTGTGTGTAACAGAATGACTTATCTAATTATGAGCTGTTCTCTCAGCTGTCATGTACCTATCTGATTTATATATAAACTGAGACCTCAATTTTATAGTTTGATTCTCTTATTGCATAGTTCTGCAGGGAAATGTTCATGTGAAAGATGGGATTCATGTATCAAAGTCATAGATTACATTTCAGTGTTATCAATAGTTTTTTCTACCAGTTTTCCATTCAATTCTTTGGAGATATTTGTAAATAAAACCCTTTGGAAAGCTGAAGATTTCAGCAGCTGATGTAAATATGTGGATATTTTTGTTGTGTGGTGAACACCTACATAGCAAGACCATCTAATAAACAGATTACTCCTATCGTTAATCTCCCTCTTTAATGGTATAGTAATACTTTGTTTTATCTTTATTTTATTTTGTAGGCATTAAAAAAACATGAAGAACGATATAAGTCTTATCTCTCAAACCTTTATGGTTTAAGAGATATTCTTAAGCAAAGTTTCCCCTCCCGCCCCTTTTACCTAGTGTAATACATCTCTTCTCAGATGTGGAATCCAGTCCATAGACCAGACAGATAACAGCAGGGGACAATCTTCTTCCTATGAGAACAATGAAGGAACTTCCCCCCCTTGACAAGTTTTTCAGGTTTTTCCCTTATCTTAATTGAAGATTGTCCCTCTCTGCAGTCTACCTGGGCACCTCCCTTCTGATCTGGCTGAGCAGTGTTACATCAGTAAAAGGAGCGGGAGGGGGATACTTTGTCATTGAATTACTCTTATACTACAACTCTGACAGAATTGAAATAACACTCTCCAAAGTCCAAATACTATGGTGATTAATTAGAGCTGCTTTTATTATGAAACATTACTATCCCTTTAATAGGTACAGGAGGTTATGAAATAGCTGAGGTGGACCAATCAGCCTGGTTTCAGCCTTGTTCTGCTCCTCCATTAGTTGGGAGGACATATCAAAACCAGGATTCCAAGAGCTGCATGTTCAACATTCAATCTCAGGTAAGATCTAGAGCAGGAATGGGCAACTTATGTAATTTAGATATTAATGGGCTAAAGCTCCCATCTTTGTATTGTAAGAGTTGATGGGAGGTGAGGAAGGTGTTCATGAAACGCATCAGGTTGTGAATCCTTGACATTCTCTTGTCTATTGACGGGAAAGCCCCGTTGCCTATTCGTTTTATCCAGGCTGGAAAAAAAAAGTCTTCATTTGTACTATATGCATATATACATATAATATAGCCATTTATTTATCCTAATTTTAGAACTTACCAAACAATAATGGGTTGAACAAGCTTTGGTAGCCGACATGGACAAAAAAGTTTTAGAGAAAAGAACGTGTTTTCATTCCTCCTTTCATTGGTGACATGGGACTGATACTTAGCAGCTTAGGACATTTTGATAAACATAACAAGACTGGAACAGGAACCTCCTTTGATTTGAAATTCAAAATTAAAGCAGATTTAATACAGTAAAGACACATCCTTTGATGTATCCCCCATCAGCACAAGTACTTAGAACACTTGAATGAAGGAATTTAGCATTTTTAGCAAGGAACGAGCCACAATATCATCACTAAGGATGGCAGCTGCGGGCATATCCCGGGGGCAGTTGACTAACTGCATTTCTCCTGCAGGCTAGAAACAATTGCTAAGGATTTTAGACTTTTCCTGTTACAATTCGCAAGTCAGAAACTTTATGGTTATCTTGTGACAGAATTGGTCAAGTGACATCTGTATATTGAAGCCCAAACAAGACTATTGACACAGAATACAGTAGGGTTTATTTTCTGCAACGGATATCTTGGGACTATCTACATCGGCATTATTTTAGATTATTCTTCCTACTCATTCTCGTTTTTACATTTCCGATTAATAGCTGTGCATGGATCATAGTTTCTGAAAGATACGTTTTATCTAGGCCACTGGTTCTCAAGCATTTTTACTTTTGCGGGCCCTTTAATTTTAAATAAAATCCAAGAAAAGCCTTTCAATAGAACTCTTTAAAGGGATAGTAATACTTTGTTTTAGCTGTATTTTATTTTCTAGGCATTAAAAAAACACGAAGAACGATATAAGTCTTGTCTCTCAAACCTTTATGGTTTGAGAGATATCCACAAGCAAATTTTCCCAACCCACCCCTTTTACCTAGTGTAAGCCATCTATTCTCAGATGTGGAATGCAGTCCATAGACCAGACAGATAACAGCAGGGTACAATCTTCTTCCTATGAGAACAATGAAAGGCCTGCCCCCCTTGACAAGTTTTTCAGGTTTTTCCCTTATCTTAATTGAAGATTGTCCCTCTTTGCAATCTACCTGGGCACCTCCCTTCTAATCTGGCTGAACAGTGTTACATCTGTAAAAGAGGCGGGAGGGGGATACTTTGTCATAGAATTACTCTTGAACTACAACTCTGAGAAAATTGAAATAACACTCTCCAAAGTCCAAATACTATGATGATTAATTAGAGCTGCTTTGATTATGAAACATTACTATCCCTTTAATCCCTTGGATGGGAGAGAAGTCACTAGCTCATAGTTTTTCCTCGCTAGCAATCACTGAGTCAAAACGTGTAGAAAATAAAGAAGGGAGACAAAAGGACAAGAGGCTCCCCAGCTTGAATCAGATAGGTACTGCAACCTTCACCAGCCACCACAGTGAGTAATACTCACAAAGATAGTTGCAGCTTAGCCACCTACGTGGTAAACAGCCAACACGTTTGAGGGGAATGGTAATGCCACCCCAAATCAACTTCTCTGTAATACAGTTTCAAGATGGGCCGCACCTTTGCGCTTCATTCTCCCAAAAACAACAAACCATGTAAAAAAAAAAGGGGGGGGGAGGGCACCCAATAGTGTATATGGTCATACATTTTAATAGGCTTGTTGTTTGCTTTGAAAAAGCGGCCCTCCAGCCGCGAAACGCGTTAGCATATACAGCCTTGTACATTGTTATTAATATAATATTTTATTTTTCTAATAAATAATTTTAAATACTGATATACAGTATTTTTCCACCTGCTATATCTATTGAAGGAATCTGCAATACGAGAGAGTCCCGAACGGAGATGGGTTAATCTCTCTGTAAGTACGCTTCTCAGTTGACTCTGATATCAGAGCTCTGACCAACATTAAATGTGAGTGCAATTAACATTTATTTAATTACATCTTTCACTTACTGTAATTCACTATTGGTGCCCCTCCTCTGTTCTTGTTTCTTTTTACGCCCAATAGTCTAGTACCGTTAAGTAGACCAAAGAGACCAGTTTACCAGTGTGCATTCGGAGAGATTAACCCCGTCTCCATTCGGGTAACTTCAATAATATGGAATAAAAAGATATATCCAAATGGCTCGACTGGTAAAATATGTGTTTTATAAAAATTGTATACTAAAATAAATATATATATATATATACAGAATAATTAAATAGTTCTTATGCATTTCGGGGGTGGGAACGCCTCTTTCTCAAAGAAAACAATCACTTTGGGCAATATTATTTTTTTTTCTGTAGAATGGCATTGATGACAAATGCATCTAAATTAGTAGGTTGCAATGTATCAGATAACAGTTACCAGGCCACCTCATCCTTGCTTCATTCTTCTCCATTCCATACATTACAACAGGGAACCATGACATTCCAGAAAACAGAGTTTGAGAATCAATGACTAAATACCATGTGGATTCTTGAATGGGGTTTTCTGGTCTGTGGTACGTAGACCATTGCTTTTGAATATGAAGATAAAGTGAACTTTCACCTTGAATTATGTTTTCATACATGAAATATTGATTATAAACTACCTATGTCTCATGTTAGCCAAAAGGCCAGGAACTGTATAATTTATTGAATGATAATTTATCGAATGATATTAATTTCTGGACACCGATCCCTTTCAGTGCATTACCATATGCTAATGAAGGTCTGTGCTATGCTGATAACTTAATTAACATAAACACTTAGAGAGAGAAAATAAAAGTATTAATATCTCAGACTGTTCATCTGCTGGCCCACAGCGAGTAGGTTCTGCCTAGATTCAATCATGGTGAGTAGGTTCTGCCTAGATTCAATCATGAAAAACAATGTGTTGCATACCCCGCTGGCACTCATAGGTTTAATTGGCTAATTTTCTCTGGGATGCAATCGCTTTGATCTCTTCTTCAGGAATATTTAGGATGAATGCTGAATACAAAACACATACATCCATAGACTGTCCTGTATTTTGTATTCAGCATTCACACAAAAATGCCCGAAGAAGAAGAGACCTAAGTTGTTTTGACATCTTGAATCCTAGAGCTACTCTGTTCGCCAATAAAGGTATCTCTTTCACTCTACCACACTCCTACTTTTACTATGACTAACCTGATACCAGCTTTTACCTAGATTCAATCATAGCACAGTGTGTGTTCATTTTCTTTTTTGACATACTCCTATATTTTTTACGATTGATCGTTTCGTTTTGTTTTTTGGGGGTAGTGAAGTGTTATATTTAGAGGTGCAATTTGGTAATTTAACCACTGCAATCATCTATTATTCAAATTGCAGCAGTGGCATTGCAAGGGTTAATGGTGCATTATAATGCGTGTTTGAGACATTTAAAGGGACAGTAATGTCCCATAAAAAATTATTATAGTTTTGTAAAGGATAAAAAATAAACTATGGCACAAATCCTATCTCTCAAACCTCTATGGTTTGAGAGATATTTGCATAGAAAGTTCCCCCTCCCTCCCCTTCTTCTGATGTCAGCTGTAAAGCTGAGAGCAGGACATCTGTGTCGGCCGACTCGAGGAGCCTCTTCAGCAGAGCCGAAATCACATTCCTTAAAGCGAACTACTTCACTGGAATGGTCTACAATGTGTGCTTGCAAACCAGGCACACTTTGTAGACCTTTCCACTGAAGTAATTATTTTTCCAATAATGCAATTTCGGCTCTGCTGCCGAGCCGCTACTTGATCCCCAGACCGGTATCTCCTGCTGTCAGCACAGCACCGACGTCAGGAGAGGTTTGAGAGATAGGATTTGTGCCATAGAGTTTATTGTTTTATCCTCTGCAAAACTAAAAGCATTTTTTATGGGACATTACTGTGCTGTCTGGCTATGCTATCATTACCGCAACAATTTATTTTCTATTTTGCAGCTGTGGCACTGTAAAGGTTAATGGTGCATTGTAATGCGCATCTGATGAGATGTTTAAAGGGATAGTAATACTTAAAATGTAAAAAAAAATATGTTGTAGGGTTTATCCCCCTGAGTAAAACAAGAGTACTCCCACTGCTGAAAGGTGTTTTATTCAAAAGTTATTAATTTTCAAAGTTGAATTATTTAGGTGCAATATCACAGTGGCCTGAAATTGTACAGTGGCGCTGTTGCTACACGATCCTATGGACAGCTCTGGTCAGTTGACCATAAATCTCCATAGGATGGTGTAGAAACAGCGCCACTGTACAATTTCAGGCCACTGTGATATTGCACCTAAAAAATTCAACTTTGAAAATTAATAACTTTTGAATGAAACACCTTTCAGCAGTGGGAGTACTCTTGTTTTACTCAGGGGGATAAGCCCTACAACATATTTTTTTTTACATTTTAAGTATTACTATCCCTTTAAAGAGTTATATTAACAATATGGTGGATACAATTAAAAGAGAGTACTTGCACTTATTTGTATCTCTCAAACCATTATGATGTGAGAGATATAGGAAAATAAAGTTCTCGCTCCCTCCCCTTTCTGTTTGATGAGCTGTAAAGCTGTCAGAAGCAGATTCTGGTTCCTGGATCAGACGGTGGCTCTTCAGCAGCGCGGACATAGCCATACCTAAAAATAAATACTTCATCGGAATGGTCTACAACGTGTGTCTGGTTTGCAAGCACATGTTGTAGACCATTCCAATGAAGTATTTATCTTTAGATCTTGTTATAGTGATGATGCTGAAGAGCAGCATCTGGTCAAGTGACCAGAATCTGCTTCTGACAGCTTTACAGCTCATCAAACAGAAAGGGGAGGGAGTGGAGAACTTTATTTTCCTATATCTCTCACACTATAACGGTTTGAGAGATACAAATAAGTGCAAGTAATCTTTTAATTGTATCTACCATACAGTTAATACTTTTTTTCTGACATTACTATCCCTTTAAATAAACCCATCATTTATACTTACGTATTGTTTAATATGTATTATTTTTCAGCATTTTTTATTTTTCTTGATTTGTTGTCATGTCAATCTTATTCTTATATATGGAATACTAGTTGAACAGCCCGTTACACGGGCCACAGTGCCTCAGGCAGCCGGTCGCAGGGCAGTCACACGCGGTGGAGACTGTCCGCGCCTTGGCTGATACAGATCTGGACGCTTCGGAGCGCCCAGCTCTGTATCAGCTGCGGCGGGAGCAGTCTCCAGTGCGTGTGACTGCGGCACGCGCAGCAGTATCTACTGCGCATGTCGGGCGTTACACACAACTTGGCGAATTATTATATAGGATGTTTTCTGCCATGGACTCATGAAAGATCACATTTAGAATAAAGTTTTTTTTACTCATATTGTAGAGTGATATATTTCTATTGGGTGAACTGATGTTCCCATATATAGACAGCATCGAATGGTGTATGTAATTACTGTGTGTTCAATATTCTCCCAGCACGTAAACTAATCAGCATACAGTGCCATTCTGTGCCACCAACAAAGGTTATCATCTCAAACACAATTCATATTGCACACAAATGACAAGCACAACATATGAACAGTTTTTAGTTTATTACAATTAATTAACCTTATCTTAGGTTGACAAGTCACCTCTACTGTAGATTTGTCTTTCTGGTGATCTGATAATCAAGAAATGAGCCAGCAACTGAAGATGTATATAAAAATACATGTATAAAAGTAGGACACTGAAAAATAAATGGATAGAAATCGAGAGAGAGAGGCATTGAGCCTTTTTGTTGTATTTCAGGAAATCCAACTTGTCTGATTATACTGTACCTCAGGGAGTAAAAGGCCTGGATAATCCACACACTAAACAGTCCTAATGAGATCTAATTGAGCACAGATGGACGAGCAGAATTATTGTCATCAACAATAGCTAACTATGTGGAAGAATATTCCCCAGGGACATCACTGTGATGGGCCACTGCAAGCCACGCATTGCTACTTGTGTATAATGTTTGTGAGACAATACCTCATGTCTTAGGTATTGGGAACAACTGTATAAGGCAGTACTGTGTGACCTCTTTCAGACAATAGCAGTGGCGTATATGAATTAAACCAGAACTGACACTTTGTAACAAATAGGAGATTCGGAAGTGTTTTCAAAAGCATGTATGTTTATGTTAGCCACATGCTATTTAAAATTATAGTTCACAAGATATTTAAATATATTTATTTGTCAGGTTATGGAAATGAGCTTGTACTGTCCAGAAAGGCACGTCAATTGGGAGGGAGATCAGTGAGGAATGTTAGTTTCTGTCTGGCAGGGAGCTGCAGGTGGGAGGAAGAGCAGGGTAGAATGTAGTATCTGTCTGGAGGGGGAGCTGCAGGTGGGACAGAGAGCGGTGTTGAATATTACTATCTATCTAGCAGGGAACTGCAGGTGGGAGGGAGAGCAGGGTAGAATGTAGTATCTATCTGGCAGGGAGTGGTAGGTGGGAGGGAGAGCAGTGTGGAATGTTAGTATCTATCTGGCAGGGAGTGGTAGGTGGGATGGAGAGCAGTGTGGAATGTTAGTATCTATCTGGCAGGGAGTGGTAGGTGGGATGGAGAGCAGTGTGGAATGTTAGTATGTATATGGCAGGGAGCTGCAGGTGGGAGGGAGAGCAGGGTGGAATGCAGTATGTATCTGGCAGGGAGTGGTAGGTGGGATGGAGTACAGTGTGGAATGTTAGTATCTATCTGGCAGGGAGTAGCAGGTGGGATGTAGAGCAGTGTGGAATGTTAGTAACAGTCTGGCAGGGAGAGGCAGATGGGATGGAGAGCAGTGTGGAATGTTAGTATCTATCTAGCAGGGAGTGGAAGGTGGGATGGAGAACAGTGTGGAATGTTAGTAACTGGCAGGGAGCTGCAGGTGGGAGGGAGAGAACGTGGAATGTTAGTAACTGTCTGACAGGGAGTGGCAGGTGGGAGGGAGAGCAGTGTGGAGTGTTAGCATCAATCTGGCAGGGAGTGGCAGGTGGGATGGAGAGCAGTGTGGAATGTTAGTAACTGGCAGGGAGCTGCAGGTGGGAGGGAGAGCAACGTGGAATGTTAGTAACTGTCTGACAGGGAGTGGCAGGTGGGAGGGAGAGCAGTGTGGAATGTTAGTATCTATCTAGCAGGGAGTGGCAGGTGGGAGGGAGAGCAACGTGGAATGTTAGTAACTGTCTGACAGGGAGTGGCAGGTGGGATGGAGAACAGTGTGGAATGTTAGTAACTGGCAGGGAGCTGCAGGTGGGAGGGAGAGCAACGTGGAATGTTAGTAACTGTCTGACAGGGAGTGGCAGGTAGGAGGGAGAGCAGTGTGGAATGTTAGTATCAATCTGGCAGGGAGTGGCAGGTGGGATGGAGAACAGTGTGGATTATTAGTATCTGAGTGGTAGGGAGTGGTAGGTGGGAGGGAGAGCAGTATGGAATGTTAGTATCTGACTGGCAGGTGGGAGGGAGAGCAGTGTGGAATGTTAGTATCTGACTGGCAGGTGGGAGGGAGAGCAGTGTGGAATGTTAGTATCTGACTGGCAGGTGGGAGGGAGAGCAGTGTGGAATGTATCTGACTGGCAGGTGGGAGGGAGAGCAGTGTGGAATGTTAGTATCAATCTGGCAGGTAGAAGCAGGTGGGATGGAGAACAGTGTGGAATGTTAGTAACTGTCTGGCAGGGAGTGGCAGGTGGGAGGGAGAGAAGTGTGGAATATTGTTATGTTGCTGGGAGGGAGTGACAGGTGGGTGGGAGAGCAGTGAGAAATGTTGGTATGTGGCTGGTATGCCTTGGCATTATCTTATGCGCATAAACTGACATATAAACAAAATATCTCATAATTTTACTTTAAATAAAGAATGGATAACATACATAGAGGTGCTCTGAAAGCTTTTTCAAAATCAAATATTGTTTGAAAAGTGACAGTAGGAATTTGAGATCATCACTGAGACTCCCTAGTTACGTTTTTGTAATTTTTTGTGATTTAATTTTTTACTAATTTTCACAGCATTTATATTTTAGTGATCTTGGAATCTGGGGTTTGCAGGGACAGATTTATTGATTTCATTGGGAACAGTTAAAGGAGCAGTAAACTTTTTTTTATGAAAACACATATTTTACAGAGCTTTTCCTGCTGAATAAAACAAGGTCACTCCCATCACTGTCAGATGTTTTATTCAAAATTTATAGCAGTTTAAATAATCAGGAAGTGAATTTACTGTGTTTACTTCCTGATAGTTCTGACAGGAAGTGACTCAGCAGTTTCTATCACATTCTATGGAGAACTGTATGTCTCTGACTTTTCTCGCCATTAGAATCTAACAGGAAATCTGATTAGAATTTGACCACTAGAGGTCACTGCTAATGTAAAAAAACATGGGTTTAAACTGTAATAACTCTGGAAATATAAATCTCTCGGCAGTGGGAGTACCCTTATTTTACTCAATAGGAAAATCCCTACAATATATATTTTTTCATAAAAGTAGTTTACTGCTTCTTTAATCGTGAGAACTTTATTCTTACATTCGTAAACAGAAAAATAGCTTGACATACTTTAATGCTGGTAAATAGGATTTTCTTTTAAAAGGATAGCGCTCTTTTATATTGAAACATTATATATCGCAACGTTTATGCTGCTGAGTAAAACAAGGTAACTCCCACTGCTGAGAGATGTTTATTCAAAGGTTTTTACAGCTAAAACTTGCCTTTTTTGGTTGCAGTACCTCCAGGGTCAGAGAGCACTGCATTATACAACTCTCCATCAGCAAATGTTTATGTGTACATGTGTGTGTGTGTGTGTGCACATATGTGAGAGTGTGTGTAAGCGTGTGTGAGTGAGTATGTGTATGAGTGTGAGTAACAGTGTGTGAGAAGGCATTTGAGCAAGAGAGTGTGTGAGCGAGGGAGCGTGTTTGAGCTTACGTGTTTCGTGTGTATTGCGTATAGTATTGGGTATAGCTTATTGCCTAAGATGTATCGCTTTTTGCATTTTGCATTTTACATATAGCCTTTTGCCTATTGCATTTTACGTATAGAATTTTGTTTATTGTGCATATCATATTGCTTTTGCCTACTGAATACAGTGTTGTCCTATTGCGTACAGCATTTGGCTATAGCGTCTTGCATGTAGCTTTTGGGACATTGCTTAGCATTTGGCATATAACGTCTTACTCAGTGCTTTCCAAACTGTGTGTGACGACATGTTAGTGTGTCGGCCGCAGTGTGTAGGTGTGTCACAGGCAAAGGTGCTGTTTACACAGCGCGAGATTGTCATTCACCCCAAGCATGAGGTACACTGGGAGCTGAGGTAAAACACTACTACTTAATAGTCGCATTTACACAGCGCAAGATTGCCTCCGTGTGCTGCATACACCTGGAGCTCCACAAAAGATCTGTAACAGCTGGAGTGCCTCCGTGTGCTGCATACATAATATGCATGCAGCACACTGAGGTACTCCAGCTGTTACAAATCTTTTGGTGGTTCAGCTGTTAAAATCTTTTGAGATGCCACCTCCTCTATACCTCTGCCCTCTCTGTGGGTTGCCAGGCTGGAGTGTCCCTGTGCGCCGAGGCTGCCTGTCACATGGCTGCTGCTTCTGCTTGTGGTGCCGATGAGATAGGAAAGACGGACATTACTTCTAAAATCAGTTATGCGCTATGTACTTACTAATGCGACATGAGAATCTTGCGCTTATATGTAGCGCAACATTCTCATGTCGCTCTTATAAAAACCACACAACATGCTTAATGCCTTCTGCAGTTACAATTTATGTATGTATCCATATCTCTTATAAGGGGTTATTAGTTTAACCTCCGGTTTGCTAGCAAAACTGAATTACTGTGTCACGAAATGATGCACGTCTAAAAAGTGTGTCACCAACGTGAAAAGCTTGGAAAGCTCTGGTCTTGCTTACAGCACTTTGCTTATAGAGTTTGGAGTATTGTGTATAGTTTTGGGGGTATTGCGTATAGCAGTTGGCATATAGCGTATAGATTATTGTGCATTGAATTTGGTGTATAGTGTTTGGTGTATTGTATTTGGTGTATTGCATATGGAGTGTAGTGTTCGGTGTATAGTTTATTGCGTTTGACTTTTGGCGGTCCCAAGGAAGGTGCGCAGAGAGGACTCCGGTCTGAATTCGGAGCACCCCGCACCGCCGTCTCTACTGTACATGACTGCAGAGTGTGCATCCGTCTCTACTGTGCATGACTGCAGCGCGTGCAGCCGTCTCTACTGAGCATGATGGCTTCTGACAAACATCCTTAGCGAATTATTATACAGGATAGATGCTAACAGCCGATGGAGAACAGCATTTCAGCATTAGAACGAAGAGTTAAATCACTTGACAGGGTATTTTATGGCCCTGCTGAATGTGCTGACATAGGGAATTGTAAGCCAGTTACACATTATTATTCTTAACTTTCACTTAGATATATCAACTCTCCACAAAAGCTTAAAATCCCATTTCTGGCTTCTGAAGCCAAGGGCAGCGTTAGCCTTTTTTTTTTTAGAGCATTAAGCAATATTTTTAGGACCTGTTAATATCACTGCTACAACTTCTTTTTGTTATTATTATTCTCGACACACATTCATTTAATTATTGAATTAAATGTGGCATTTAAGTGTTTAATTTTTTTTTGCCTTGCGGTTAAGTCTTAGTTCACAAGGGGTGACTGTTGCAGAGGTAGAAATGCACTGAAAGCATTCATTAATTATCATTGTATTTATGGAACTATTCACACAGGCTGTTTTACAGAGCGTGATACAGGCAGATGCCAAAGACAGTGCATTAAAGCACATACAGATTTGTAGTATAGATCTCAATGGAATCATTAAATACAGCAGGGAGTTGCACTTTCCATGTAATTTTGCCACCGATGCTGCTCAGCAATGCATTGCCCTCCTACCCTAGCACTGACTTCCTGACTTATCCCTACATTACCTCCCCCACTCACTGACACTGCTCAGCAATGCATTACCCACCTCCCCTAGCACTATCTTCCTGTCTTATCCCTACATTACCTCCCCCACTCACTGACACTGATCAGCAATACATTGCCCACCTCCCCTAGCACTGACTTCCTGTCTTATCCCTACATTACCTTCCCACTCACTGACACTGCTCAGCAATGTACTGCCCACCTCCCCTAGCACTGACTTCCTGTCTTATCCGTACATTACCTCCCCCATTCACTGACACTGCTCAGCAATGCATTACCCACCTCCCCCAGCACTGACTTCCTGTCTTATCCCTACATTACCTCCCCCACTCACTGACACTGATCAGCAATACATTGCCCACCTCCCCTAGCACTGACTTCCTGTCTTATCCCTACATTACCTCCCCCACTCACTGACACTGATCAGCAATACATTGCCCACCTCCCCTAGCACTGACTTCCTGTCTTATCCCTACATTACCTCCCCCATTCACTGACACTGCTCAGCAATGCATTACATACCTCCTGTAGCACTGACTTCCTGACTTATCCCTACATTACCTCCCCCACTCACTGACACTGATCAGCAATACATTGCCCACCTCCCCTAGCACTGACTTCCTGACTAATCCCTACATTACCAAACCCACTCACTGACCCTGCTCAGCAAATGCATTACCCACCTCCCCTAGCACTGACTTCCTGTCTTATCCCTACATTACTTCCCCCACTCACTGACACTGCTCAGCAATGCATTTTCTGCTTCCCTAGAACTGACTTCCTGTCTTATCCCTACATTACCTCCCCCACTCACTGACACAACTCAGCAGTGCATTACCCACCTCCCCTAGCACTAACTTCCTGTCTTATCCCTACATTAACTCCCCCATTCACTGACACTGCTCACAAATGCATTACCCACCTCCCCTAGCACTGACTTCCTGTCTTATCCCTACATTACCTCCCCCATTCACTGACACTACTCAACAATGCATTACCCACCTCCCCTAGTACTGACTTCCTGTCTTATCCCTACATTACCTCCCCACTCACTGACACTGCTCAGCAATGCATTACCACCTCCCCTAGCACTGACTTCCTGTCTTATCCCTACATTACCTCCCCCACTCACTGACACTGCTCAGCAATGCATTACCAACCTCTCCTAGCACTGACTTCCTGTCTTATCCCTACATTACCTCCCCCACTCACTGACACTACTCAGTAATGCATTACCCACCTCCCCTAGCACTGACTTCCTGTTTTATCCATACATTACCTCCCCACTCACTGACACTGCTCAGTAATGCATTACCCACCTCCCCTAGCACTGACTTCCTGTTTTATCCCTACATTACCTCCCCACTCACTGACACTGCTCACAAATGCATTACCCACCTCTCCTAGCACTGAGTGGTTTAGTGTCAGTGTGTGTGTGTGTGAGTTAATGTGTGGCTAACAAAAGAAGTGCCTGCATGCTTTAATTAGTATCATCTTAATACAAAACCTAGTTTTCTCATTAAAAACTAATAATAGAACATATAGGTGATTTTTAAACGCTCTTTCAAATTAACAAAACTTGTTTTTCTGTGATAGTGTCCCTTTAATAAAAAGGCCTCGAAGGGTTAAACCTTCTCAAGCTGAGCTTACAGTCAAACAGGACAGTGGATAGTGCATTATTCCTGACAAAGTAGAATGTGAAAGCTGAACTTGTTTCTGGGGACTGAGATGCTTTTCCTCCCTTGATTGGTGCTACATGAAATCTCAGTTTCCTGTCTTGTCTTTACTGTCCACAGATGTTTCCCAGTTAGCTGAAGATGGAGTCTTGGCAGCGAGCCTGTCTGAACCCTGAATTCGGGCCAGGAGTCTTTGTTTCCAGCGGACCACCTGCAGCCCAAGCATATTTCTGCAAAAGCTAGTAAGGGACTGTGGGGCTTCAGTGGGGTGGGGACCTTTATTCTAGATGAATAGGGCCATAACTTAACAATGAGGGGAATCTGATGTCATCTAGAGCGAGTGAAAGGGGTGAAGTATCTGCCATTCATCTCTAAGTCAATGAAGTACCTGAGAAACTGGGTCCCCCTTTGTATGCTTTGTAGAGGATACATTTAAATAGCAGGTCAGAAAGAGTAACCGTTCCGGCAGGGGAATCACAGCGATTTTACCCTTTGTAAATAGTAACCAGGAGAGTTCCAATACGCAGGAAAACTGTCAACACCGTTTAACCCTTTGAGTGGCAGAGGGCGTACCCCTCTGGCATTCAAAGGGTTAAAGTGACAGTCAACTTTTTATTTTTTCATACATATTATGCACATGCATGCGGAATATATAATGTACAGTTACACACACACACATACACATATATATATATTTTTAAATCTTGATGGTTTTATGCCCCCGACAATGAGATAACTGAATTTATCTTTCCAGGGAGCTTTCCATCAGGACTGTGAAAGCAGAATGGTAATACAGTGTAACACTATCCCTGCTGCAGAAAACCCTGCCTATACTACTACTACATATAGTGCACTGAGCAATGCAGGGACAGTGATACAATATAACGCAATTCCTCCTGCTGAAATGCCTGCCTATACTACTACTACATACAGTGCACTGAGTAATGCGGGGACAGTGATACAATATAACGCAATTCCTCCTGCTGAAATGCCTGCCTATACTACTACTACATACAGTGCACTGAGTAATGCGGGGACAGTGATACAATGTAATGCAATTCCTGCTGCTGAAATACCTGCCTATACTAGTACTACATACAGTGCACTGAGTAATGCAGGGACAATGATACAATGTAACACAATCCCTGCTGCTGAAATACCTGCCTATACTATACTACATACAGTGCACTGAGTAATGTAGGGACAGCGATACAATGTAACGCAATCCCTGCTGCTGAAATACCTGCCTATACTACTACAACATACAGTGCACTGAGTAATGCAGGGACACCGATACAATGTAACGAAATCCCTGCTGTTGAAATACCTGCCTATACTATACTACATACAGTGCACTGAGTAATGTAGGGACAGTGATACAATGTAACGCAATCCCTTCTGCTGAAATACCTGCCTATACTACTACTACATACAGTGCACTGAGTAATGCAGGGACAGCGATACAATGTAACGAAATCCCTGCTGCTGAAATACCTGCCTATACTACTACTACATACGGTGCACTGAGTAATGCAGGGTCAGTGATACAATGTAATGCAATTCCTGCTGCTGAAATACCTGCCTATACTATACTACATACAGTGCACTGAGTAATGCAGGGACAGCGATACAATGTAACGAAATCCCTGCTGTTGAAATACCTGCCTATACTATACTACATACAGTGCACTGAGTAATGTAGGGACAGTGATACAATGTAACGCAATCCCTGCTGCTGAAATACCTGCCTATACTACTACTACATACAGTGCACTGAGTAATGCAGGGACAGCGATACAATGTAATGCAATTCCTGCTGCTGAAATACCTGCCTATACTATACTACATACAGTGCACTGAATAATGCAGGGACAGCGATACAATGTAACGAAATCCCTGCTGTTGAAATACCTGCCTATACTATACTACATACAGTGCACTGAGTAATGTAGGGACAGTGATACAATGTAACGCAATCCCTGCTGCTGAAATACCTGCCTATACTACTACTACATACAGTGCACTGAGTAATGCAGGGACAGCGATACAATGTAACGAAATCCCTGCTGCTGAAATACCTGCCTATACTATACTACATACAGTGCACTGAGTAATGCAGGGACAGTGATACAATGTAACGCAATCCCTGCTGCTGAAATACCTGGCTATACTACTACTACATACAGTGCACTGAGTAATGCAGGGACAGTGATACAATGTAACGCAATCCCTGCTGCTGAAATACCTGCCTATACTACTACTACATACAGTGCACTGAGTAATGCAGGGACAGTGATACAATGTAACAAAATCCCTGCTGCTGAAATACCTGCCTATACTACTACTACATACGGTGCACTGAGTAATGCAGGGACAGTGATACAATGTAATGCAATCCCTGCAATCCCTGCTGCTGAAATACCTGCCTATACTACTACTACATAAAGTGCACTGAGTAATGCAGGGACAGTGATACAATGTAACGCAATCCCTGCTGCTGAAATACCTGGCTATACTACTACTACATACAGTGCGCTGAGTAATGCAGGGACAGTGATACAATGTAACACAATCCCTGCTGCTGAAATACCTGCCTATACTACTACTACATACAGTGCACTGAGTAATGCAGGGACAGTGATACAATGTAACGCAATCCCTGCTGCTGAAATACCTGGCTATACTACTACTACATACAGTGCGCTGAGTAATGCAGGGACAGTGATACAATGTAACACAATCCCTGCTGCTGAAATACCTGCCTATACTACTACTACATACAGTGCACTGAGTAATGTGGGGACAGTGATACAATGTAACGCAATCCCTGCTGCTGAAATACCTGCCTATACTACTACTGCATACAGTGCACTGAGTAATGCGGGGACAGTGATACAATGTAACTCAATCCCTGCTGCTGAAATACCTGCCTATACTACTACTACATACAGTGCACTGAGTAATGCAGGGACAGTGATACAATGTAATGCAATCCCTGCTGCTGAAATACCTGCCTATACTACTACTACATACAGTGCACTGAGTAATGCAGGGACAGTGATACAATGTAACGCAATTCCTCCTGCTGAAATACCTGCCTATACTACTACTACATACAGTGCACTGAGTAATGCAGGGACAGTGATACAATGTAATGCAATCCCTGCTGCTGAAATACCTGCCTATACTACTACTGCATACAGTGCACTGAGTAATGCGGGGACAGTGATACAATGTAATGCAATCCCTGCTGCTGAAATACCTGCCTATACTATTACTACATACAGTGCACTGAGTAATGCAGGGACAATGATACAATGTAACGCAATCCCTGCTGCTGAAATACCTGGCTATACTACTACTACATACAGTCCACTGAGTAATGCAGGGACAGTGATACAATGTAATGCAATCCCTGCTGCTGAAATACCTGCCTATACTACTACTACATAAAGTGCACTGAGTAATGCAGGGACAGTGATACAATGTAAAACAATCCCTGCTGCTGAAATGCCTGCCTATACTACTACTACATACAGTGCACTGAGTAATGCAGGGACAGTGATACAATTAATGCAATTCCTCCTGCTGAAATACCTACCTATACTACTACTACTACATACAGTGCACTGAGTAATGCAGGGACAATGATACAATGTAACGCAATCCCTGCTACTGAAATACCTGGCTATACTACTACTACATACAGTGCACTGAGTAATGCAGGGACAGTGATACAATGTAACGCAATTCCTCCTGCTGAAATACCTGCCTATACTACTACTACATACTGTGCACTGAGTAATGCAGGGACAGTGATACAATGTAACACAATCCCTGCTGCTGAAATACCTGCATACTGAGCAGTGAGTGGTGCAGGGACAGTGATACAATGTAACGGTATCCATGCTGCAGAATTACCTGCCTATATTAATACATGCAGAGCACTGAGTGGTACAGGGACAATGATACAATGTAGCTATTTCTCTTCTGTAGAAAAACCTGCCTAGACTACAGCATAGAGAGGACTGAGTGGTGCAGGGACAGTGATACAATGTAACTATTTCTCTTCTGTAGAAAAACCTATAATGTAACTCTATAGAAAACCCTGTCTGTAGTACAGCATACAGAGAACTGAGTGGTGCAGAGACAGTGATACAATTTAATAATATCACTCCTGCAGCATACATAGAATATTGTGATGCAGAAACAGTGCAACATTGTATCACTGTCCCTGCTTTCACAGCCCCTTAAAGAATGTTCTCTGACAATTGATATTCTGAGAGCTGAATGTTAAGGACATAAAATGTAAAAAAAACATAGGTAATCATGGAAAAACTATACAAAAACATGGGCAATACAACTATTTATGTGATGTACTTTTAGAATATGTAAATTCAGTTGGAGCTATGCTTAACCCCTTACTGACCACCCAATTCATGGGTGGGCGGCCATTAAGGACCACAGAACATTTTCTTTTTTGTAGTGGATTCTGGGATACATAGTAACGTAGCAAAATAGTTGATGAGGCTGAAAAAAGACATATGTCCATCAAGTCCAGCCCATGCCAAAAACACCCCTGTTGATCCAGAGGAAGGCAAAAAAAAACCCCCCTCTGGAGCAATTTCTAATTAAGCCCCAAGTGGGTATAAAAATTCCTTCCTGACTCCAAATTGCAGTCAGATATTTCCCCGGATGAACATCCTATCTGCTTTGTAGCCGACTGTCATAATTTTCGACATTGCTCTGTGCCAGATAGGCATCCATTGCTTTTTTTGAAAGCAGTTGCATTTTCTGCAAGTACAACAACCTGAGGCAATGAATTCCATAGCTTTACTACCCTTACTGTAAAGAATCCCTGCCTTTGCTTTAGTCAAAAACTCCTTTCCTCTAGTCTTTATGGATGACCTCTTGTTCTTAGCTCCGCACTGGTCTTTAATGCCAATCCATCGTTGACGTTCATGGCACATCGTTGGTCCTTAAGGTGTTAAAAGACTATGCAGTTCTTAGGTAGTTATCCTTCATACAACAGTCAGATATAAATTGATTCACTATTTTAGGACCAAAGGGGTGTGGCCCAATGTGTTGCACAGTCCCCTGTTCATTAATGAGTTAAAAGGCAAAATATATATGTTAAAGACTCCATTAACCCTTTGAGTCAGTGGTGTAACAATAGGGGTTCTAGGGGTAGCAATTGCGAATGGGACTATCACTCTAGGGGCCTGGTTACCCCTGCGACCCTGGCACCCACAACAAGCTGAGTGAGGTCTGTGCCTTCTTCAGCACAGACTTCTATTAGCAGCTGAGCTCCCTCCCACACTCTAGTAATGAAGAAGGCTGGGAGGTGACATCATCTTGCAGCGCTCTGCATTACTAGAGAAAGGACCATGCGGGAGCTCTGAGTTCCTAATAGAGGTCTGTGCAGGAGGCACAGACCTCTCCTGCCATGCCACTGGACCACCAGGGAGGTAGGAGATGGATACTGTGGAGCGATGTGGAGGTGGAGAAAGGACATTGGAGGGCAATGTGGAGAGAGGACATTGGGGGGAATGTGGAGAGAGAACATTGGGGGGAATGTGGAGAGAGAACATTGGGGGCAATGCGGAGGTGGAGAAAGGACATTGGGGGGCAATGTGGAGAAAGGACATTGGGGGGCAATGTAGTCAGGGGGGCCTCATGGCAATTTTTGCACCAGGGCCCAGTGTCCTCTAGTTACGCCTCTGCTTTGAGTGCCCAACGTGTATCCAGTGCATTGCAAATCAATGGACTGGATACCCCTCTGTCACTCAAAGGGTTAATGGTCTCCCTCAAGTGTACAAAAGCCTGAATATTCCGGGTAATAGTTCACTGAACGTTAACTTCACCGTCCTCCTCGTGTCTTGCTGGTGACATGAAACATAACATGAGAATTAAAGTGGCCCTGTCACCTGTCACCATAAGATGAGTTTAATTAGCTTTACAGAAAGTTCCAATGTGCCTGTATGGTGTACTAGTAGTTTGTATGTCACATACATAGCTACTGAGAAAGACTGTGTCATTTGGTGGCACAGTCTGGTACACTGTGCTAATTCTCTTCACAGTGTAGTAATGCGGCAGAGACCTATCTGACATCAGATACGTTAAGTTGGTGCCGATATCAAATGTACTGGAGTGTTAGTTTGAAATAAAATTAGTATTCATACAAAATTGTTTGGCTAAAGTTTCAGGTAAGTATTACCATAATCTTCTACAAGTCCACTGGTAACATACCTGGGAACTTCATTCCCTTGTACCCCAGGAGAGGGCTCATGTGCTGCAACCAAGGGGTGTAAATCATGTGACTTGCGATAAAGGGGTGGGGTTTAACTAGGTGGGTGGGGCTTACTGTCATTGTCCCAGGGAAATGGACGGGAAGTGGGCAGAAAATGGTGGTAAGGAGGAGAAGTGGGAGGAACATGGTGGGAAGGAAGAGATATGGGCAGGAAGTAGGAGAAACAGGTTGAGAAAGAGGAGAAGTTGGTAGGAATTGGATAGAACAGGGTGGGAGGGAGGAGAAGTGGGTAGAAAGTGAGAGGAACAGGGTGGGAAGGAGGAGAATTGGGTGGGAAGTGGGAGGAACAGATTGAGAAGGATAAGTGGGTGGTAAGTGGGCAGATCATGGTGGGAAGGAGGAGACGTGTGTGGGACATGGGAGGAACAGGGTGAGAAGGAGAAGAAGTGGCTAGGAAGTGATTGGAACAGATTGAACAGGACGAAAAGCAGCTGGGAAGGGAGCACAACAGGGAGGGAAGGAGGAAAAGTGGGCAGGAAGTAGGTGGGAAGAAGAAGCATTGGGTGGGATAGTGGAAGCAACAGGGCATGAAGAAGAAGTGGACAGAACAGGATGGAAGGGAGGAGAAATGGGTGGGAAGTGGGAGGAACAGGGTGGGAAGGAGGAGATGTGGGCAGGAAGTGATTGTAGCAGATTAAGAAGGAGGAGAAGTGGGCAGGAAGTGATTGTAGCAGACGAAGAAGGAGGAGAAGTGAGCAGGAAGTGATTGTAGCAGATTAAGAAGGAGGAGAAGTGGGCAGGAAGTGATTGTAGCAGGTTAAGAAGGAGGAGGGAAGGAAGAGAAGTGGACAGAGTTTCACAGGAAAGCAAGCACTGCCAGAGAATCAGCTGGTATTTACATTTCTCCAGGGTAGAGTTCCCAGGTAAGGCTGGTAGTCACGGAACCGCACTTACGCTGAGGATCAGGTACTAAGATAAATTGATCGGTTCTGCTGCAAAACATCTACATCACATGGAACAGATACAAACTGGGGTTTTAAAGTGTTAGTAATGCCCGAAAAAAAGTTCATTCTATGTGGTAGATTTTACAAAAATAATGTATTTGGAGAAAGTCCTATCTCTCAAACCTTTATGATTTGAGAGATATCAGCCACTAAAGTTCCCCTTCTCCTGATGTCTGTAAACCTGACAGAAGTAGATCCGTGTTGGCCGACAGGAGGAGTCTCTTCAGTAGAGCCGCAGTAGCGACACTGGAAAATAATTACTTCATTGGAACAGTCTACAAAGTGTGCTTGCAAACCAGGCACACTTTGTAGACCTTTCCAATTAAGTAATTATTTTCAATATCGCTACTGCAGCTCCGCTGCAGAGCCGCTGGCTGGTCCCGGGACCGGGATCTCCTTTTGTGAGCATACCGCTGACGTCAGGGAAAGGGGAGGGAGGGGCGAACTTTAGCAGAGAATATCTCTCAAACCGTAAAAGTTTGAGAGATAGGACTTTCTTCAAATACTTTATTTTTGTAAAATCTACCATATAGAATAAGCTTTTTTTTTGGTATTACTAACCCTTTAAATCGTTTTAATGGTAGAGAGATCTCCCTAGCATTCACGGGGTTAAAAGCCCCTTATGATAAAGTGGATTTTGTATTGATTCAGTAAGGCGCAGTTGATTTGCTCAGGGATTACTGCACTTTATTAGTAGATCAACCTATGTGTCTGCCTTCCCAGTCTTATGCCACTGTCTATCAGTACAAACGTGTTCTGTTTAAAGGGATAGTAATACTTAAAATGTAAAAAAAATATATGTTGTAGGGTTTATCCCCCTGAGTAAAACAAGAGTACTCCCACTGCTGAAATGTGTTTCATTCAAAAGTTATTAATTTTCAAAGTTGAATTTTTTAGGTGCAATATCACAGTGGCCTGAAATTGTACAGTGGTACTGTTGCTACACGATCCTACGGACAGCTCTGGTCCCGGGACCATAAATCTCCATAGGATGGTGTAGCAACAGCGCCACTGTACAATTTCAGGCCACTGCGATATTGCACCTAAAAAATTCAACTTTGAAACTTAATAACTTTTGAATGAAATACCTTTCAGCAGTGAGAGTACTCTTGTTCTACTCAGGGGGATAAACCCTACAACATATTTTTTTTACATTTTAAGTATTACTATCCCTTTAATCCCTTTCACTTCTTTAGAGAACCTTGGGGTTCCATGGAACCCTGTTTGCAGAGCTGGATTTGTATCTGAGAGGTCCCTAGGTAAGGCACTCTATGTGTCTTTAGCTCCTCCCATGGCCACGCCCCCATTCATCACATGTCCCCCCCCCCCCCGCCTCCAGTCCCATTCCTAGCACAGCAAATAACCTTGGCTGATAACAAGCAAGAGCAATGCGTTGCATCCAAGGGGTTAAACAATAGCCTTTATAGGGGTATAAAATTGGTGCAGGGACTTTGAGATTTCTCTGGCCACACCCACAATTCAGAATGTGGGCGTGGCCAGCACACTGCCTACTTTACCTATTGTGTAATCAGGCCCCAGCCTGTTTGAGAACCGCTGACTTAGAGAATAGCCTAAATCTGATTTCCTTGCCATTTTGGGAGTACCTGTGCTATAAAACACTCAATTCAAGATGTGTCATGTCTGTTTTAATAGAGAGAGGACTGAAGGATACAATAAAGCACAGAAGAGGATATTTGAGCTTAGAAAGAGCTGAAGGGGACAGGTTGGTGCCAGATGATGTCCCTGCGCTCTCAGCAGTTCCTCGAGACTCAGTGAAAGGTGTTGTTGTGAGAGGCCCTGATCAGAGAATCCGTAAGGACGCGCGTTCTGCTCAGTGACGGATCTCTGTGACTGGCGCTTGAGCAGGGCAGAAAGAAGTCAGCTCCTTCTCACATGCCGAATTAAAAAGCTCTCTTTTTCCCTTGTCAGGCTTTCTCTTTCCCACTTAATTTCGCTTTATGGGCCCAGATCTTGCTCAGGGCTACTGTGAATCAACGTTCGGGGTAAGAGTACAATTTTAAAGGGCCATCACTGCTAAAACCAAAGTTCATCTAAAATGAAAGGTTTGCGTTATTGCATACGCAGGTAAATGAATGCGTTTAGCCCTTTGAGTGCCAGAAGCATTGCAACTCAGTGCGTTGGATGCCTCTCTGGCACTCAGAGGGTTAAAACACTGACATCTGTAAGTCCATACGCATGCATTTTAACCCCTTGGGGGCTTTGGTGATTTTTTTTTAAAAGATATGTAGTTATTGTTAACCTTTTACGTGACAGAGAGGTAGGCAACATATTTCAATGCACTGGATACATCTCTGACACTCAAAGGGTTAAGTCTCGCAAATAAGAATAGAAAAAAACCCATGATTTTTTCAGAAATTTTTACTTAGAATTTCAGCATTCACATTTTTGATAAAGTCTTTAACCCCCTTAAGGACCCATGACGGTCCTGGCATGTCATGGGTTGGTGAGCCATAAGGAACCATGATGTGCCAGGACCGTCATGGATTTCAGGGTTCCCTGTGCGGCTGCGTGACATTTGGGGATCCCTGAACCGGATCGAAGTTCCGGCCTCATGGAAGCGTTGGTCCTTAAGGAGTTAAAAAAGGGGCCACCCAAAACTTGTGCCCATAGCACACGTAAGCACTAGTGATGAGCGAGCACCCCAATGCTCGGATGTTCGGGTGCTCTGACCGAGCACCCCCTGAGGCTCGAGTGCTCGGCCGAGCATCCGAGCCCCATTGAAGTCAATGGGAGGACTCGAGCATTACACCAGGCACCCCCTGCTCTGATGAGGGGAGGGTGCCTGGTCCATAGGAAAAGGGCAGAAAAAGATGGAAACACCACAGAAATGGTTCAGGGACAGCATAGGGAGGATGCCTGGATGCACCTTGGACTCCAACATCGCTGCTGGGAACGATCTTTCGCCCGTAGTACGCCATTTTTACAGACTGACCATAAAACACACAAAAAGGAAAATAAAAACGACTTTAGGCGAAAAATTGTTACCAAACAATATTTGCTGTATATTTACTTGTATATCATCTGCAAATTCTCCCAAAAATTTCCTTGATTTTCAGAACTGAGGCCATGATTAAGAGGGAAACGTGCGCAGAGGCAAATTCTCCCAAAAATTTCCTTGATTTTCAGAACTGAGGCCATGATTAAGAGGGAAACGTGCGCTGAGCTGACCATCTAAAACATTATGGGTGAGGGTCTGCTGCAGAGCTGACCATCCTAAACATTATATGCGAAGGCCCGCTAGTGAGCTGACGCTATAAAACATTATATGAGAGGGCCCGCTAGAGAGCTGACCCAATAAAACATTATATGAGAAGGCCCGCTGGTGAGCTGACCTATATAAAAATTGGCAAACAGGGCCCGCTGGTGAGCTGGCCCTATATAAAAATTATATCACAGGGCCCGCTGGTGAGCTGGCCCTATATAAAAATTATATCCCAGGGCACGCTGGTGAGCTGGCCCTATATAAAAATTATATCCCAGGGCATATGGAAGAGGAGGAGGAGGATGAGAAGATTAAGAGTCAACCATATATCCGATTTTTGGGTGGAAGGGGTGAATGGGAATACAGAGTATTCCCATCATTGTAAATAACATATATAAAGTGAGTTTATGTTCCCCCGGGGCTTTCCTCCAGTGGAGTGGAGAAGTCAGGGGAAATCCAGGCCTTGTTCATTTTTATAAGTGTCAACCTATCAGCATTGTCGGTGGAAAGGCGGATACGCTTATCTGTTATGATGCCACCAGCAGCACTAAATACCCGCTCAGACAGAACGCTGGCGGCAGGGCAGGCCAGCACCTCCAAGGCGTAGAGTGCCAGTTCATACCACGTGTCCAGCTTGGACACCCAGTAGTTGTAAGGCACAGAGGGATCATTGAGGACGCTGACACGGTCTGCTACGTACTCCTTCACCATCTTCCAAAACTTTTCCCTCCTTGTGACACTAGGCTGCGCATCAGGGTGAGGGTGCTGGCGGGGTGTCATGAAGGTGTCCCACGCCTTGGAGAGTGTTGCCCTGCCTTTCTCGGAACTGCTGTGTGCTCCCCTTTTCTCCCCTTCTCGGTTGGCCAAGGTAGCACGTACTCTGCCGCCAGCGTTGTCAGATGGAAAATTTTGGAGCAATTTTTCAACAAGAACCTTCTGGTATTGCACCATTTTGCTTGTCCTCTCCACCGGAGGAATGAGAGATGAGAAATTCTCTTTGTAGCGGGGGTCCAGAAGGGTGAACACCCAGTAATCCGTGTTGTCTAAAATGCGTACAACGCGTGGGTCACGGGAAAGGCAGCCTAACATAAAGTCAGCCATGTGTGCCAGAGTACCAACAGTCAAGATTTCGCTGTCCTCACCAGGAGGCTGACTCTCAATATCCTCATCCTCTTCCTCCTCTTCTGCCCACCCACGCTGAAGAGATGGAACTAAAGTTCCATGGCTACCCTCTGTAGCGGAGGCAACCGTGTCTTCCTCCTCCTCCTCCTCCTCCTCCTCCGCCTCCTCCAATTGTCGCTGAGAAGACGAAGTGAGGGTGCTCTGGCTATCACCTTGTGTAAGCTCTTCCTCCCCCATTTCCACCTCTTCCACATGCAAAGCGTCGGTTTTAATTGTGAGCAGCGAGCGTTTCAGTAGACACAGAAGTGGGATGGTTACACTGATAATAGCGTTATCGCCGCTCACCATCTGTGTCGATTCCTCAAAATTGCGTAAAACCTCGCAGAGGTCTGACATCCATTCCCACTCCTCACTTCTGATTACAGGAAGTTGAACGGAGAGGCGACGACCGTGTAACAGCTGGTACTCCACTACTGCCCTCTGCTGCTCACAAAGCCGGGCCAACATGTGGAAGGTGGAGTTCCAGCGCGTGCTCACGTCACACAGCAGCCGGTGAGCTGGCAATTGTAAGCGCTGCTGCAGCTTCAACAGGCCGGCCGAAGCTGTTGATGACTTACGGAAATGTGCACACACGCGGCGCACCTTGGTCAAGAGATCATGCACATTGGGGTAGGTTTTTAGAAATCGCTGCACCACTAAATTAAATACATGCGCTAGGCATGGTACGTGTGTGAGCTTGCCGAGCTCCAAAGCCGCCACCAAGTTACGCCCATTATCACACACAACCATGCCTGCTTGCAGGTTGAGTGGCGAGAGCCACTGCTCGGTCTGGTGACTAATCCCCTGCAACAGCTCTGAGGCCGTGTGCTGTTTGTCCCCAAGGCAGATCAGCTTCAGCACGGCCTGTTGACGCTTCCCCACTGCAGTGCTACACTGCTTCCAGCTACTGGCTGATGGGGGAGTGGCGGTGTGTGTAGAGAATTCGGAGGTGGAAACGGAGGAGGAGGAGCCAATAACGTAAGTGCTGGTGGAAACCCTGATGGAGGTAGGGCCCGCAATCCTCGGCGTGGGTAGCACCCGTGCCATCCCAGGGTCCGAGTCGCTCCCAGCCTCCACGACATTCACCCAGTGTGCCGTCAGGGAAATGTAGCGTCCCTGGCCACAAGCACTTGTCCATGTGTCAGTCGTTAAGTGGACCTTCCCAGTAACTGCGTTGGTCAGGGCACGGGTGATGTTACGGGACACATGGTGGTGTAATGCGGGGATGGCACACCGGGAAAAGTAGTGGCGGCTGGGGACCGCGTACCGAGGGACAGCTGCTGCCATCAGGCTGCGGAAGGACTCAGTGTCCACAAGCCTAAATGGCAGCATTTCGATGGCCAGTAATTTTGAAAGGTGTGAGGTTAGTGCTATGGCCTGTGGGTGGGTGGCTGGGTACTTTCTCTTGCGCTCAAATGCCTGGGGTAACGACATTTGGACGCTGTGCTGGGACAGGGAAGTGGATGTGGTCGCTGATGGTGCTTCAGATGGTACAGGTGCAGGGCGGGAGGTATGCGGGCCTGCGCCTTCGACAGGCGATTGGCCGGCACCGAAAACAGGGGAAGAGGAGGCAGTGGTGTGGCCTGCAGACACAGGTGGGCGATCCAGGCGTTCCTCCCACTTACTACGGTGCTTGGATGCCATGTGTCGGATCATGCTGGTGGTGGTGAGGTTTCTAGTGTTCATGCCTCGGCTCATTCTGGTGTGGCACAGGTTGCAAACTACAATTCTTTTGTCGTCCGCACTTTCCTTAAAAAAACGCCATACCGCGGAACACCTACCCTTTGGCAAGGTAGATTTACGCAAGGGGGTGCTCCGTGGAACATTTGCGGGCCGGTTTGGTGCGGTCCGCCTTCTTTCTGTAGCCACACCACTGCCTCTTCCAGCCTGTTGCGGTGCTGCAGATGGCTCACCCTCAGGACTGCTGTCATCGCTCGGCTCTACACCTTCCCAGGTGGGGTCAGTCACCTCATCGTCCACCAAGTCCTCCTCCACTTCCTCACTCTGATCATCCTCCTCAAGTCTTGATCCCACCACATACTCAGTCATTGACAACTGTATAACATTCTCCTCAACAAGGTCTTGAGACGGAAATAGTGGTTGATTTAATGGCAACTGTGTCTCATCATCATCATCATCATCATCCACTACTTCCTTTGACCTTAAATGCCGTTCACATCTGTCATCTTCTTGTGATTGGGTAGCCTCTAGAGGTTGTGAATCAGGGCACAAGATGTCATGTTCCTCTGCAAGCGTGCTTGGAGAGAGGGTCAAATGAAGGATTGGTGATGAGACGAGCTCATCACTATATCCCAGTGTGGGATCACTTCTTTGACCAGACCGTGTATGGTGGGAGGAAGGATGATCAGAGTGAGGATTATGTTGACCAGACTCTTGGCTACTGAGAGTGGACTTGGTGGAAGACAGGGTGGTGCTTAACCGACTGGAAGCAGTATCAGCTGTCATCCAACCGACCACCTGTTCGCACTGGTCGGACCTCGAGAGTGATGTCCTGCGACGCCCTGTGAAATCAGACATGAAGCTAGGTATGGTGGATGTCTTTCTTTCTTGTGCTCTGGCACCAGGCACAGTTTCTCCGCGTCCTGACCCGCGCCCTGAACTTTCAGGATCACGTCCACTTCCCCGTCCCTTTTTACCCGCCTTCTTCATCTTACACAGAATATGTGACTTTAATATTTGAGTTTGAAAACTTAACAGTATTTCTTATAATTCTGCAACTGTACAGAGTACACAGAATAGGCTGTTAAACGGCGTTGAAACACACTGAATGGAATATGTGACTTTAATATTTGAGTTTGAAAACTTAACAGTATTTCTTATAATTCTGCAACTGTACAGAGTACACAGAATAGGCTGTTAAACGGCGGTGAAAGACACTGAATGGAATATGTGACTTTAATATTTGAGTTTGAAAACTTAACAGTATTTCTTATAATTCTGCAACTGTACAGAGTACACAGAATAGGCTGTTAAACGGCGTTGAAACACACTGAATGGAATATGTGACTTTAATATTTGAGTTTGAAAACTTAACAGTATTTCTTATAATTCTGCAACTGTACAGAGTACACAGAATAGGCTGTTAAACGGCGGTGAAAGACACTGAATGGAATATGTGACTTTAATATTTGAGTTTGAAAACTTAACAGTATTTCTTATAATTCTGCAACTGTACAGAGTACACAGAATAGGCTGTTAAACGGCGGTGAAAGACACTGAATGGAATATGTGACTTTAATATTTGAGTTTGAAAACTTAACAGTATTTCTTATAATTCTGCAACTGTACAGAGTACACAGAATAGGCTGTTAAACGGCGTTGAAACACACTGAATGGAATATGTGACTTTAATATTTGAGTTTGAAAACTTAACAGTATTTCTTATAATTCTGCAACTGTACAGAGTACACAGAATAGGCTGTTAAACGGCGTTGAAACACACTGAATGGAATATGTGACTTTAATATTTGAGTTTGAAAACTTAACAGTATTTCTTATAATTCTGCAACTGTACAGAGTACACAGAATAGGCTGTTAAACGGCGGTGAAAGACACTGAATGGAATATGTGACTTTAATATTTGAGTTTGAAAACTTAACAGTATTTCTTATAATTCTGCAACTGTACAGAGTACACAGAATAGGCTGTTAAACGGCGTTGAAACACACTGAATGGAATATGTGACTTTAATATTTGAGTTTGAAAACTTAACAGTATTTCTTATAATTCTGCAACTGTACAGAGTACACAGAATAGGCTGTTAAACGGCGTTGAAACACACTGAATGGAATATTTGACTTTAATATTTGAGTTTGAAAACTTAACAGTATTTCTTATAATTCTGCAACTCTGCAGAGTACACAGAATAGGCTGTTAAACGGCGGTGAAAGACACTGAATGGAATATGTGACTTTAATATTTGAGTTTGAAAACTTAACAGTATTTCTTATAATTCTGCAACTGTACAGAGTACACAGAATAGGCTGTTAAACGGCGGTGAAAGACACTGAATGGAATATGTGACTTTAATATTTGAGTTTGAAAACTTAACAGTATTTCTTATAATTTTGCAACTCTGCAGAGTACACAGAATAGGCTGTTAAACGGCGGTGAAAGACACTGAATGGAATATGTGACTTTGATATTTTAGTTTGAAGACTTAACAGTATTTCTTCCTATTCTGCAACTCTGCACAGTACACAGAATGTGCTGCTACACTGCGGCGAAGCACACTGAATGGAATATGTGACTTTGATATTTTAGTTTGAAGACTTAACAGTATTTCTTCCTATTCTGCAACTCTGCACAGTACACAGAATGTGCTGCTACACTGCGGCGAAGCACACTGAATGGAATATGTGACTTTGATATTTTAGTTTGAAGACTTAACAGTATTTCTTCCTATTCTGCAACTCTGCACAGTACACAGAATGTGCTGCTACACTGCGGCGAAGCACACTGAATGGAATATGTGACTTTGATATTTTAGTTTGAAGACTTAACAGTATTTCTTCCTATTCTGCAACTCTGCACAGTACACAGAATGTGCTGCTAAACTGCGGCGAAGCACACTGAATGGAATATGTGACTTTGAAATTTTAGTTTGAAGACTTAACAGTATTTCTTCCTATTCTGCAACTCTGCACAGTACACAGAATGTGCTGCTACACTGCGGCGAAGCACACTGAATGGAATATGTGACTTTGATATTTTAGTTTGAAGACTTAACAGTATTTCTTCCTATTCTGCAACTCTGCACAGTACTCAGAATGTGCTGCTAAACTGCGGCGACGCACACTGAATGGAATACGTGACTTTGATATTTTAGTTTGAAGACTAAACAGAATGTGCTCTAATCTGCAACTTTGCACACTAAACAGAATGTGCTCTAATCTGCAACTTTGCACACTAAACAGAATGTGCTCTAATCTGCAACTTTGCACACTAAACAGAATGTGCTCTAATCTGCAACTGTGCACACTAAACAGAATGTGCTCTAATCTGCAACTTTGCACACTAAACAGAATATATATATTTTTTTTTTTTTTTTTTTGTTTTTTTCCCCCCACACCAAATAACCTGCTGCCCCCACACACAGTAGTCCTAAAAAGGACTTTTGGTTCTTTTTTTTTCACAATTTTTGTTTTTTTCCTCCCTACACTGCCTTTCCCTTCCTATCCTCAGCTCTCCCTGGCTCAGACTGAGCCGAACTCGCTGGTCAGGTGCTATACAGCACCTGACCACGGGTTCTGGCCAGCCAATCAGTGTAATGCCAGCAGCCAACATGGCTGCTGGCATTACACCGATGTCAGAGCCTCCCTGCACGTTTATTGGCTGCGCAGCAGCCGCAAAACGTGCGGGGAGGAGACCCGAACATGGCGGGCGAGCACATGCGGTACTCGTACGAGTACCGACATGTGCCGAGCAGAGCGATGCTCGAGCCGATCCGAGCATCGGCCGAGCATGCTCGCTCAACACTAGTAAGCACCACAGCACCCTGGTTGGAGGCCACTGCCATCCAAAGTTCTAAAGTAAAATGCACTTCTTATGGTACTTTGTCATTTCACAGGTTTTGTACCATTACCTTAAAGAGGAACTACCACCCTTCAAAAACGTTGTCCCAAATAATTCCCCATCTGGCGACGTTCATGAGAATGAGCTTCTACTCCGGGACTGAGAGGCAGGACCGAGTGCAGACATCTTTCCATAGTGATGTCTTCATACCTGTGCTGTCAGTCCCAGTCGGGTCTAGGAGGCGTTGCTAGGCGCCCATGGCTCCAAAAGGGACTGACAGCGCAGAAGCACAGACGTTACTATGGAAAGATCTCTGTGCTCCTTCCTGTCTGTCAGTCCCAGAGTAGTGGCTCATTCTCATGAATGCGGTAAGAAATCTGGGAATTATTTGGGACAACGTTTTTGAAGGGTGGTAGTTCCGCTTTAAAAGTATGTGATATCCTTTGTACCGGCTGCTTCGAAGCCTCACTTTTACTCCACAAATTTTGTCCAATAAGCCAAGCACACCTTTTCTTTAATTAAATGTATACTTTTATTGAAGTAACTTATTATTATGTCAGACGTTTCAGTCCACATACGGACTTTCATCAGGGACAAACAAACTATTGTATGTAATCCTACACAGCTCTTTATAACTCCATCTTTGAATATGGCTCCAGACTAGCGCGTGTAGGTCACCATGGTTACCACAGATGCTAGTTGTGCTCCATTTCCAAGCCTGGAGTTTATTGCTACATTAAAAATATGTGACCATTTATAGTGAATACAATTAAAGGGGAACATTCACATGAAAAAAACTTTTGCACATAGCCTTACGTTAGAAAAACTATATTGAAATTTTTCATTTTTTATCTTGGTTACCTACTTCATCAGGAGCATGGTAATCGGATTTCGCTGTATCGATACACCACATAAATATCACTGCGAAGGGAATCGTGAATGCGCTCCCTGGGGCAGCTGGGAGGGAGGTGGGAAGTCTGCTGTACCGCACACGCAGAGCACAGCCGAATGCAGAAGTGAATAATATTAACTCTCCATATCTGATGAAGTAGGTAACCAAGATAAAAAAAAACACAAAACAATTCTAATATAGTTTTTCTAACATGAGCCCATGGGAAAAAGTTTTTTTTCATGTGAATGTTCCCCTTTAAAAAGGAAATGTCAATATGTAACAAATATGTGATTTTAAAAAAGCACCCATATTTATATAAGAATGTTTTTTAAAATAATAGTTTGAGATATTTTTCTTTATTTAATGGTCAATGTATGCACACTACACAGTTCTTTCAGGCATTCCAGCCAGATACTAATATTCCACATTGATCTCCATCCCAGCTGCCGCTTCCTGCCAGCCGGGGATTAGCATTCTGCGCTGCTCTTCATCCCAACTGCCACTGCCTGCCAGCCAGGTACGAACATTCCATATTGCTTTCAGTCCCAACTGGCACTCCCTGGCAGCCAGTTATTAACATTCCACACTGATCTCTATCCCAACTGTCGCTGCCTGCCAGCCAGCCAGTCAGGGAGAAGCATTGGAACTCATCTTCATCCCAACTGCCACTTCTTGCCAGCGAGGTACTAACATTCCACGTTACTCTCATTCTCAACTGCCAATAAAGATAAATATCTCATAAACTATTGTTTGAAATATAAAATGACGTAGCAAAAATACAGGAGATTCTGGAAGCTCTTTCAAAGTGGCCTGTTTGTTACAAAATAACACTATGATAGACACATCTCCAACACATTCCATAGCACTGCACTGGAGTAGGGTGACCACATTTCCCTTCTGCCATTCCGGGACGTGGTCACCCTAGTTGCCCCTTCATACCTTGAGTCCCTGGTGGTCTAGCGGCGTGGAAAGCACTCTGTGCCTCCTCCGGCACAGAGCTGAAGCTCCCACGCGCTGTGCTCTGTAATGCAGAGCGCTGGGAGATGATGTCATCTCCCAGCGCTCTGTATTACTAGAGCGCTTGCCTCCAGGAGATCAGGTAAGCTGCATTGCCGCCCTGGATGTCAGCCTGCAAGCGGCGTCCATGATGTGACACACCGCTTGCAGGCTGACATCCAGGGCGGCTTGGCTTCATTCTGGGACACTTCATTGTCCCGGTTGAAGATGACCCGGGACGCGGGACATAGCCCTGAAATAAGGGACAGTCCTGGACATTCCGGGACCCGTGGTCACCCTACACTGGAGACATCTCCAGAACCCAAGTGGTTAACCCTTTGAGTGCAAGACGGGTACGCCGTGTGTCTTTGGCTGATTTTACAGACATTGTAAATGTTATACATTTGTACGTTGCAATTTTTTTTTAATTAAAACAGATAAATAATAACAATAAATCAAATTATTCTTAAAATCCTCAATAAATATTTTGAATCAATACTAATAAATTATAAAGCTCCTCCCATTCCATTGTGTGTATGTGTGTGTGTATGTGTGTATGGGGGGGTTAATATTAATAATTAAAAAGCTTTTTTTTTTTTGTGTAGAGAATGTGTTAACATTAAGAAAGAAATACAAAGCCTTTGCCAGGGGGCATTTAAATAATTGATAAGTCTCCACTTTTTCATGGAGGAATTTCTAAGAATAAATACAATTTAAAATAATGTGGTTGTTATGTTTAAAGGGATAAATACTTAAAATTCGACACTGTCCTCTAAAAATGAACAGAGGACATATATACGTTAGACCTTTATCTCAGTGATGTGCGCCTTCCTCAGGCTGGCAAGGTAATAGCACTCTGGAAATTGAGGTGAAAATAGCAATGTGATTCTGATCGGGAGCCGGAATTGATGATGCGTCTCTACACCAGCCTAAAAATATATTTTATAAGCTAAGTACATCAACCATTCTCCTTCAATGCAGCTTGCCCCAAGGGGAGGACAGGGGAGAGGTCTATGGCAATTTTGGGGTGATCCTTTCCTATAAAATTTGGTTAATGTTATATGCTAAATAAAGCATAGAGGAAATGGCCTGATTTCACACCAGTTCCCTGCACATGTTATGGTGCCAGCTCATGGAGTTTGTCGGCATTAAAGGGATAGTAATGTTTCATAATAAAAGCAGCTCTAATTAATCATCATAGTATTTGGAGTTTGGAGAGTGTTATTTCAATTCTGTCAGAGTTGTAGTTCAAGAGTAATTCAATGACAAAGTATCCCCCTCCCGCCCCTTTTACTGATGTCACACTGTTCAGCCAGAGCAGAAGGGAGGTGCCCAGGTAGACTGCAGAGAGGGACAATCTTCAATTAAGATAAGGGAAAAACCTGAAAAACTTGTCAAGGGGGGCAGGGCTTTCATTGATCTCATAGGAAGAAGATTGTCCCCTGCTGTTATCTGTCTGGTCTATGGACTGGATTCCACATCTGAGAAGAGATGGCTTACACTAGGTAAAAGGGACGGGAGGGGAAACTTTGCTTGTGAATATCTCATAAACCATAAAGGTTTGAGAGATAAGATTTATATCGTTCTTCATGTTTTTTTAATGCCTACAAAATAAAATAAGTATTACTATCCCTTTAAAGTCCAGACGATGGTGGTGTGTGTACACTGCTATATGCTATGGCTTCTGATGTTAAAGGGATAGTAATGCTTATTAATGTCAAAATTTAAAACTGTAGACATTAAAAATATTAGTACAAAGACCTATGTCCCATCTCTCAAACCTTTATAGGGTTAAATGGGACTTTTATCACCTTGATCACTAGAGAGTTGGAGGCTTCTCTAGCATTCAGTGGGTTAAACATGGAATTTAAATCAATGGAGATTTGGAGATTTCTTTATTTATTCCCTAATCAGCAGATGGTTTGCTCCAGAATAGCAACAATTTTGTCTTTTTCTAGGAAAAGCTTAGAATGCAAAAAAAAAAAATTGTTGCAGAAAATACTAATCAATTTGTTCATATTCTCATGAAATGGCTTTGTTGTGGCAGAAGGAGGCACTCTGTAAGTTTGCCACAGTTTGGATGATCTGATGTACCAAGATTAACTGGAACGAATCTGGAGCTGATCAACTGCAAATAGAAATTCATCAAGTTCTCATTGGCTAAATGGGGCTCTTAAAGTGATAGTCATGCCTCAATCAAAGTTCATTTCTGAGTCTTCTTTAATTGTTTTATAACACTTAGGGCCGTATGTTCAAAGAGATAATGACAAAAAAATGTTGTATGAAAGACAACAATAAGTAATTGTATGTATGAACGACATATTTTCTATAGAATATACAACAAAAAACTAGCAATGTCTATTGTGTACGACACAACTCCAGACAAAAAAATGTCTTACAAAAGACAAAATTTGCACGTTAAGAAAAAAGTGGAGGGAATGAGGATTTTTGTTTTTAGTAAAGACATTTTGAAAGACATTTTTGTCGTTAGTTAAGACATTTTTTTTGTCATTCAATACGACAATTTCAGTCAGGACAAACGACATATTTCCAATCACTACCGACACTCACTGAAAATATTAATGATCCCAACGACACTGTACTTTGAAAAGTCGTTACAAACGACAAAAGCTATTTCGCTACTTCACTGAAATATGGCCCTTAGAGCTATAGTTTATTACTTACATATTTGGAGTTCAAGCTCTATTGAAGCCAAAAAGATCCCCCTCCCACCCCTTTTCCTGCATCACTGATCCTCTCAGTTTGGTCTGGATGGAGAGCGGGAAGGGACAATCTTCCGTAATCAAAAGGAAAATCCTGGCCTCCTTCGTCAAGGTGGGACAGGGTTTTCCGTATACTTATTGAGTGAAGATTGTCCTTCACTGCATCCGTCCGGTCCCACAACCAGATCACAGATACGAAAGGATCCCCCTCCCGCCCCTTCTGGCCTCCTCACATCAGATCTGGAATCTGGTCGTAGGACTGGACGGATGAAGCGAGGGACAATCTTCATTCAGGAAGTATAAGGAAAACCCCGCCCCTTCTGGCCGCCTCCCCTTAGATCTGTGATCTGGTTGTGGGACCGGACGGATGCAGCGAGGGACAATCTTCACTCAGTAAGTATAAGGAAAACCCCGCCCCTTCTGGCCGCCTCTCCTTAGATCTGTGATCCGGTTGTGGGACCGGACGGATGCAGCGAGGGACAATCTTCACTCAGTAAGTATAAGGAAAACCCCGCCCCTTCTGGCCGCCTCCCCTTAGATCTGTGATCTGGTTGTGGGACCGGACGGATGCAGGGAGGGACAATCTTCACTCAGTAAGTATAAGGAAAACCCCGCCCCTTCTGGCTGCCTCCCCTTAGATCTGTGATCTGTTTGTGGGACCGGACGGATGCAGGGAGGGACAATCTTCACTCAGTAAGTATAAGGAAAACCCCGCCCCTTCTGGCCACCTCCCCTTAGATCTGTGATCTGGTTGTGGGACCGGACGGATGCAGCGAGGGACAATCTTCACTCAGTAAGTATAAGGAAACCCCCGCCCCATTGATGAAGGAGGACAGGATTTTCCTATTGCTTACTGAAGATTGTCCCTTGCCGCTCTCCATCCAGACCAGACTGAGAGGCAGAGTGACGCAGGGGGAAGGAGTGGGAGGGGGATCCTTTCTGCTTGAATAGTGCTTGAACTACAAACATGTAAGCAATAAAATATAGCACTATGTGTTACAAAAACAAAGAAGACTTGGACATCAACTTTAATACAGGTATTACTATCACTTTAACCTTTTGAATGCTAGAGAGGTCTCCAGTGCATTGCAAAGCAATGCATTGGAGACCTCTCTAGCATTCAAGGGGTTAAACCTTTCAAATAAATTGGAATTTTAATTTGTCCCGCATGCTGCAGATGGTTTGCCCCAGAATGACCCTTCTTTGTCTTTATACACGAGGCCCTATGGGGCATGTAAATGAATATGTCACTAAATGATTGCAAATTATTAGAATGAAAATGTACTTAATATCGGCTGTGAGACACCCGCATGTATTATTCTTATATATAAATGTTAATAACTAGTTGTAATTTGGAAATACAAACCCATTTACATACCTTGGAACTCTCCAGATCGTACCGGAGACTCCGGTTTTTGTTAATTGCTGGGTCTCCGGGAACAGAGGCTGGTTCTCCAGTGTTAAGGAGTTTCTTCTCTTTCCCAGACTGTTCCTCCCACTTCTTCCCCACTTCTCCTCCTTCTCAACCTGTTCCTCCCACTTCCCTCCCACTTCTCCTCCTTCCCACCCTGTTCCTCCCACTTCACACCCACTTCTCCTCCTTCCCACCTGTTCCTCCCACTTCCTTCCTACTTCTCCTCCTTCCCACCCTGTTCCTCACTTCCCTCCCACTTCTCCTCCTTCCCACCATGCTCCTCCTACTTTTTCTCCTTCCCACCCTGTTCCTCCCACTTCCCTCCCACTTCTCCTCCTTCCCACCATGCTCCTCCTACTTTTTCTCCTTCCCACCCTGTTCCTCCACTTCCCTCCCACTTCTCCTCCTTCCCACCCTGTTCCTCCTACTTCTCCTCCTTCCCACCCTGCTCCACCCACTTCCCTCACACTTCTCCTCATTCCCACCCTGTTCCTTCCACTTCCTTCCCACTTCTCCTCCTTCCCATCCTGTTCCTTCCACTCCCCTCCCACTTTTCCTTCGTCCCACCCTGCTCCACCCACTTCCCTTTCATTTCTACTCCTTCCCATCCTGCTCCTCCTACTTCCCTCACACTTCTCCTCCTTCCCACACTGTTCCTCCCACTTCCCTCCCACTTCTCCTCCTTCCCACCCTGTTCCTTCCACTTCCCTCACACTCCTCCTCCTTCCCATCCTGTTCCTCCCACTTCCCACTCACTTCTCCTCCTTCCCATCCTGTTCCTCCCACTCCCCTCCCACTTTTTCCTCTTCCCACCCTGCTCCACCCACTTCCCTTGCACTTCTGCTCCTTCCCACCCTGTTCTTCCCACTTCCCGCTTACTTCTCCTCCTTCCAAACTTGTTCCTCCCACTTCCTGTCCACTTTTCCTCCTTCTCATCCTATTCATCCCACTTCTCCTAACCAACCTGTTCTTCCAACTTCCTGCCCACTTCTCCTCCTTCCCATCCAACTCCTCCCACTCCCCACCCACTCTTCCTCCTTCCCATCCAACTCCTCCCACTTCCTGCCCACTTCTCCTCCTTCCCACCCTTTTCCTCCCACTTCCCGTCCTCTTCTCCTCCTTTCCACCCTGTAGCACAGCATGTATAAAATATTACCAGTCGGTACATTTTTGTAATCTTAGCTGTTTCTAATTTTTAATTTATTTATTTATGTTTTAATAAGCTTTATTGTTTCAAAACTTCATTACAAGACTGGTGGTCTGTATGTGTGTGTGGTTCTATGGATAACAGTGCAGTGGGACAAGACTGGTGGTCTGTATGTGTGTGTGGTTCTATGGATAACAGTGCAGTGGGACAAGACTGGTGGTCTGTATGTGTGTGTGGTTCTATGGATACCAGTATAGTGGGACAAGCCTGGTGGTCTGTATGTGTGTGTGGTTCTATGGATACCAGTATAGTGGAACAAGCCTGGTGGTCTGTATGTGTGTGTGGTTCTGTGGATACCAGTTTAGTGGGACAAGGCTGGTGGTCTGTATGTGTGTGTGGTTCTATGGATACCAGTATAGTGGAACAAGACTGGTGGTCTGTATGTGTGTGTGGTTCTATGGATACCAGTATAGTGGGACAAGCCTGGTGGTCTGTATGTGTGTGTGGTTCTATGGATACCAGTATAGTGGGACAAGCCTGGTGGTCTGTATGTGTGTGTGGTTCTGTGGATACCAGTATAGTGGGACAAGACTGGTGGTCTGTATGTGTGTGTGGTTCTATGGATACCAGTATAGTGGGACAAGACTGGTGGTCTGTATGTGTGTGTGGTTCTATGGATACCAGTATAGTGGGACAAGACTGGTGGTCTGTATGTGTGTGTGGTTCTATGGATACCAGTATAGTGGGACAAGCCTGGTGGTCTGTATGTGTGTGTGGTTCTGTGGATACCAGTATAGTGGGACAAGCCTGGTGGTCTGTATGTGTGTGTGGTTCTGTGGATACCAGTATAGTGGGACAAGGCTGGTGGTCTGTATGTGTGTGTGGTTCTATGGATACCAGTATAGTGGTACAAGCCTGGTGGTCTGTATGTGTGTGTGGTTCTGTGGATACCAGTATAGTGGGACAAGCCTGGTGGTCTGTATGTGTGTGTGGTTCTATGGATACCAGTATAGTGGGACAAGCCTGGTGGTCTGTATGTGTGTGTGGTTCTATGGATACCAGTATAGTGGGACAAGGCTGGTGGTCTGTATGTGTGTGTGGTTCTGTGGATACCAGTGTAGTGGGACAAGCCTGGTGGTCTGTATGTGTGTGTGGTTCTATGGATACCAGTATAGTGGGACAAGGCTGGTGGTCTGTATGTGTGTGTGGTTCTATGGATACCAGTATAGTGGGACAAGACTGGTGGTCTGTATGTGTGTGTGGTTCTGTGGATACCAGTATAGTGGGACAAGGCTGGTGGTCTGTATGTGTGTGTGGTTCTGTGGATACCAGTATAGTAGGACAAGACTGGTGGTCTGTATGTGTGTGTGGTTCTGTGGATACCAGTATAGTGGGACAAGCCTGGTGGTCTGTATGTGTGTGTGGTTCTATGGATACCAGTATAGTGGGACAAGCCTGGTGGTCTGTATGTGTGTGTGGTTCTATGGATACCAGTATAGTGGGACAAGACTGGTGGTCTGTATGTGTGTGTGGTTCTGTGGATACCAGTATAGTGGGACAAGCCTGGTGGTCTGTATGTGTGTGTGGTTCTATGGATACCAGTATAGTGGGACAAGGCTGGTGGTCTGTATGTGTGTGTGGTTCTATGGATACCAGTATAGTGGGACAAGGCTGGTGGTCTGTATGTGTGTGTGGTTCTATGGATACCAGTATAGTGGGACAAGACTGGTGGTCTGTATGTGTGTGTGGGTCTATGGATACCAGTATAGTGGGACAAGGCTGGTGGTCTGTATGTGTGTGTGGTTCTGTGGATACCAGTATAGTGGGACAAGACTGGTGGTCTGTATGTGTGTGTGGTTCTATGGATACCAGTGTAGTGGGACAAGACTGGTGGTCTGTATGTGTGTGTGGTTCTATGGATACCAGTATAGTGGGACAAGCCTGGTGGTCTGTATGTGTGTGTGGTTCTGTGGATACCAGTATAGTGGGACAAGACTGGTGGTCTGTATGTGTGTGTGGTTCTATGTATACCAGTATAGTGGGACAAGCCTGGTGGTCTGTATGTGTGTGTGGTTCTATGGATACCAGTATAGTGGGACAAGACTGGTGGTCTGTATGTGTGTGTGGTTCTATGGATACCAGTTTAGTGGGACAAGACTGGCGGTCTGTATGTGTGTGTGGTTCTATGGATACTAGTATAGTGGGACAAGACTGGTGGTCTGTATGTGTGTGTGGTTCTATGGATACTAGTATAGTGGGACAAGACTGGTGGTCTGTATGTGTGTGTGGTTCTATGGATACCAGTTTAGTGGGACAAGACTGGCGGTCTGTATGTGTGTGTGGTTCTGTGGATACCAGTATAGTGGGACAAGACTGGTGGTCTGTATGTGTGTGTGGTTCTATGGATACCAGTATAGTGGGACAAGCCTGGTGGTCTGTATGTGTGTGTGGTTCTATGGATACCAGTATAGTGGGACAAGACTGGTGGTCTGTATGTGTGTGTGGTTCTATGGATACTAGTATAGTGGGACAAGACTGGTGGTCTGTATGTGTGTGTGGTTCTATGGATACCAGTTTAGTGGGACAAGACTGGAGGTCTGTATGTGTGTGTGGTTCTATGGATACCAGTATAGTGGGACAAGACTGGTGGTCTGTATGTGTGTGTGGTTCTGTGGATACCAGTATAGTGGGACAAGCCTGGTGGTCTGTATGTGTGTGTGGTTCTATGGATACCAGTATAGTGGGACAAGACTGGTGGTCTGTATGTGTGTGTGGTTCTGTGGATACCAGTATAGTGGGACAAGCCTGGTGGTCTGTATGTGTGTGTGGTTCTTTGGATACCAGTTTAGTGGGACAAGACTGGTGGTCTGTATGTGTGTGTGGTTCTTTGGATACCAGTATAGTGGGACAAGACTGGTGGTCTGTATGTGTGTGTGGTTCTATGGATACCAGTATAGTGGGACAAGACTGGTGGTCTGTATGTGTGTGTGGGTCTATGGATACCAGTATAGTGGGACAAGCCTGGTGGTCTGTATGTGTGTGTGGTTCTATGGATACCAGTATAGTGGGACAAGACTGGTGGTCTGTATGTGTGTGTGGTTCTGTGGATACCAGTATAGTGGGACAAGACTGGTGGTCTGTATGTGTGTGTGGTTCTGTGGATACCAGTATAGTGGGACAAGACTGGTGGTCTGTATGTGTGTGTGGTTCTTTGGATACCAGTATAGTGGGACAAGACTGGTGGTCTGTATGTGTGTGTGGTTCTGTGGATACCAGTATAGTGGGACAAGCCTGGTGGTCTGTATGTGTGTGTGGTTCTTTGGATACCAGTATAGTGGGACAAGACTGGTGGTCTGTATGTGTGTGTGGTTCTGTGGATACCAGTATAGTGGGACAAGGCTGGTGGTCTGTATGTGTGTGTGGTTCTATGGATACAGTATAGTGGGACAAGCCTGGTGGTCTGTATGTGTGTGTGGTTCTTTGGATACCAGTATAGTGGGACAAGACTGGTGGTCTGTATGTGTGTGTGGTTCTATGGATACCAGTATAGTGGGACAAGACTGGTGGTCTGTATGTGTGTGTGGTTCTATGGATACCAGTATAGTGGGACAAGCCTGGTGGTCTGTATGTGTGTGTGGTTCTATGGATACCAGTGCAGTGGGACAAGACTGGTGGTCTGTATGTGTGTGTGGTTCTATGTATACCAATATAGTGGGACAAGACTGGTGGTCTGTATGTGTGTGTGGTTCTGTGGATACCAGTATAGTGGGACAAGCCTGGTGGTCTGTATGTGTGTGTGGTTGTGTGGATACCAGTATAGTGGGACAAGACTGGTGGTCTGTATGTGTGTGTGGTTCTATGGATACCAGTATAGTGGGACAAGGCTGGTGGTCTGTATGTGTGTGTGGTTCTATGGATACCAGTATAGTGGGACAAGACTGGTGGTCTGTATGTGTGTGTGGATCTGTGGATACCAGTATAGTGGGACAAGACTGGTGGTCTGTATGTGTGTGTGGTTCTGTGGATACCAGTATAGTGGGACAAGGCTGGTGGTCTGTATGTGTGTGTGGTTCTATGGATACCAGTATAGTGGGACAAGCCTGGTGGTCTGTATGTGTGTGTGGTTCTGTGGATACCAGTATAGTGGGACAAGGCTGGTGGTCTGTATGTGTGTGTGGTTCTGTGGATACCAGTATAGTGGGACAAGGCTGGTGGTCTGTATGTGTGTGTGGTTCTGTGGATACCAGTATAGTGGGACAAGCCTGGTGGTCTGTATGTGTGTGTGGTTCTGTGGATACCAGTATAGTGGGACAAGACTGGTGGTCTGTATGTGTGTGTGGTTCTGTGGATACCAGTATAGTGGGACAAGGCTGGTGGTCTGTATGTGTGTGTGGTTCTATGTATACCAGTATAGTGGGACAAGCCTGGTGGTCTGTATGTGTGTGTGGTTCTATGGATACCAGTGTAGTGGGACAAGACTGGTGGTCTGTATGTGTGTGTGGTTCTATGGATACCAGTATAGTGGGACAAGCCTGGTGGTCTGTATGTGTGTGTGGTTCTATGGATACCAGTGTAGTGGGACAAGACTGGTGGTCTGTATGTGTGTGTGGTTCTTTGGATACCAGTATAGTGGGACAAGACTGGTGGTCTGTATGTGTGTGTGCTTCTGTGGATACCAGTATAGTGGGACAAGCCTGGTGGTCTGTATGTGTGTGTGGTTCTGTGGATACCAGTATAGTGGGACAAGACTGGTGGTCTGTATGTGTGTGTGGTTCTGTGGATACCAGTATAGTGGGACAAGACTGGTGGTCTGTATGTGTGTGTGGTTCTGTGGATACCAGTATAGTGGGACAAGGCTGGTGGTCTGTATGTGTGTGTGGTTCTTTGGATACCAGTATAGTGGGACAAGGCTGGTGGTCTGTATGTGTGTGTGGTTCTATGGATACCAGTGTAGTGGGACAAGACTGGTGGTCTGTATGTGTGTGTGGTTCTGTGGATACCAGTATAGTGGGACAAGGCTGGTGGTCTGTATGTGTGTGTGGTTCTATGGATACCAGTGTAGTGGGACAAGCCTGGTGGTCTGTATGTGTGTGTGGTTCTATGGATACCAGTATAGTGGGACAAGACTGGTGGTCTGTATGTGTGTGTGGTTCTATGGATACCAGTACAGTGGGACAAGACTGGTGGTCTGTATGTGTGTGTGGTTCTATGGATACCAGTACAGTGGGACAAGACTGGTGGTCTGTATGTGTGTGTGGTTCTGTGGATACCAGTATAGTGGGACAAGGCTGGTGGTCTGTATGTGTGTGTGGTTCTGTGGATACCAGTATAGTGGGACAAGACTGGTGGTCTGTATGTGTGTGTGGTTCTTTGGATACCAGTTTAGTGGGACAAGACTGGTGGTCTGTATGTGTGTGTGGTTCTTTGGATACCAGTATAGTGGGACAAGACTGGTGGTCTGTATGTGTGTGTGGTTCTTTGGATACCAGTTTAGTGGGACAAGACTGGTGGTCTGTATGTGTGTGTGGTTCTTTGGATACCAGTATAGTGGGACAAGACTGGTGGTCTGTATGTGTGTGTGGTTCTGTGGATACCAGTATAGTGGGACAAGGCTGGTGGTCTGTATGTGTGTGTGGTTCTATGGATACAGTATAGTGGGACAAGCCTGGTGGTCTGTATGTGTGTGTGGTTCTTTGGATACCAGTATAGTGGGACAAGACTGGTGGTCTGTATGTGTGTGTGGTTCTATGTATACCAGTATAGTGGGACAAGCCTGGTGGTCTGTATGTGTGTGTGGTTCTATGGATACCAGTGCAGTGGGACAAGACTGGTGGTCTGTATGTGTGTGTGGTTCTATGTATACCAATATAGTGGGACAAGACTGGTGGTCTGTATGTGTGTGTGGATCTGTGGATACCAGTATAGTGGGACAAGACTGGTGGTCTGTATGTGTGTGTGGTTCTATGGATACCAGTATAGTGGGACAAGGCTGGTGGTCTGTATGTGTGTGTGGTTCTATGGATACCAGTATAGTGGGACAAGACTGGTGGTCTGTATGTGTGTGTGGATCTGTGGATACCAGTATAGTGGGACAAGCCTGGTGGTCTGTATGTGTGTGTGGTTCTGTGGATACCAGTATAGTGGGACAAGACTGGTGGTCTGTATGTGTGTGTGGTTCTGTGGATACCAGTATAGTGGGACAAGACTGGTGGTCTGTATGTGTGTGTGGTTCTATGGATACCAGTATAGTGGGACAAGCCTGGTGGTCTGTATGTGTGTGTGGTTCTGTGGATACCAGTTTAGTGGGACAAGACTGGTGGTCTGTATGTGTGTGTGGTTCTGTGGATACCAGTATAGTGGGACAAGGCTGGTGGTCTGTATGTGTGTGTGGTTCTATGGATACCAGTATAGTGGGACAAGCCTGGTGGTCTGTATGTGTGTGTGGTTCTGTGGATACCAGTATAGTGGGACAAGGCTGGTGGTCTGTATGTGTGTGTGGTTCTGTGGATACCAGTATAGTGGGACAAGGCTGGTGGTCTGTATGTGTGTGTGGTTCTGTGGATACCAGTATAGTGGGACAAGCCTGGTGGTCTGTATGTGTGTGTGGTTCTGTGGATACCAGTATAGTGGGACAAGACTGGTGGTCTGTATGTGTGTGTGGTTCTGTGGATACCAGTATAGTGGGACAAGGCTGGTGGTCTGTATGTGTGTGTGGTTCTATGTATACCAGTATAGTGGGACAAGCCTGGTGGTCTGTATGTGTGTGTGGTTCTATGGATACAGTATAGTGGGACAAGGCTGGTGGTCTGTATGTGTGTGTGGTTCTATGGATACCAGTATAGTGGGACAAGCCTGGTGGTCTGTATGTGTGTGTGGTTCTATGGATACCAGTATAGTGGGACAAGCCTGGTGGTCTGTATGTGTGTGTGGTTCTATGGATACCAGTGTAGTGGGACAAGACTGGTGGTCTGTATGTGTGTGTGGTTCTGTGGATACCAGTATAGTGGGACAAGACTGGTGGTCTGTATGTGTGTGTGGTTCTTTGGATACCAGTATAGTGGGACAAGACTGGTGGTCTGTATGTGTGTGTGCTTCTGTGGATACCAGTATAGTGGGACAAGCCTGGTGGTCTGTATGTGTGTGTGGTTCTGTGGATACCAGTATAGTGGGACAAGACTGGTGGTCTGTATGTGTGTGTGGTTCTGTGGATACCAGTATAGTGGGACAAGACTGGTGGTCTGTATGTGTGTGTGGTTCTGTGGATACCAGTATAGTGGGACAAGACTGGTGGTCTGTATGTGTGTGTGGTTCTATGGATACCAGTATAGTGGGACAAGCCTGGTGGTCTGTATGTGTGTGTGGTTCTATGGATACCAGTATAGTGGGACAAGGCTGGTGGTCTGTATGTGTGTGTGGTTCTATGGATACCAGTATAGTGGGACAAGGCTGGTGGTCTGTATGTGTGTGTGGTTCTATGGATACCAGTGTAGTGGGACAAGACTGGTGGTCTGTATGTGTGTGTGGTTCTATGGATACAGTATAGTGGGACAAGGCTGGTGGTCTGTATGTGTGTGTGGTTCTATGGATACCAGTATAGTGGGACAAGACTGGTGGTCTGTATGTGTGTGTGGTTCTATGGATACCAGTATAGTGGGACAAGACTGGTGGTCTGTATGTGTGTGTGGTTCTATGGATACCAGTGTAGTGGGACAAGACTGGTGGTCTGTATGTGTGTGTGGTTCTGTGGATACCAGTATAGTGGGACAAGACTGGTGGTCTGTATGTGTGTGTGGTTCTATGGATACCAGTATAGTGGGACAAGCCTGGTGGTCTGTATGTGTGTGTGGTTCTATGGATACCAGTGTAGTGGGACAAGACTGGTGGTCTGTATGTGTGTGTGGTTCTATGGATACCAGTATAGTGGGACAAGACTGGTGGTCTGTATGTGTGTGTGCTTCTGTGGATACCAGTATAGTGGGACAAGCCTGGTGGTCTGTATGTGTGTGTGGTTCTGTGGATACCAGTATAGTGGGACAAGCCTGGTGGTCTGTATGTGTGTGTGGTTCTGTGGATACCAGTATAGTGGGACAAGACTGGTGGTCTGTATGTATGTGTGGTTCTGTGGATACCAGTATAGTGGGACAAGCCTGGTGGTCTGTATGTGTGTGCGGTTCTATGGATACCAGTGTAGTGGGACAAGACTGGTGGTCTGTATGTGTGTGTGGTTCTATGGATACCAGTATAGTGGGACATGACTGGTGGTCTGTATGTGTGTGTGGTTCTATGGATACCAGTATAGTGGGACAAGGCTGGTGGTCTGTATGTGTGTGTGGTTCTGTGGATACCAGTTTAGTGGGACAAGACTGGTGGTCTGTATGTGTGTGTGGATCTGTGGATACCAGTATAGTGGGACAAGCCTGGTGGTCTGTATGTGTGTGTGGTTCTATGGATACCAGTATAGTGGGACAAGACTGGTGGTCTGTATGTGTGTGTGGTTCTATGGATACCAGTACAGTGGGACATGACTGGTGGTCTGTATGTGTGTGTGGTTCTATGGATACCAGTATAGTGGGACAAGGCTGGTGGTCTGTATGTGTGTGTGGTTCTGTGGATACCAGTATAGTGGGACAAGGCTGGTGGTCTGTATGTGTGTGTGGTTCTGTGGATACCAGTTTAGTGGGACAAGACTGGTGGTCTGTATGTGTGTGTGGATCTGTGGATACCAGTATAGTGGGACAAGCCTGGTGGTCTGTATGTGTGTGTGGTTCTATGGATACCAGTATAGTGGGACAAGCCTGGTGGTCTGTATGTGTGTGTGGTTCTATGGATACCAGTATAGTGGGACAAGCCTGGTGGTCTGTATGTGTGTGTGGGTCTATGGATACCAGTATAGTGGGACAAGACTGGTGGTCTGTATGTGTGTGTGGTTCTATGGATAACAGTGCAGTGGGACAAGGCTGGTGGTCTGTATGTATGTGTGTGGTTCTATGGATACCAGTATAGTGGGACAAGCCTGGTGGTCTGTATGTGTGTGTGGTTCTGTGGATACCAGTATAGTGGGACAAGCCTGGTGGTCTGTATGTGTGTGTGGGTCTATGGATACCAGTATAGTGGGACAAGGCTGGTGGTCTGTATGTGTGTGTGTTTCTATGGATACCAGTGTAGTGGGACAGACTGGTGGTCTGTATGTGTGTGTGGTTCTGTGGTTACCAGTGTAGTGGGACAAGACTGGTGGTCTGTATGTGTGTGTGGTTCTTTGGATACCAGTATAGTGGGACAAGACTGGTGGTCTGTATGTGTGTGTGGTTCTATGGATAACAGTGCAGTGGGACAAGGCTGGTGGTCTGTATGTATGTGTGTGGTTCTATGGATACCAGTATAGTGGGACAAGCCTGGTGGTCTGTATGTGTGTGTGGTTCTATGGATACCAGTATAGTGGGACAGACTGGTGGTCTGTATGTGTGTGTGGTTCTGTGGTTACCAGTGTAGTGGGACAGACTGGTGGTCTGTATGTGTGTGTGGTTCTATGGATACCAGTGTAGTGGGACAGACTGGTGGTCTGTATGTGTGTGTGGTTCTATGGATAACAGTGCAGTGGGACAAGGCTGGTGGTCTGTATGTATGTGTGTGGTTCTATGGATACCAGTATAGTGGGACAAGGCTGGTGGTCTGTATGTGTGTGTGGTTCTATGGATACCAGTATAGTGGGACAAGACTGGTGGTCTGTATGTGTGTGTGGTTCTTTGGATACCAGTATAGTGGGACAAGACTGGTGGTCTGTATGTGTGTGTGGTTCTGTGGATACCAGTATAGTGGGACAAGGCTGGTGGTCTGTATGTGTGTGTGGTTCTGTGGATACCAGTATAGTGGGACAAGGCTGGTGGTCTGTATGTCTGTGTGGTTCTGTGGATACCAGTATAGTGGGACATGACTGGTGGTCTGTATGTGTGTGTGGTTCTTTGGATACCAGTATAGTGGGACAAGCCTGGTGGTCTGTATGTGTGTGTGGTTCTATGGATACCAGTATAGTGGGACAAGACTGGTGGTCTGTATGTGTGTGTGGTTCTATGGATACCAGTATAGTGGGACAAGCCTGGTGGTCTGTATGTGTGTGTGCTTCTGTGGATACCAGTATAGTGGGACAAGACTGGTGGTCTGTATGTGTGTGTGGTTCTGTGGATACCAGTATAGTGGGACAAGACTGGTGGTCTGTATGTGTGTGTGCTTCTATGGATACCAGTATAGTGGGACAAGACTGGTGGTCTGTATGTGTGTGTGGTTCTGTGGATACCAGTATAGTGGGACAAGACTGGTGGTCTGTATGTGTGTGTGGTTCTATGGATACCAGTATAGTGGGACAAGACTGGTGGTCTGTATGTGTGTGTGGTTCTATGTATACCAGTGTAGTGGGACAAGACTGGTGGTCTGTATGTGTGTGTGGTTCTGTGGATACCAGTATAGTGGGACAAGGCTGGTGGTCTGTATGTGTGTGTGGTTCTATGGATACCAGTGTAGTGGGACAAGACTGGTGGTCTGTATGTGTGTGTGGATCTGTGGATACCAGTATAGTGGGACAAGGCTGGTGGTCTGTATGTGTGTGTGGTTCTATGGATACCAGTGCAGTGGGACAAGCCTGGTGGTCTGTATGTGTGTGTGGTTCTGTGGATACCAGTATAGTGGGACAAGCCTGGTGGTCTGTATGTGTGTGTGGTTCTATGGATACCAGTGTAGTGGGACAAGACTGGTGGTCTGTATGTGTGTGTGGTTCTATGGATACCAGTATAGTGGGACAAGACTGGTGGTCTGTATGTGTGTGTGGTTCTATGGATACCAGTGCAGTGGGACAAGACTGGTGGTCTGTATGTGTGTGTGGTTCTGTGGATACCAGTATAGTGGGACAAGGCTGGTGGTCTGTATGTGTGTGTGGTTCTGTGGATACCAGTATAGTGGGACAAGGCTGGTGGTCTGTATGTGTGTGTGGTTCTGTGGATACCAGTATAGTGGGACAAGACTGGTGGTCTGTATGTGTGTGTGGTTCTATGGATACCAGTATAGTGGGACAAGACTGGTGGTCTGTATGTGTGTGTGGTTCTATGGATACCAGTATAGTGGGACAAGACTGGTGGTCTGTATGTGTGTGTGGTTCTATGGATACCAGTATAGTGGGACAAGACTGGTGGTCTGTATGTGTGTGTGGTTCTATGGATACCAGTATAGTGGGACAAGACTGGTGGTCTGTATGTGTGTGTGGTTCTATGGATACCAGTGCAGTGGGACAAGCCTGGTGGTCTGTATGTGTGTGTGGTTCTATGGATACCAGTATAGTGGGACAAGGCTGGTGGTCTGTATGTGTGTGTGGTTCTGTGGATACCAGTATAGTGGGACAAGGCTGGTGGTCTGTATGTGTGTGTGGTTCTGTGGATACCAGTATAGTGGGACAAGGCTGGTGGTCTGTATGTGTGTGTGGTTCTGTGGATACCAGTATAGTGGGACAAGACTGGGGGTCAGTATGTGTGTGGTTCTGTGGATACCAGTATAGTGGGACAAGGCTGGTGGTCTGTATGTGTGTGTGGTTCTATGGATACCAGTATAGTGGGACAAGGCTGGTGGTCTGTATGTGTGTGTGGTTCTGTGGATACCAGTATAGTGGGACAAGACTGGTGGTCTGTATGTGTGTGTGGTTCTATGGATACCAGTATAGTGGGACAAGCCTGGTGGTCTGTATGTGTGTGTGGTTCTATGGATACCAGTATAGTGGGACAAGCCTGGTGGTCTGTATGTGTGTGTGGTTCTGTGGATACCAGTATAGTGGGACAAGACTGGGGGTCAGTATGTGTGTGGTTCTGTGGATACCAGTATAGTGGGACAAGGCTGGTGGTCTGTATGTGTGTGTGGTTCTGTGGATACCAGTATAGTGGGACAAGCCTGGTGGTCTGTATGTGTGTGTGGTTCTATGGATACCAGTATAGTGGGACAAGGCTGGTGGTCTGTATGTGTGTGGTTCTGTGGATACCAGTATAGTGGGACAAGACTGGTGGTCTGTATGTGTGTGTGGTTCTGTGGATACCAGTATAGTGGGACAAGGCTGGTGGTCTGTATGTGTGTGGTTCTGTGGATACCAGTATAGTGGGACAAGACTGGTGGTCTGTATGTGTGTGTGGTTCTGTGGATACCAGTATAGTGGGACAAGCCTGGTGGTCTGTATGTGTGTGTGGTTCTATGTATACCAGTATAGTGGGACAAGACTGGTGGTCTGTATGTGTGTGTGGTTCTGTGGATACCAGTATAGTGGGACAAGACTGGTGGTCTGTATGTGTGTGTGGTTCTATGTATACCAGTGTAGTGGGACAAGACTGGTGGTCTGTATGTGTGTGTGGTTCTATGGATACCAGTATAGTGGGACAAGACTGGTGGTCTGTATGTGTGTGTGGTTCTGTGGATACCAGTATAGTGGGACAAGGCTGGTGGTCTGTATGTGTGTGTGGTTCTATGGATACCAGTATAGTGGGACAAGCCTGGTGGTCTGTATGTGTGTGTGGTTCTATGTATACCAGTGTAGTGGGACAAGACTGGTGGTCTGTATGTGTGTGTGGTTCTATGGATACCAGTATAGTGGGACAAGCCTGGTGGTCTGTATGTGTGTGTGGTTCTGTGGATACCAGTATCGTGGAACAAGACTGGTGGTCTGTATGTGTGTGTGGTTCTGTGGATACTAGTATAGTGGGACAAGACTGGTGGTCTGTATGTGTGTGTGGTTCTATGGATACCAGTATAGTGGGACAAGACTGGTGGTCTGTATGTGTGTGTGGTTCTGTGGATACCAGTATAGTGGGACAAGCCTGGTGGTCTGTATGTGTGTGTGGTTCTATGGATACCAGTATAGTGGGACAAGACTGGTGGTCTGTATGTGTGTGTGGTTCTGTGGATACCAGTATAGTGGGACAAGACTGGTGGTCTGTATGTGTGTGTGGTTCTGTGGATACCAGTATAGTGGAACAAGACTGGTGGTCTGTATGTGTGTGTGGTTCTGTGGATACTAGTATAGTGGGACAAGACTGGTGGTCTGTATGTGTGTGTGGTTCTATGGATACCAGTATAGTGGGACAAGACTGGTGGTCTGTATGTGTGTGTGGTTCTGTGGATACCAGTATAGTGGGACAAGGCTGGTGGTCTGTATGTGTGTGTGGTTCTATGTATACCAGTATAGTGGGACAAGCCTGGTGGTCTGTATGTGTGTGTGGTTCTGTGGATACCAGTATAGTGGGACAAGCCTGGTGGTCTGTATGTGTGTGTGGTTCTGTGGATACCAGTATAGTGGGACAAGCCTGGTGGTCTGTATGTGTGTGTGGTTCTATGGATACCAGTATAGTGGGACATGACTGGTGGTCTGTATGTGTGTGTGGTTCTGTGGATACCAGTATAGTGGGACAAGCCTGGTGGTCTGTATGTGTGTGTGGTTCTGTGGATACCAGTATAGTGGGACAAGCCTGGTGGTCTGTATGTGTGTGTGGTTCTATGGATACCAGTATAGTGGGACAAGACTGGTGGTCTGTATGTGTGTGTGGTTCTGTGGATACCAGTATAGTGGGACAAGCCTGGTGGTCTGTATGTGTGTGTGGTTCTGTGGATACCAGTATAGTGGGACAAGGCTGGTGGTCTGTATGTGTGTGTGGTTCTATGGATACCAGTATAGTGGGACAAGGCTGGTGGTCTGTATGTGTGTGTGGTTCTGTGGATACCAGTATAGTGGGACAAGGCTGGTGGTCTGTATGTGTGTGTGGTTCTGTGGATACCAGTATAGTGGGACAAGGCTGGTGGTCTGTATGTGTGTGTGCTTCTGTGGATACCAGTACAGTGGGACAAGACTGGTGGTCTGTATGTGTGTGTGGTTCTGTGGATACCAGTATAGTGGGACAAGACTGGTGGTCTGTATGTGTGTGTGGTTCTGTGGATACCAGTATAGTGGGACAAGACTGGTGGTCTGTATGTGTGTGTGGTTCTATGGATACCAGTATAGTGGGACAAGACTGGTGGTCTGTATGTGTGTGTGGTTCTATGGATACCAGTATAGTGGGACAAGACTGGTGGTCTGTATGTGTGTGTGGTTCTATGGATACCAGTATAGTGGGACAAGACTGGTGGTCTGTATGTGTGGTCCTGTGTCTACCAGTGAAGTGAGGCAAGACTAGGAGGTCGGTATGTGTGGTTCTGTGGATACCATAGGACAAGGCTGGTGGTTAGTATGTGTGGTGCTATGGCAACCAATACAGTGAGAAAAGACTGGGGGGTGATTGTATGTGTGGTCCTGTGTCTACCAGTGCAGTGAGACAAGGCTGGGGGGTGATTGTTTGTGTGGTCCTGTGTCTACCAGTGCTGTGGAACAAGGCTGGGGGTTAGTATGTGTTGTCCAATGGCTACCAGTGAGACACGGATGGGGGTCAGTATGTATGGTCCTATGGCTACCAGGGCAGTGGGACAAGGCAGGGGGGACTCATGGCGGTACTGTTGCAACGCCTGGACTGCAAGGAGACACTAACCAGTAAATGTTTCTGCTCATGGCTATATATATATATATATTTTGTTTCTATCCCTGCATGCTGAAGGTGCGGTTACTGGGGAATGCTTATGCTCCTTCTGTATGTAATTATGTGTTTGACCTTTGTCCTGTTGGATTTTGATTCAGTCTGTCTGCCATTGTCCCCTGATTGTGACCTGGATATCCTGGGTCACAGGCAATCAGCTGAATCAGATATCGTTATCAGGTCACAAAGGTCAGACAGGAATTCATCCTCTGCACTCCTTCATCCTTGGAGAGACAGAGGTGTTCATCACATTGCTCTGTAATGTGTTGGGCACCCCCTGATTTTTCTAAGAGTTAACCCTTGGAGTGCCAGAGGGGTACGCTAGGCAATGGAGAGCAATGCGTTGCGTACCCCTCTGGCACTCAAAGAGTTAAAATAGACCTGTCGCTTGATTTTTTTCTGTATTAACAATGAAAGTTCATTATGTGTTTTCATCTTTTCCTAAAATGGACTCTTTTTTTTAAATATTTTTTCTTTTAAAAGTTGAACTTTGGGTAACCTCAAAATTGGCAGTGCTTTAATGGACAGTAATGTCCCATAAAAAATGTTTAGAGTTTTGTAGAGGTTAAAAAAATAAGCTAAATGCCACAAATCCTATCTCTCAAGTCGCTATGGTTTGAGAGGTATCCTCCGCTAAAGTTCCTCTTGTCCTGATGTCAGCTGTAAAGCTGACAGAAGGAGATCCGTGTCGGCCGGCATGAGGAGGCTCTTCAGCAGAACCGCAATAGCAAGATTTAAAAATAATTACTTCTTTGAAACAGTCTAAAAAGTGTGCTTGCAAACCAGGCACACTCTGTAGACCGTTCCAAAGAAGTATTTCTTTTTAAATCGCGCTATTGTGGCTCTGCTGAAGAGCCACCTGTCTGTCCCCGGACCAGGAACTCCTGCTGTCAGCTTACAGCTGATATCAGGAGAAGAGGAGGGAGAGGGGAACTTTAAAGGAGGATATCTCTCAAACCATAGCGGTTTGAGAGATAGTATTTGTGCCAGGACTGAAATCTTTTGATACAAGTGAGTGCTGTCATACCCTGTCATATATGTTTGTAAGACCCTACTGGTAACTTTTCTGCTTTGCCCCATTTATACCATTAACCCTTTGAGTGCCAGGGGAGTATGAGATGCATTGCAGAGCAATGCGTTCCATAGCCCTTTGGCACTCAAAGGGTTAAAGGGATAGTAATACTTCATTTTTTCTTTATTTTATTTTGTAGGCATTAAAGAAACATGAAGAACGATATAAGTCTTATCTCTCAAACCTTTATGGTTTGAGAGATATTCACAAGCAAAGTTTCCCCTCCCGCCCCTTTTACCTAGTGTAAGCCATCTCTTCTCAGATGTGGAATCCAGTCCATAAACCAGACAGATAACAGAAGGGGACAATCTTCTTCCTATGAGAACAATGAAAGCCCTGCCCCCTTGACAAGTTTTTCAGGTTTTTCCCTTATCTTAATTGAAGATTGTCCCTCTCTGCAGTCTACCTGGGCACCTCCCTTCTGATCTGGCTGAGCAGTGTTACATCAGTAAAAGGGGCGGGAGGGGGATACTTTGTCATTGAATTACTCTTGAACTATAACTCTGACAGTACTGAAATAACACTTTCCAAAGTCTAAATACTACGATGATTAATTAGAGCTGCTTTTATTATGAAACATTACTATCCCTTTAAAGAAATGTAAAATGGAGGTGATAGTATCTTTTTTCAAACGCCTAATAACCTTCATTACGTAAGTGCCCACCAGGAAAGAAGTAGGTCTCTCTTATGTGTTCCTTCCCTACAGATCAATTGGAGAAAAAGTAAACCAGCCCAGTTGATCCCTTATGACAGTGGTTCCCAACCCATGTCCTCAGGGCCCACTAATAGGTCAGGATTTAAAGATTTCCTTGCAGAAATCTTTCAATCCTGGCCTGTTAGTAGCCACTGAGGGCATGGGTTGGGAACCACTATTTTCGGACAATTGTTTTTGTACCCACAACTCTGATTTGGAAAGAAGAGGTCTTGAAACAGGAAGATGAATATTATGAGAAGAAATGACTAACAATTCTCCTTGTGCACACTTTCAGGGGTCACTTTTAAAATGTTGCACTGAAAAGTGCGTTATATGAAACGACACATTCACCAGGTCACATTGTTTAAAAGGGCGACATGAGAATCTTGCCCTGCATAAAAGCATGAAATTCTTGCCTCCTTAAATATCACTGGGATGTCTAATTTTACTGAGTGCCGTCTCTCTCTCCCCTTCACGTGAAAGAAGGTTACAGATACAGAAGTGTCAACAAGAATACCATCCGACTCACAGCTGTCTCTCTCTCCCCTTCTCTCAACAAATCTAAGTTTGGACCTCTGCAGTTCTACTCAGATTTTTATCCAGTTCTCGATGGGAGCGAGGGGCGATCATCTATGGAGACACTGTACATGATACACTGGACTTTCGCCTTGGATCTGCAAGATTCTCGCGCTTCACCAAGTTTAATTATTTTTTAAAAGACAAAGAAAGAACAGCGCAATCCACTCTGAGTGTAGTATTTCTCATAGTCCTTAGTCTTAAAATGAAAATACAATCAATCCCCCTTTCAGAGGGTACTCACATTTATCAGAGGCCAACCTGCCTCTCGGAATGCTCACTTTGACTTTGGAAAATGTGAGTACCCTCTGAAAGGGAGATTGATTGTATTTTCATTTTAAAGGGATAGTAATACTTCGTTTTAACTTTATTTTATTTTGTAGGCATTAAAAAAAACATGAAGAATGATACAAGTCTTATCTCTCAAACCTTTATGGTTTGAGAGATATTCACAAGCAAAGTTTCCCTCCCGCCCCTTTTACCTAGTGTAAGCCATCTCTTCTCAGATGTGGAATGCAGTCCGTAGACCAGACAGATAACAGCAGGGGACAATCTTCTTCCTATGAGAACAATGAAAGCCCTGCCCCCCTTGACAAGTTTTTCAGCTTTTTCCCTTATCTTAATTGAAGATTGTTCCTCTCTGCAGTCTACCTGGGCACCTCCCTTCTGATCTGGTTGAACAGGGAAGGGATACTTTGTTTGTGAATATCTCTTAAACCATAAAGGTTTGAGAGATAAGACTTATATCATTCTTCATGTTTTTTTAATGCCTACAAAATAAAATAAATGTAAAACGAAGTATTACTATCCCTTTAAGACTAAGGACTATGAGAAATACTACACTCAGAGTGGATTGCGCTGTTCTTTCTTTATCTTTTGTTTTATGATATTGAAGAACCCTGTCCGGCGTCTTGGGAACAAGCGGCATATTGGGACTCTGAGTGATAGAAGCAACCTGAATGTTTTCAACTATTGCTAATTAGTGATGAGCGAGCGTGCTCGGCCGATGCTCGGATCGGCTCGAGCATCGCTCTGCTCGGCACATGGCGGTACTCGTCGAGTACCGCCATGTGCTCTCCCGCCATGTTCGGGTGGCGGGGATCTGTGCCGGAAGAGGCACAGATCACAAGACGCTCCGCTGGACCACCAGGGACTTGAGGTACGGGGGCATTGCGGAGATGAAGGGGGCATTGCGGAGATGAAGGGGGACATTGTGGAAGAGGGGCATAGACTCTATGCCCCTCTTCCACAATGTCCCCCTTCATCTCCGCTATGCCCGTCTTCCACAATGTGCCCCTTCATCTCCGCTATGCCCCTCTTCCACAATGTGCCCCTTCATCTCCGCTATGCCCCTCTTCCACAATGTCCCCCTTCATCTCCTCTATGGCATAGAGGAGATGAAGGGGGACATTGTGGAAGAGGGGCATAGCGGAGATGAAGGGGCACATTGTGGAAGAGGGGCATAGCGGAGATGAAGGGGCACATTGTGGAAGACGGGCATAGCGGAGCTGAAGGGGGACATTGCGGAGCTGAAGGGGGCATTCGGAGATGAAGGGGGCATAGCGGAGATGAAGGGGGCATTGACCAGGCACCCTCCCCTCATCAGAGCAGGGGGTGCCTGGTGTCGCCCCATTCATTCCAATGGGGCTCGGGTGCTCGGCCGAGCACTCGAGCCTCAGGGGGTGCTCGGTCAGTGCACCCGAGCACCCGAGCATCCGGGTGCTCGCTCAACACTATTGCTAATGAAGGGAATTAATTTGATGTATAGTATATTGAATTGAACACATTTGATATATCTTTTTTTAGTATTGTGAGTAGTAGACATATTTTTCCATATTGATGTATATTTCTTCTATATGAATTTAATTTATTATTACGTTTTTTAATCGTTGTGTTTTGAAAATGTGGGGATCACGAAAATATATTTGATACTGATACACTCACCAGAAGTGAGCGCAGGTGCATATTTGATTTAATTATTTTTAACCCATTCAGTGCTGGTGTTGAACTCTGACAAATCCAGTAACGGTGGCAGAATGCCACGCAATGCCTCTCTGGCACCTAAAGGGTTAAAAAAAATAATTACGTTAACAGAGTGAAGCTGCAGAAATCACCACTGCTCTCCCTCCGAGGACTGGATGAAAATCTGAGTAGAACTGCAGAGGTCCAAACTTAGATTTGTTGAGAGAAGGGGAGAGAGCGACGGCTGTGGGTGGTATTCTTGTTGACACGTCTGTATCTGTAACCTTCTTTCACATGAAGGGGAGAGAGAGACGGCGCTCAGTAAAATTAGACATTCCAGAGGCATTTAAGAAGGCGACATGAGAATCTCATACTTTTTATGCAGGGTGAGATTCTCATGTTGCCCCTTTTAAACAATGCGACCTGGTGAATGCACCGTTTCGTTTCAACCATTTTTCAGTGCGACATTATAAAAGGATACCCACTTTCAGCAGTACTTGCAGAGATCCTCTGATCTCTAAGGAACTCTTTTTTTATGTCTTGTCCTTCCTATAGAAACTGGGAACTGGTATGGTGCTGCACACTGGACCCTCGTCCGTTGCCTTCACAGCGTCAGTAGGTGACTGTCTTCTGTTCACTTTGGGGAACACTTTTTGTTTATCACCAGGTTCTAACCTATGGATTTTAACCTGAGTGGGGACCCTGTGTGGTTCCTGACATGGCACATCCACTACAGACCACATCACCCTCTCTTCACCAGGGATCCAGAACCTTTTGTTTAGACCAATGTACAGATATTCTTAGTCTCAGCCTACAGCATGACACCCCCAGAATTTCCCACTACTAAGTGTCAAGACCATGTATTCTATCCTTGTTTCATGTATAATTGATGCCTGTACAGGTGTGTGCCTTCCTAACTCACTTTTCAGTCAATACTTTTCTCCTTCATCCTTTCCCAGATTGGATAATTTTATTCTATTGATTTTGTGTGTGTAAATAATAAACAACGCAGGAAGCCGTAAATATTTTGCATTCCGCATAAAATGTGCATGATTCCGACAGCCCAGACTGTGCAAAACAAAGTAAGGTTCTCTTGCAGACGGCATGAAATGGCAGAACCGCTGGGATCTAGGAGAAGGCGTGAAAGTCTTCAGTGTGCAGGAAACACACAGGGAGAAGGATCATGGTTGGCATTAGGCAATAATCCCGTGAGTGGGTGAGACTGGTGTTGATAATGAGCTCACCAGGGTGAAGAGACTTGTGTACCACTATGCTAACATAGGATAAATAAAACCAGAAGCCGCGGGATATCATCCTGTATTCCTTTTATTGTCAGGCTTTGAGTATTAATATAGTCGAAATCTTATCTTTATGGCAGGCAGAGGACTGGAAAGCAGGCTCCTACACACTGGATGAGAGCTCCCTGGGCGTCCATCATTTGTCACCTCCTGATGAAACGTGGCTGAATTAACCCTTCGAAGACTTGTGCATCCTTCTGGCACTCAAAGGGTTAAGACTCCTATGTATTTTCTTCCTATCCCTCCTAGGTCCATTTGGGGCAAAACAACTGCACCGTTGATTAAAATGGGGTTTTAACCCCTTGAATGCTAGCAAGGTCTCCAACCTTGCCAGCATTCAAGGGGGTTAAATAACCATTTAAATCAACGAGATATGATTACTTTTGCAGTGGGGTTGCCTGGAATCAATTCACTTTCTTTATACATATGAGGCAGATGCACTGTGTAAAAGCGGTGAAATTCTTCGGCAAAGCAACTGCACCAAATGTTCTCATCAAATTAAAGGGTGACATTTAAAAGGGAATTAATGTTTCACAATAAAAGCAGCTACGATTAATCTTCATAGTATTTGGGCCATGGAGAGTGTTATTTCAGTACTGTCAGAGTTGTAGTACAAGAGTAATTGAATGATAAATTATCCCTCTCCCGCCCCTTTTACTGTTGTAACACTGCTCACCTCAGAGCAGCAAGACTGTCCGGAGGGATCACAGAGAGGGACAATCTTCAGTGATGATAAGGAAAAACCGGTCAAGGGGGCAGTGTTTTCCTTATGATCACAGTAAGAAGATTGTCCCTTGCTGTGAGCTGTCCAATCAAGAGACCAGATTCCACATGTGAGGGGAGGCGGCTTACACTAGGCGAAAGGGGCGGGAGGGGGATACTTTATCATTCAATTACTCCATTCTCCATTGCCCAAATACTATGAAGGTTAATTGGAGCTGTTTTTATTGTGAAACATTACTATCCCTTTAACCTCCTTAATTTCATAGCTGTCGGCAGAGCTTTGCATTGGAGACCCACTTAAATTAATGAGTATTTTAGGGAGTTTCTATGTGTCCCCCACCCGCTCTATAGGAGCGTTTTTCTTTACTAGTCCTTGGGACACACCAGCGGTTCTGTTTTTCCAGGATATCTCGGTTTGATAACATAGAAATATAGAAACATAAAATTTGACAGCAGATTAGAACCATTTGGCCCATCTATTCTGCCCATTTTTCCTACTTAAAAAAACTTATTTGGTCCTTGGTCTTGTCTTATGTTCAGGATAACCTTATGCTGATCCCATGCATGCTTAAATTCTGTCAATGTATTAACTTCTACTGGTAGGCTATTCCACTTATCTACTACCCTCTCAGTGAAGTAAATTTTTCTTACATAACATCTAAACCTGTGTCCCTCTAGTTTTATGACTATGGCCTCTTGTCCTAACAGTTTTACTCCTTTGAAATTTACTTCCATCCTTCAATTTGTTGAATCCCGTCATGTATGTGAATGTGTCTATCATATCCCCTCTCTCTCTTCTCTCCTCCAAGCTATACATGTTCAGATCCTCTAGTCTATCCTGATATTTCTTTTCATGTAGACCAGTCACCATTTTAGTAACCCTTCTCTGAATTCTCTCCAGAGTATCTATACCCATCTGTAGATGGGGTCTCCAGTACTGTACACAGTACTCTAGGGGGAAGATTCACTAAGCGGTGATAAAGTGGAGATGATTTCTCCAGTTTATCACTTCTCCAGTTCCTATGTTATTCTACGGAGCCTATTCACTAAGATCTCTCAAGAAATCGTAGTGAAATGGCTCCACAGAAGAACATATAAATTGGAGAAGTGATAAACTAGAGAAGTCATCTCCACTTTATCACCGCTTAGTGAGTCGACCTCTAGGTGAGGTCTAACTAGAGATCTGTAGAGTGGAATAACCACTTCCCTTTTTCTGCTACTAATGCCCCTAGCTATACAACCCAGCACCCTGCTTGCATTCCCCACCGCTTTGTTACATTGCTTGCCTAGCTTTATGTCTTCAGAAATAATTACTCCCAAATCCATTTCCTCTGTTGTCTCTGACAGCATAGTACCCTAACAAGTGAGTAATCGGTGGAGCAGTCATTGGGATTAATCTACCAGTGTTTAAGCATGGATTTCCTTATCACCTGACCTGCCATTGTGTCCTGAGGACTTGAGTTGGGAACTACAGCTCTACAGTAACTTTCCCTACTCAGGATGTGATCTCTTCTAGGTTACAGATGCCATTCAAAGACAATAAATATCCTGTAGATCTTAACACTGAGCCGTCCAGAAATGACAGTCCAACCATGAAGTATCAGGCAATCAGGGCTGTATTTACATCCCAGGCTCTCCTAGGCAAGGCACTGTATATCTTTAGCTCCACCCATGACCACGCCCCTGATCCTCACATAACCCCGCCCCAAGTCCCATGGCCTATAACAAGTTTTGACCCCTTGGTTGCTAGAGAGATTGCCAATGCATTGCTCTGCAATATATTGGTGATCTCTCTAGCACCCAAGGGGTTAAATGATAGCCTGTAAAGGAGTATACAACTGGTGCAGGGAGATTGAGATTGCTCTAGCCACACCCACAAGTCAGAATGTGGGTGTGGCCAGCACATCTGAAATACAATTTGGTAATCTAGGCAATTCCCTACTCTGCTTATTGGAAAATCCAACCCTGTAGGCTATTCGTCTTTGATTGAAAGAAGCATTGAACCCAGGATATATGCTTCAGCCATCTGCGCCTCGTTAGGGAGGTGCAGCTGTTCTCTCTAGGGCCTGAGAGCAAGATGTCTGCATCGGGATTCCCCCATAATCCTCTGGGAGACCAAGCCTAAGGGATATCTGCATATCCAAATTAATGGTCCAATATAATCAACTGGTAACTGATCCTTCTCTTACCCAGGTGCCATACACAGAGATAAATACTGTGAAGCACATCATACTGATCCTGACCAGTTCCAGGCAATCTGTCTCTGAATTACAGCAGCTGTGAACTCCTTGGGTCTCATCAGTGAGATGCATCTTATTTGTCTACACACCTGAGAGCAAGGGGCCTACATCTGGATTATCCCCATAAGCCTGCGGGAGACCAAGCCCAAGGGCCCTTTGCCTATCCAAATCCAAACTAATGGTCAGGGATACTGAACTAGTAATGACACTGTCAAATTCTATAACGTGTATAGTATTGTATAGTAGCATCTATAGTAATGTAAATTATCTTATATTACCCAGAGTGTAATCTCTTTGTAGCTCAAAAGTACCTACACAGAGAAGAGATATTGTGAAGCACATCATACTGATCCAGATCAGTGCCAGGCAATTTGTCTCTGAACTGGGACTGCAGTGAACCCCAGATATATGCTTTAGCCTCCTCGGCCTCATAAGTGAGATTCAGTTGTTCTCAGAGACGGATCATCCAAGATGGCAATATAGGCTACTGTCTAGGCCCCAAAGCAATATGAGTGACCCTTGCTGGAAGTGACAGGTCAAGGACAGAGGCCCTACTCTTGCTGCAGCTATTATCTTTGTTACATGTCCTTTTTGTTCGAAGAGACCAGCACCATAGAGTTGATCTCACTTCCATCACAGCCACAATGCAACAACTTGCTGGTAGCACTTTGTGTGAAAAGCACTGGATCAAAAGATGTGGGGGGCCCGATTTTGTCCCTTGTCTAGGTTCCTAAGGAGCCTTTATCCATCTCTGGCTCTCTTCATTAAGCATTGTGAGCATGGGGTCCACATCTGGATCCCCCATAACCCTTAGGGAGACCAAGCCCAATGGTTATTTGCGTATCCACATTATTGATCAGTGATACTAGAGCAGTAATGAGATCGCCAAATTCTATAGAAGGCTGTTAGGACCTTAGACTACCCAGGGCGTAATCTGTCTTAGTTCACAGGCGTCATGCTTAGAGAAGGAATGTCATGCAGATCATCATACTAATCCTTTCCAGAAATTACAGTCCAGCCTCAGAGTGCCAGGGAATTGCTCTCTTAATGAAAGAAGCCTTGAAACTCAGAAGTACACTTCAGCCACCTTGGGTCTCATCAGTGAGGTGCAGCTGTTTTCCCTAGGCCTGTGAGAGCATCAGGATTCCTTTGTGGAGGTTAAGCACATACTAAGTAGTGTTCAGACATGCTCAACATGGATTCAACCTGCCAAATTCTATGGCCGGCTTGATAGGACTATATCCTGCCCAGGGTGCAATCACTTTTAGCTCATAGGTGCTGTAAACAGAGAAGAAATATCCGGCTGCACATCATATGGATCCTGTGTATGAAGTGTCAGGCAATTATTTTGTAAAAGAGAGAAGCAGCTAACCCCAAAGGTACATTTTAGCCTTCTTGGGCCTCATCAGTGAGGTGGAGCTGTTCTTTCTCTGCTTCACTGCCACATCAGTATTCTCCAATAACCCTAACGGAAAACAAGTCCCAGGGTTAATTGTTTGTGCAAAGTGAGGGACGGAGGTGATCCCTTTGGGACTAGACTGCCAAATAATGTAGAGTGCCCCACTGTAGGGGTGGTCAAACGTTTAAGACTGAGCCTCCCTTCTTGTTAGTATGGGAACTCTATGCATAGCATACGTGCACATCTCATACAGCATTGTTAGGGCAGTCTGTGGAATCTAACAGATTGCAAGCACCAAATTCAATAGAAATATGTGGAGGTGCTGGCTGGTGAATCAACCTTTCTTTTTCTAAGGGGTAAAGGAGATGGTGTCCTGCAGCCTTGACTCCTAGGGCTCCCGACAAACCCAAATCCACAGATGTAACCAAGCTTCTTCTAATGAAGTCGGCACTAACACCTCTCAATAGCCCCATATAATACCTTAAATGAGAGACATACAATAGACCAGTATATCCTTAAAGGGATAGTAATACTTCGTTTTATCTTTATTTTATTTTGTAGGCATTAAAAAAACACGAAGAACGATATAAGTCTTATCTCTCAAACCTTTATGGTTTAAGAGATATTCACAAGCAAAGTTTCCCCTCCCCGCCCCTTTTTCCTAGTGTAAGCCATCTCTTCTCAGATGTGAATCTGGTTGTAAGACCAGACAGATAACAGCAGGGGACAATCTTCTTCCTATGAGAACAATGAAAGCCCTGCCCCCCTTGACAAGTTTTTCAGCTTTTTCCCTTATCTTAATTGAAGATTGTCCCTCTCTGCAGTCTACCTGGGCACCTCCCTTCTGATCTGGCTGAACAGGAGGGGGGATACTTTGCTTGTGAATATCTCTTAACCCTTAAAGGTTTGAGAGATAAGACTTATATCGTTCTTCATGTTTTTTTAATGCCTACAAAATAAAATAAAGATAAAACGAAGTATTACTATCCCTTTAAACACCAATGTTGAAAATAAAAACTAAAAAAATACCAATAAATTATAAATATCTACTAAAATAATCAAAAAATACTAGATTGCAAGCACCGGTCAGTCATTTAGGGTACCCCTTGGGGGGTGGTTAGCACCACAGTTTGCTCACCCCTGTTCTGTAGAACATTTTCCTACAGAGAGTGCTATAAGTTTTAGCTCCACAGGTGTCATACCCAAAGAACAAATATCTTCCAGCACATCATACTGATCCTGCGGAAGAGCCCGTCCAGACACGAAGTGCCAGAAAGTTAATCTCTGAAGAGGAAAAACAACTAACCCCAGACTTACGGTTCAGCCTACTCGGGACTCATCATCAGTGTGGTGCAGCTGTTCTCTCTAAGCCCCTAAAATCAAGGGATCCGGGTCTGGATTCCGCTACAACCCAAGGGCTATTCACTTACACAAGTGGGGGTCAAAGTTGCTCAGCTGGTGACAAGTATGACAAATACTGTAGTGTGTTTTATAGGTATAGTGACAGCTATGCCCCTTGTCAAGAGTAGTCTTACGTGGCACATTGATGGACATTTCTAGGCATGATCAGTATGATGTGCTGCAGGACATTTCGTCTCTGTTCCTGACACACGTGAGCTAAAACAGAAGGCACCCTGTCTATGATACAGCCTTACAGTGAACGCTATAGTATATAACACGCTTCACCATAGTTTAAAATGTCTGGCCCTCACTTAGTCATACTGCCATCACATTCCTAGATCTGGAACCCCTTTCCTGAAACAGCACCTACTAGTGGTCGGTATTTATTAAGCTGCAAAATTATCCATGCACCAAATTTCACTGCACTTCACTGGGAAAAGACCAGGTAGGATTCTCTAATTTGTGAAAATTTAAATCTCTAATTTCATGGGAATACTTTAAAAGCCAAAAAGATGGAGTGGTTTGGTAGCAAAACAACTGTCCAATAGCTATCAAATCAACCCCTTGGAGCTTTTAACACTTGGAGTGACAGAGAGGTATCAAACATATTGGGTTTCAATGCGTTGGATACCTCTTTGGCACTCAAAGGCTTAAAGGGATAGTAATACTTCGTTTTAACTTTATTTTATTTTGTAGGCATTAAAAAAAACATGAAGAATGACATAAGTCTTACCTCGCAATCCTTTATGGTTTATGAGATATTCACAAGCAAAGTTCCCCTCCCGCCCCTTTTACCTAGTGTAAGCCATCTCTTCTCAGATGTGGATCAGGTTGTATGACCAGACAGATAACAGCAGGGGACAATCTTCTTTGTATGAAAACAATGAAAGCCCTGCCCCCCTTGACAAATTTTTCAGCTTTTTTCCTTATCTTAATTGAAGATTGTCCCTCTCTGCAGTCTACCTGGGCACCTCCCTTCTGATCTGGTTGAACAGGGGGGGGATACTTTGTTTGTGAATATCTCTTAAACCATAAAGGTTTGAGAGATAAGACTTATATCGTTCTTCATGTTTTTTTAATGCCTACAAAATAAAATAAAGTTAAAACGAAGTATTACTATCCCTTTAAAAGCTCCATTTAAATCAATGCTAATTTTTATTTCCCCAATATGATGATATTGTTTGCTCCAGAATTAATCATATTTTTTCTATCTGACTATGGCCCTATAATGGTCTTTTAAATAGAGCAGACTGTGACTTTCCTAGAGCACAGTGTTCTCTGGACTTCCTAAAATCATTAGATCTCATCATCACATGATAAATCTAGTACTTTTAGTGCGAACGTCTCACCCAAAAACATGTTGCTCCAGCAATTAAATCATGTGTGTCACGGCCAAAATAAAATTACAGTTTGTGTTGATAATGACTGACCATTAGCAATTCACTGGCCCAAACTGATAAAAATAATAATAAAGAAAAAATCTTGAGCTGATGGAAATTAATTAAGTACATTTAACTTTTTGTGTGCTAGAGATATGTCCAGTACACTGAGAAGCAATTCACTGGAGATGTCTGTAGTATAAGAGGAGTTAAATATAAGAGATTGACAATCTTCATTTCAGTTAAAGGGATAGTAGCAGTTACGATTAATCTTCATAGTATTTGGGCCTTGGAGAGTGTTATTTCATTACTGTCAGAGTTGTAGTTGAAGGGTAATTGAATGATAAAGTATCCCCCTCCTGCCCCTTTTACCTATTGTAAGCTGCCTCCCCTCAGAGGAGGCGTTAGTGTTTGCTTAATACAGGGTTAAAGGTATATTAATGTTTACATTTTGTTTGTTATTGAATTCTACAGTATTAACCCCTTAAGGACCCATGACGGTCCTGCACCGTCATGGGTTGTTATATGCCTCCGTGCACGCTGCTATCGTTAATTCCAGGCTGAGACTGAGCGCTCCGAGAATGGGGCATTAAATCTCAGCCCTTCTTGCTTCTTCCGGTTCATGCGATCGCTGTATCAGCGATCACATGTACCGGCATAGTGACAGACAGGGGCAGCATGCAAAGCATGCTGTCTGTGCCTGTCTCGTCTGCCTCTGTCTCCCTTGCTATCAAAGTAAGGGAGACAGAAGTAGATGGGAGACACCTAGCGGTTAAAAAAAATACAGCAGCTAGGGGTATTAACCCATTCACTGCTGGTGCAGGAGGCTGGCTAAATGCAGGTCAATTTTTGACCTGCAATAATACACTTTTTTTTTTTTTTTAAAACACAACACACTTTTTTTTTTTTTTTTTTACAAAAGCATTTTTTTATTTAAAAAAATATATATAATTAAACAATATTGCAAGTGTGATTGTTGTGGAGCCATGTAATACACTTATATACACCACCAGGGACAAAAAAAGTGTCAAAATAGGGTGGGAAGAAGGGACATGGGGATTTTCACCCAGGGGGGACAGTGGCCACTTTAAACTGCGCATTTTGTAGGTATGACTGACCGGTCATATCTTTCATGCAGTCTCCATAAAAATGTAACCCTTTGTGGCCAATTGATCCCAAGAGAAAAATCAAAAATGTTTTTTTTTTTTACATTTTTTTACCTTTTTTTAAATTTTAATAAAGTGAATGGTGGGTTATCCATATAAGTGGGGTATCAAATGAAAGCCCTATTTGTGCTTAAAAAAACATTATCTAATTTATAGGGGTGGAATAAAAGTCTAAGAGGGAAAACACTGTTGAACAAAGACATAGTCAAAAAGGTCAGAATTGCTCCGGTCCTTAAGGGAAAACAACCTCAGATTTTCCCGGTCCTTAAAGGGTTAAAGAATATGACAATGTCAGTCCCACACTTTATAACTAAGCTGGTTTAATGATCTAAGCATTGATATTTCTCCCTTCCACTTTTAATTACATCAGCCCCTTCAACAGTAATGCTGCTGATCCCATCAGTCAACAAGTGGAGGTCTGGTTGCCTTGGCAACCTGTTGAGCACTCACTCACTCAGAGACACTTGTCTTTGTATGAGTTATTTTAATGTATCCTGAGCACTGTCTGAGTTGTAAACTTCATCAGGAAGCATTAAAACATGGGCCCATATTTATCGAGTTATTCTGGAGTAAACCAATTGCACCATAGGTGACAAAAAAAACTAAATTCCCATGTAATTGAAAAAAGCTTTTTAACCCCTTAAATGCTAGAGAGGTCTCCAATACTTTTCTTCGCAATGCATTGGAGACCTCTCTAGCAAGAGCCTAGTTTAATTTAAAGGGACAGTAATGTCCCATAAAAACTTGTTATAGTTTTGTGAGGACAACAAAATAAGCTGAATGACACAAACCCTATCTCACAAACCACTATGGTTTGAGAGATATAAGCATTGAAAGTTCCCCCCTCCCTCTCCTTCTCCTGACATCAGCGTCTAGCTGACGGCAGGAGATCCCGGTCTGAGGATAAGCCTGCGGCTCTGCAGCAGAGCCAAAATCTCATTATTACAAAATAATTACTTCATTGGAAAGGTATACAGTGTGTGTGCCTGGTTTGCAGGCACACTTTGTAGACCTTTCCAATGAAGTAATTCTTTTGCAATAACACAATTTCGGCTCTGCTGCAGAGCCTCCTCGTGCTGGCCGACACGAATCTCCTGCTGTCAGCTTTACAGGTGACATCAGGAGAAGGGGAGGTGGGAACTTTAAATGCTTATATCTCTCAAATCATAGTGGTTTGAGAGATAGAGTTTGCACCATGTCCTCTATAAAACTATAACAAGTTTTTATGGGACATTACTAACACTTTAACAGGATTTTTTTATGTGTCCCCTATGGTGCAGTCAGTTTGCTCCAGAATAACTCCAATATGCTTTTATAAATATTGTTTCTTAATGTAAACATATATACATTAATGGCCTTGAAGTTATGTGGACAATAAATGCATACCTCCCAAGTGTCCCTCTTTAGGAGGGAGAGTCCCTCTTTTAGGCACAAATCCCTCTGTCCCTCTTTCTCACCCTGATGTCCCTGTGTTTAGGAGATCAGACTGTGTGGTGTGTATATAAGTGTCTATCACCCTGGTGTCCCTGTGTTTAGGAGATCAGACTGTGTGGTGTGTATAGAAGTGTATCACCCTGGTGTCCCTGTGTTTAGGAGATCAGACTGTGTGGTGTGTATAGAAGTGTATCACCCTGGTGTCCCTGTGTTTAGGAGATCAGACTGTGTGGTGTGTATAGAAGTGTATCACCCTGGTGTCCCTGTGTTTAGGAGATCAGACTGTGTGGTGTGTATAGAAGTGTATCACCCTGGTGTCCTGTGTTTAGGAGATCAGACTGTGTGGTGTGTATAGAAGTGTATCACCCTGGTGTCCCTGTGTTTAGGAGATCAGGCTGTGTGGTGTGTATAGAAGTGTATCACCCTGGTGTCCCTGTGTTTAGGAGATCAGACTGTGTGGTGTGTATATAAGTGTATCACCCTGGTGTCCCTGTGTTTAGGAGATCAGACTGTGTGGTGTGTATATAAGTATATCACCCTGGTGTCCCTGTGTTTAGGAGATCAGACTGTGTGGTGTGTATATAAGTGTATCACCCTGGTGTCCCTGTGTGTAGGAGATCACACTGTGTGGTGTATATATAAGTGTATCACCCTGGTGTCCCTGTGTTTAGGAGATAAGACTGTGTGGTGTGTATATATGTGTATCACCCCGGTGTCCCTGTGTTTAGGAGATCAGACTGTGTGGTGTGTATATATGTGTATCACCCTGGTGTCCCTGTGTTTAGGAGATCAGACTGTGCGGTGTGTATAGAAGTGTATCACCCTGGTGTCCCTGTGTTTAGGAGATCAGACTGTGTGGTGTGTATATATGTGTATCACCCTGGTGTCCCTGTGTTTAGGAGATCAGACTGTGTGATGTGTATATAAGTGTATCACCCTGGTGTCCCTGTGTTTAGGAGATCAGTCTGTGTGGTGTATATAGAAGTGTATCACCCTGGTGTCCCTGTGATTAGGAGATCAGACTGTGCGGTGTGTATATAAGTATATCACCCTGGTGTCCCTGTGTTTAGGAGATCAGACTGTGTGGTGTGTATAGAAGTGTATCACCCTGGTGTCCCTGTGTTTAGGAGATCAGACTGTGTGGTGTGTATAGAAGTGTATCACCCTGGTGTCCCTGTGTTTAGGAGATCAGACTGTGCGGTGTGTATAGTGCGGTGTGTATAGTGTGGTGTGTATATCAGTGTATCACCCTGGTGTCCCTGTGTTTAGGAGATCAGACTGTGTGGTGTGTATAGAAGTGTATCACCCTGATGTCCCTGTGTTTAGGAGATCAGACTGTGTGGTGTGTATAGAAGTGTATCGCCCCGGTGTCCCTGTGTTTATGAGATCAAACTGTGTGGTGTGTATAGGAGTGTATCACCCTGGTGTCCCTGTGTTTAGGAGAACAGACTGTCTGGTGTGTATAGAAGTGTATCACCCTGGTGTCCCTGTGTTTAGGAGATCACACTGTGCGGTCTGTATATAAGTGTATCACCCTGGTGTCCCTGTGTTTAGGAGATCAGACTGTGTGGTGTGTATATAAGTGTATTATATTTCTCTACAGCAATAAAACTCACATTAATGTTTGTTTAACTGCCAGTATATGTGTTTATAAATTAGTTTGTGTAAATAAAATACTATGGCCTTGTTATAAGTCATTTATTAGGTTACACAAGCAGGTGTCAATAGGCAATGAAATAGCCTAAAAATTATCGGTAATGCCCCACCCCCTGGCCACGCCCCTAGCAACACTCCCTAAAACAAAGGTGTCCCTCTTTGGCAATTTGAAATGTTGGGAGGTATGTAAATGAATGCTGTTGCCACCAACGGCAACTGCAGTGACAGAAAAGCAGAAGAAAAATCTCCCCATATACAACACGTTATTTAGCGTGCGTTGTGGGAACAAATAGCTGTGAGGAGTGTTTGGCCGAAATGTGGGTTTTGACGACCGATGCTCATTGCAGTGGATGCTGGCCAGTCAGTAGGATTCCGCTGGTACAGCTGTGTATGTGTGTACCGGCCAGAAGACCTTTGGCCCCAACAACTCTTGTAGCGCCGTTAATAGTATCGAGCCCTAGCTCAGATCCTTCAAAGCAGAAAGGGCTAGTGGTAATTTAAAGGAGTGGTGGGGTCACATTCTTTAAAGGAGAAGAAAACATTTTTAATGAAAACCTATATGTTGTAGGGCTTTTCCTAGTGAAAAAAAAATGTCTACTCCAACCGCAGGCAGTGGTTTTAGTCAATCATTAAAAAGTCCAAATTGTCAGTAGTGAGTTACAGAGTGATTACTTCCTGAAAGTTCAGACTGTCAGCAATTTTGATATACACATACACCAACACACAAGCATACACAGACAGGAAAGTATGCACATACTCACACAATATTTGTTAGAGATGCACTCACAACTCTTGAAGAGATTTCGAGAGTCCTAAAATCTAATCTTAAACTCTGTTTTCTAATGCATAGGCAGATAGCTGCACTCCACTATTTGATTATCTTTGTATGTGTAATGAGCTTCTATATCTAAAGCAATTCAGGTTACTTCTGTTCAGAAAGGCTGTGATATTATAACCATACCTGGGAACTTCTTCCCAATGAGCTCCCGACAAGGGATCATTTTCTGCCGATGAGGGGATGTGAAAGATGAGATTTGCATCATTAAGGGGGTGGGGCTTATCGGGTGGATGGGGTTTACTTGCCAATTTGTAGGGAAATGGACAGGACAGTGTGGGAGTGGCAGCTGGGAGGGAGAGCAGCGTGGAATGTTAGAATTTGGCTGGCAGGGAGTGGCAGCTGGGAGGGAGAGCAGCGTGGAATGTTAGAATTTGGCCGGCGGGAAGAGGCAGTGTTGGTATCTGGATAATAGGGCATGGAAGGTAGGGAAAGCAGTATGAAGTGTTAGTATCTGGCTCCCAGGCTGCTAGTATTTGGTTGGCATGGAATAGCTGGTAGGAGAGAGAGTGCAGTGTGGAATGTTAGTATCTGGCTGAAAGGGAGTGGTAGGTGGGAGGGAGAGCAGTGTGGAATGTTGGTATCTGACTGCCAGGCGGTGGCAGTTGTGAGAGAAAGCAATGCAGAATGTTGGTATGTGGCTGGCAGAGAATGGTAGGTAGGAGGGAGAGCAGTGTGGAATGTTAGTATCTGGCTGGCAGGGAGGGGCAGCTAGGACGAGAGCAGTGTGGAATGTTGGTATCTGGCTGGTGGGGAGGACGAGAGCAGTGTGGAATGTTGGTATCTGGCTGGCAGGGAGAGGCAACTAGGATGAGATCAGTGTGGAATGTTGGTATCTGGCTGGCAGGAAGAGGCAGCTAGGATGAGAGCAGTGTGGAATGTTGGTATCTGGCTGGCAGGGAGAGGTATCTAGGATGAGAGCAGTGTGGAATGTTGGTATCTGGCTGGCAGGAAGAGGTAGCTAGGACAAGATCAGTGTGGAATGTTGGTATCTGGCTGGCAGTGAGTGCAGGGAGGACGAGAGCAGTGTGGAATGTTGGTATCTGGCTGGCAGTGAGTGCAGGGAGGACGAGAGCAGTGTGGAATGTTGGTATCTGGCTGACATGCCCTACATTACTGTCTAATCTGCATAAACTTACATAGAAATAAAGTCAAATATCTCCCAAACTATTGGTATGCACCAAGGCGGTTACCCACTCTAGTAGTGTCCTTGGGACACATCAATAGGTCGGGTTCTAAGGATATTCCTAACTAACCACAGGTAAATCAATCAAAATCACTGAGACACTGATTACCCACTTGTGATCAACCTGGGATATCCTGAAAATAGTTGTTGTCCCCCAAGGACGAATGTTTATAATCGTTGCTCTAATACAGTGGTTTTCAATCTTTTTCACTCAAGGCGCACCAACATTTAGGCCAGGATTCATCAAGGTGCATATGGCTTAATGCGCAAGAAAACTGGAGTATTTTTTTGCACATTAAGCATTCGCCCATGCAGAGATTTACAGATTGTATCTGGCCATCACTTATTCATCAATAAGCAATGGCCAGATAGATCCACAAATTTGATTGGACCCCATTACAATGTATGGGGCGAACACACGCATACACATTTTCGCTTATGCGTATGCATGTGTTTTTCCTCTGACAGGCCAATATACATAATTTTTCCTGCTTCGCATACGCAAATCAGGGAGACACACCAAATCACGGATGAATACCGGAAAGTATCCATCAATGATCACGGTCAAGAGCAGCGAATCTGATATGCTGCTTTTCCCCGCAGTTTGATGAATCCCCGCCTTAATCTAGAATTTGCAGAGCACATCCAGCATGATAAAGGTAATTTCTCAAACGTTTAACAAAGGGAACAAATACATAAGTATACAGTTATTTTAAATTCTTGCAGTGAGAACATCAGAAAAGAGCTTATTGTGCATAAACATTTCTATAAATACAAACTCAACTTTAACATCAAAGAAAATATGGTGCACCCAAAATGGATGTCCAAGACCCACTGAAGTGCCAAGACACACTGGTCAAGAACCGCTGCTCTAGAACATGCCCCAAAGTGCAACACACGCTAACTCATTAGTGTAAAAAATTATCAATGCTGGCAGAAAAGTACCATAAAATCTCAGGTATAATATGTTCCTGTGTATAATACGCAGGTGTAAATTATACCGAAGATTAGGGGAAAACAAGAGTGCCCATGTATAATACGCGACCTTGATTTCCCCATCTACTCACAAAAAGAAGATATATTTTTGCGCTAATACCTCCCTTGCCCAGCTTCCACTCACCCCCCTCCAGATCAGCGAGGATCTATGCTTCCAGCAATGCCCTCTGAGGTCCTTTTCATGTGAGGCAATGGTAATGCCCTTGTAGGACCTCAGGGTCCACATAGGGCAGTGGTTCTCAACCTGTGGGTCGGGACCCCTTTGGGGGTCGAATGACGATTTGCCAGGGGTCGCCTAAAACCATCAGATATTTATATTTCGATTCATTACAGTAGCAAAATTACAGCGATGAAGGAGCAACGAAAATAATTTTACTGTTAGGGGTCGCCTCAACTTGGGAAATTTTATCAAAGGGTCGCGGCACTAGAAAGGTTGTGAACCGCTGACATAGGGTGATACAGTAGATCCATTGCATAGATCTCTGTGCATTGGATCTACGTTATTGCCATGCATGGACCTTGAGGTCCTCAAAGAGCATTACAATTGCCTCAGATGAAAAGGTCCTTAGAGGCCATTGCTGGAAGGTGGAGGCAAATGCAAACAGCGATCACAGTTGATCCGGAGGGGAGTGAGTGGAAGCTGGTAGTGAATTACATGTGGTGGGGGAGCGGATATAAATATATATATTTTTTACTTGGATTTTGTTGACTCGCGTATAATAAACCCCCCACACACACACGCATACTTCACATAAGGTGAAAAAGGGCAAAATTGTGCATATTATACGAGAGATTTTAAGGTACGTTCCACTAGATTGTTGCTCATTATAACATGTTGTTTGACTAATTAGAAGACACTTTAACCATTGGATTCCAGGGAGTTCTCTTAGACATTTTGAGGCAAAAGCATTGGAGACTTTTCAAGCATCCAAAGGGGTTAATCATTCCAAGTTCTGTTTTGCGCATCAATGTAAATATTCTTATTTCCCTTCCTAAGAATCTTTCCTTATGCCAAGAAGCGTGTCCCAGGGGGTCTTCAGACTATATCATGCACACAACACTTCAAGGACATAGAGACAAGATCTGCTATGCAGAAATGGTGTCAGCTCAATGCTGCAATTTCTCTAGTCTTGGATGTCAGCTTCAATATCTGTTTGCTGTGACAGCTTTCAAAGAGAGAAGAGGAACAGGAACAGGGCCATTATAATTACCTAATTATAGACATATATACAGCACTACACATAAATAGAGCACTATATTTGACATCGTATATACTGTCTTTGACACCATGGCCTATATTTAAAGAGACAGTGGGTCATACACATGAGAAAGGTGGCACACTTCTGATGCAAATCAGCAGCATCGTAAATAAAAATAGTCGTTAATCTTTTGAATGCCATAGGGATAAGCAACGCATTGCTTTGCAATGCGTGGCGTACCCCCTCTGGCACTCAAAGGGTTAATTTAAATGGGTCTTTTAACCCTTTGAGTGCCAGAGGGATACGCAACGCATTGCTTTGCAATGCGTTGTGTACCCCTCTGGCTCTCAAAGGGTTAACCCTTTGACTGCAATGCGTTGCATATCCCTCTGGCACACAGAGGGTTAACCCTTAGGAAGTCTTCAGACTCATTGCAAAACACAATGTATAATGACAAAATTGCCATCATTTTGGGGGCAAACCAGCTGCGACACAGAAAAAAAAAAATCATGTTGATTTAAATGGTATTTTTAAAGGGATAGTAATATTTAGTAATTTTAATATGTAAAAAAAATATATATATGTTGTAGGGTTTATCCCCCAGAGTAAAACAAGGACATTCCCACTGTGGAAAGGTGTTTTATTCAAAAGTTATCACAGCTCAAACCTGAATTTTTTTTGGGAGCAGTATCTCAATGTCCTGAAATGTTACAGAGGTGCTGTTGCTCAGGCACGTGCACACCTAGACACCAAGGGGGGCTTGAGCATCTGCCCTTTTTGTCCAAAGTGCCCTCGTGCCCTTTTAACAAAATAAATAAATAATTATGAGAAGTGCCCTTTTTTTCATTTGAGCCCCTGCCCCCCAAAATGTCTGTGCACGTCCCTGCTGTTGCTACACCATCCTATGGAGGTTTATGGTCAACTGACCAAAGGTGACGATAGGATGGTGTATCAAGAGCGCCACTGTAATATTTCAGGTCGCCGGGATACTGCGCCTTACACATTCACGTTTGAGCTGCAATAACTTCTGAATAAAACACCTTTCAGCAGTGGGAGTTCCCTTGTTTTACTCAGGGTGATAAACACTACAACATATTTTGTTTTTAAAATATTAAGTGTTACTATCCCTTTAAACCCTTAATTGCTAGTGAGGTCTCCCGTCTCAATTGGGATTTTCTAAACTACTGATTTTTTTTTGCTAGTAGAGAAGCTGATTTGCTGTAGAATTGCTCAACTTTTGTTATTACACCTACGGCCTGGTGTTACTTAAACCTTTGAGTGCCAGAGGGATGGACAATGCGTTGCGTACCTCTCTGGCACTCAAAAGGTTAAAACGAAAACGGTTTTATGTTCCTTTAAATATCATGTACTCCTAGTTATCATTTGTTAACCCTTTGAGTGCCAGAGGGGTATGTGAAGTGGGAGTGCATATTATACACGAGAATTTTATCTTACCGCAATTAAAAAAAATATATATATGAGGGCTGTCAGATACCTTCCCTGCCCCCAGTGCAATCCTCTCTCAAGATAATCCTTACTTCCACTGAGGTCCCCATCTTCCCTGAGGGTGGCGTCCCTGCATTTGCCACACGCTTCCTTCAATGTCCTCTCAGGACCTTCCCTTTATGGTATTTCCAAGCGAGGACCTTGAGATCCTCAAGGGCATTACCATTGGCAGGAGGCAGAAGGTCCTGACAGAGCACTGAAGGAAGAGGGAGGCAAATGCAAGCACGCCTCCCGCAGGGAAGATGTGGACCTCAGTGGAAGTAAGGATTATCTTGAGAGAGGATTGGGCTGGGGGGAGGAAGGGAAGGTATCCGGCAGCTCTGTTTTTGTTTTTTTGTAGTAAGGGGGAAAACAAGGGTGCGTATTATACATAGGCACTTTTGTTATCCCCTAAAACAGTGTTTCTCAACCAGGGTGCCGTGGCACTTTAGCGTGCCATGGACATCAATTTAGGATGCCCCATGGTTTCAAAGAAAACTTTGACACAAATGTGAATATTGAGTTTTAAATGTTTATTTATAGAAATTGTTCAGCACAATATGTTCCCTTTTATTAGTATGATTGGGAAGCCTAATAATAACTGTATATTTATGTATGGTACCCTTCATTATGCCCTTGATAAATTACATTAGATGTGCTAGGTGTGCCCTGAATGTTCCAGATTACGTGTGTTAGGGGTGCCCTGAATGTTCCAGATTGTGTGTTAGGGGTGCCCTGAATGTTCCAGATTACGTGTGTTAGGTGTGCCCTGAATGTTCCAGATTGTGTGTTAGGGGTGCCCTGAATGTTCCAGATTGTGTGTTAGGTGTGCCCTGAATGTTCCAGATTGTGTGTTAGGGGTGCCCCGAATGTTCCAGATTGTGTGTTAGGTGTGCCCTGAATGTTCCAGATTATGTGTTAGGGGTGCCCTGAATGTTCCAGATTGTGTGTTAGGTGTGCCCTGAATGTTCCAGATTGTGTGTTAGGGGTGCCCTGAATGTTCCAGATTGTGTGTTAGGGGTGCCCTGAATGTTCCAGATTGTGTGTTAGGTGTGCCCCGAATGTTCCAGATTGTGTGTTAGGTGTGCCCTGAATGTTCCAGATTGTGTGTTAGGGGTGCCCTGAATGTTCCAGATTGTGTGTTAGGTGTGCCCCGAATGTTCCAGATTACGTGTGTTAGGGGTGCCCCGAATGTTCCAGATTGTGTGTTAGGGGTGCCCCGAATGTTCCAGATTGTGCGTTAGGGGTGCCCCGAATGTTCCAGATTGTGTGTTAGGGGTGCCCCGAATGTTCCAGATTGTGTGTTAGGGGTGCCCTGAATGTTCCAGATTGTGTGTTAGGGGTGCCCTGAATGTTCCAGATTATGTGTTAGGGGTGCCCTGAATGTTCCAGATTGTGTGTTAGGGGTGCCCCGAATGTTCCAGATTGTGTGTTAGGGGTGCCCTGAATGTTCCAGATTGTGTGTTAGGGGTGCCCTGAATGTTCCAGATTATGTGTTAGGGGTGCCCTGAATGTTCCAGATTGTGTGTTAGGGGTGCCCTGAATGTTCCAGATTGTGTGTTAGATGTGCCCTGAATGTTCCAGATTGTGTGTTAGATGTGCCCTGAATGTTCCAGATTGTGTGTTAGGGGTGCCCCGAATGTTCCAGATTGTGTGTTAGGGGTGCCCTGAATGTTCCAGATTGTGTGTTAGGTGTGCCCTGAATGTTCCAGATTGTGTGTTAGGGGTGCCCTGAATGTTCCAGATTGTGTGTTAGGGGTGCCCTGAATGTTCCAGATTGTGTGTTAGGGGTGCCCCGAATGTTCCAGATTGTGTGTTAGGGGTGCCCCGAATGTTCCAGATTGTGTGTTAGGGGTGCCCTGAATGTTCCAGATTGTGTGTTAGGTGTGCCCTGAATGTTCCAGATTGTGTGTTAGGTGTGCCCTGAATGTTCCAGATTGTGTGTTAGGGGTGCCCTGAATGTTCCAGATTGTGTGTTAGGGGTGCCCCGAATGTTCCAGATTGTGTGTTAGGGGTGCCCTGAATGTTCCAGATTGTGTGTTAGGTGTGCCCCGAATGTTCCAGATTGTGTGTTAGGTGTGCCCCGAATGTTCCAGATTGTGTGTTAGGTGTGCCCTGAATGTTCCAGATTGTGTGTTAGGGGTGCCCTGAATGTTCCAGATTGTGTGTTAGGGGTGCCCCGAATGTTCCAGATTGTGTGTTAGGGGTGCCCTGAATGTTCCAGATTGTGTGTTAGGGGTGCCCCGAATGTTCCAGATTGTGTGTTAGGGGTGCCCCGATTGTTCCAGATTGTGTGTTAGGGGTGCCCCGAATGTTCCAGATTGTGTGTTAGGTGTGCCCTGAATGTTCCAGATTGTGTGTTAGGGGTGCCCTGAATGTTCCAGATTGTGTGTTAGGTGTGCCCTGAATGTTCCAGATTGTGTGTTAGGGGTGCCCTGAATGTTCCAGATTGTGTGTTAGGGGTGCCCCGAATGTTCCAGATTGTGTGTTAGGGGTGCCCTGAATGTTCCAGATTGTGTGTTAGGTGTGCCCCGAATGTTCCAGATTGTGTGTTAGGGGTGCCCCGATTGTTCCAGATTGTGTGTTAGGGGTGCCCTGAATGTTCCAGATTATGTGTTAGGGGTGCCCTGAATGTTCCAGATTGTGTGTTAGGGGTGCCCCGAATGTTCCAGATTGTGTGTTAGGGGTGCCCTGAATGTTCCAGATTGTGTGTTAGGGGTGCCCTGAATGTTCCAGATTGTGTGTTAGGTGTGCCCCGAATGTTCCAGATTGTGTGTTAGGGGTGCCCTGAATGTTCCAGATTGTGTGTTAGGGGTGCCCCGAATGTTCCAGATTATGTGTTAGGGGTGCCCCGAATGTTCCAGATTGTGTGTTAGGTGTGCCCTGAATGTTCCAGATTGTGTGTTAGGGGTGCCCTGAATGTTCCAGATTGTGTGTTAGGGGTGCCCTGAATGTTCCAGATTGTGTGTTAGGTGTGCCCCGAATGTTCCAGATTGTGTGTTAGGGGTGCCCCGAATGTTCCAGATTGTGTGTTAGGGGTGCCCTGAATGTTCCAGATTGTGTGTTAGGGGTGCCCTGAATGTTCCAGATTGTGTGTTAGGGGTGCCCCGAATGTTCCAGATTGTGTGTTAGGTGTGCCCTGAATGTTCCAGATTGTGTGTTAGGGGTGCCCTGAATGTTCCAGATTACGTGTGTTAGGGGTGCCCCGAATGTTCCAGATTGTGTGTTAGGGGTGCCCCGAATGTTCCAGATTGTGCGTTAGGGGTGCCCCGAATGTTCCAGATTGTGTGTTAGGGGTGCCCCGAATGTTCCAGATTGTGTGTTAGGGGTGCCCTGAATGTTCCAGATTGTGTGTTAGGGGTGCCCTGAATGTTCCAGATTGTGTGTTAGGTGTGCCCTGAATGTTCCAAATTATGTGTTAGGGGTGCCCTGAATGTTCCAGATTGTGTGTTAGGTGTGCCCTGAATGTTCCAGATTGTGTGTTAGATGTGCCCTGAATGTTCCAGATTGTGTGTTAGGGGTGCCCCGAATGTTCCAGATTGTGTGTTAGGGGTGCCCTGAATGTTCCAGATTGTGTGTTAGGTGTGCCCTGAATGTTCCAGATTGTGTGTTAGGGGTGCCCTGAATGTTCCAGATTGTGTGTTAGGGGTGCCCTGAATGTTCCAGATTGTGTGTTAGGGGTGCCCCGAATGTTCCAGATTGTGTGTTAGGGGTGCCCCGAATGTTCCAGATTGTGTGTTAGGGGTGCCCTGAATGTTCCAGATTGTGTGTTAGGTGTGCCCCGAATGTTCCAGATTGTGTGTTAGGGGTGCCCCGATTGTTCCAGATTGTGTGTTAGGGGTGCCCCGAATGTTCCAGATTGTGTGTTAGGTGTGCCCTGAATGTTCCAGATTGTGTGTTAGGGGTGCCCTGAATGTTCCAGATTGTGTGTTAGGGGTGCCCTGAATGTTCCAGATTGTGTGTTAGGGGTGCCCTGAATGTTCCAGATTGTGTGTTAGGGGTGCCCCGAATGTTCCAGATTATGTGTTAGGGGTGCCCCGAATGTTCCAGATTGTGTGTTAGGTGTGCCCTGAATGTTCCAGATTGTGTGTTAGGTGTGCCCCGAATGTTCCAGATTGTGTGTTAGGGGTGCCCCGAATGTTCCAGATTGTGTGTTAGGGGTGCCCTGAATGTTCCAGATTGTGTGTTAGGGGTGCCCTGAATGTTCCAGATTGTGTGTTAGGGGTGCCCCGAATGTTCCAGATTGTGTGTTAGGGGTGCCCTGAATGTTCCAGATTGTGTGTTAGGGGTGCCCCGAATGTTCCAGATTGTGTGTTAGGGGTGCCCCGAATGTTCCAGATTGTGTGTTAGGGGTGCCCCGAATGTTCCAGATTGTGTGTTAGGGGTGCCCCGAATGTTCCAGATTGTGTGTTAGGGGTGCCCCGAATGTTCCAGATTGTGTGATAGGGGTGCCCCGAATGTTCCAGATTGTGTGTTAGGGGTGCCCTGAATGTTCCAGATTGTGTGTTAGGGGTGCCCCGAATGTTCCAGATTGTGTGTTAGGGGTGCCCCGAATGTTCCAGATTGTGTGTTAGGGGTGCCCCGAATGTTCCAGATTGTGTGTTAGGGGTGCCCTGAATGTTCCAGATTGTGTGTTAGGGGTGCCCCGAATGTTCCAGATTGTGTGTTAGGGGTGCCCTGAATGTTCCAGATTGTGTGTTAGGGGTGCCCCGAATGTTCCAGATTGTGTGATAGGGGTGCCCCGAATGTTCCAGATTGTGTGTTAGGGGTGCCCTGAATGTTCCAGATTGTGTGTTAGGGGTGCCCCGAATGTTCCAGATTGTGTGTTAGGGGTGCCCTGAATGTTCCAGATTGTGTGTTAGGGGTGCCCCGAATGTTCCAGATTGTGTGTTAGGGGTGCCCTGAATGTTCCAGATTGTGTGTTAGGTGTGCCCTGAATGTTCCAGATTGTGTGTTAGGGGTGCCCTGAATGTTCCAGATTGTGTGTTAGGGGTGCCCCGAATGTTCCCGATTGTGTGTTAGGGGTGCCCCGAACAAAAAAAGATTGAGAACCACTGCACTAAAATCTTGGGTATAATATACCCCTGCATATTACACACAGGTACGTATTATACCTGAGATTTTACAGTAGCTCCATGTAGGTCTCCCATAATCAGATATTCTGAAGTGGCACATTGTTTGACGTCTTAAAGGGTGTGTATAACTCATTGCAAAGCAATGCGTTTCACAACCATTTGGTCGTTAAGTATAGCTGTGACCTCTCCGGCTTTGCCCATACCGGCACTTTTCTCCATTTTCACACTATCGAAATGATCCCTGAAAGTATAGTCTACAGTGTGAAAATGGTGAAAAGTACTTGAAAATGTCTAAACTCACTAGCCTAGGGTGACCACACGTCTCGGAATGCCCGGGACTGTCCATTATTGGGGTCTGTGTCCTGCGTCCCGGGTCACCCCCCCACACCGGGACAACAAAGAGTCCTGGAATGTAGCAACACGCATCAGTCCAGCCAGCCAATGAAATGTATTTGCTATATGGTTCTCATTGGCTGGCTGAGCCAGCCAATGAAGACCATATAGCAAATACATTTCATTGGCTGGCTGGACTGCTGTATGCGAGACAGCTGGGATGGAGCACTGCGCATGCAGATAAAGAGAAGCCTCGTCCACTCACTGTGTATCGGAACTTCCCTCCAGACACCGCTGTGTGAGAAATGTCGCTTTGTGGGAGGTACATGGCCATGTTATAGGTTGAATCGGCAGTGTTATTAGATACAAGCCGCGGTATATATCCAGATCTACTGATACCAACTATAGACCTCCTGGGTTGTTTATTCCGAGAGGCGGGGATATTTGGTTCTCCAGCTGTACACTGACACAGACAGAAGTTCTAATTTATCAGCCGTAGAAGATCCATATTGTCCTCTGGCAGTGTATGAGCAGGTATGCTAGCGCTGCAAGTGAGACCCGCGGCTGAGGCTCCCGCTGGCGCTGACCATCTTTCTGAGGCTGACACAGAGTAAGAATTCCCACTGGGAAGCCTCAGAAAGATGGTCAGCACCGGCGGGAGCCTCAGCCGCGGGACTAGGATGACCAAATGTCCCGGAATGGCAGAACGGAAATGTGGTCACCCTACACTAGCCACTAGGAAGAGTATGAGTGCTCTTTCCTGAGCATGATGTAAGCTTACCGTTCTGCTTCATGGTGGGTGCAATACTCTATGGAAATCTATTGTACTCGGCAAACAGTGTGTTATGGTGAAGGAAACCAGTCCATGGATTATAGCTGGAGACTAAAGGGAAAGGACTCCCAGCACCAGATAACCCGAGAGGAAACCCACACTGAGCCTAGTGATAACCAAATCGGAAGATAGAGGTACCAAAGGTGAACGTGGCTCTGTGGTGCAAGTTATTTTGAGGATAAGTGGTGATGAAATGGTTATGCCTTTTAAGTCCCAATGCAGAGACTGGTTTTAAAAGAGGAATTTAAAGGGATAGTAATACTTGCAAATTACTAATCCCCATATTGTAGCTTTGGTAAAAAGAAACTTACTGCCCCCAGTGTCATCTCTCAGACCCTTATGGTTTGAGAGATGATAGCGCTCAAATTTCCCCCTCCCTCCTCCTTCCCTGACTGAACGCTGACTGCAGGGGAAGCTGTCGTACGACAGTCTTATGTGCATCAGGCGGCTCTGCAGCTGAGCCGAGATCGTGTTTATAAAAAATAATTCTTTCACTGAAACGGTCTTCTACGTGTGTTTGGTTTGTGCTTGGTTTGGAAGTACACGTAGAAGACTGTTTTAGTGACAGATTTCTTTTTTATAAACGCAATATCAGCAATGCTGCAGAGCCGCCTGATGCAAGTAATACTAGATATTCCTGCAGTCAGCGTTCAGTCAGGGAAGGGGGAGGGAGGGGGGAACTTTGAGCGCTATCATCTCTCAAACCATAAGGGTCTGAGAGATGACACTGGGGGCAATAAGTTTCTTTTTACCAAAGCTACAATATGGGAATTAGTAATTTTCAAGTATTACTATCCCTTTAATGATTGATGGGCCTGTCAAAGTCTTTTTATTTTGTTAGTGTAACTTGTAAAGTGGGGAAGTTATTTTTGAATAAAAACATCACTTTTAGATCCTGTCTCTATTTCTGCGCCTATTTCTACAGATATACTTGAGAAATGAGGCGGAGGATCTTACAGAGAGGCTGCGATACGGAGACAGATAAGAGTGACTGAATTATTGACGTTATCCATTGTATGGACGGTGATTGTGGAACAGTGAGTGGAACGAGGAGTGAGTGAATTAATCAGCTATCATTTTTTAACATCGTATACTGTATCAGACTTACTAACGTGACTGACTTTGAAAGATTTAGGGCTTGATCCAAATGTTGGAGATGGTTGTTTTTTCTGCCAACGGCATTTTTTCCAGCACAGTAAGATATGCAAATGTCTGTGCTGTGAAAAAATACCGGCAAAAAAAAAGATCCGCCGCGTGTTAAAGATAAGAGGTGTTTTCAGTCATAGAAAATGATGAAAACACCGTAAATATCAATTCAAATGTCTGCGTTAGCCAAGAAAACCCGACAACGGACTTGAGTCCCTTATCGGCTGTTTAAACAGAGCCCCCATATCAATACATCCAAAATATGAAAAATGTGTCAGACGTTAGTAGAATTAACCCTGTGAGTGCCAGTGGGGTATAATTACCCCGCCAGCATTGAAAGGGTTAACTTGACTAAGTTAAAAAAAAATTGCATTACAAGTAACACTTCCCATTAATCCTGATGTCCGCTCTACATGCTGATGCAAAAGCACCCCTGCTGAAGACACGGCGTGACAGCCGCGAGAACTGGGAGGCGACCGGCCTCATGGAACCAGTTGCACCAGTAATTCCCCTAGATTAGAAATGGCCCGTTTGTCTGACGCCAGCCGCAAGGCACACACTGACAGATTGGCTAGGATGTGTGTAAGAAAATCCCAGCCAATGGCTGTGAGGGAAATTAAGTGAGACTGCCCATATATAAAGACAGGTTCACCTCCAATTCCCTCAGTGTGCTACGGGCATCGGCCCATTAAGGACTTGGGGCATTGATGCGGCTGGTCTGTGTCTCCACCGCGGCCGCACCAAGCGGCGGAGACCACCATATAAGCTAAGTGAATTTACTTAGCATTGCTGTATTAAAGTGTTAGTAATGTCTAAAAAAACTTTTTGCATTTAGAAGAGCTTAAAAAGCTGATCTACATGCAAAAAACTGTATCTCTTAAACCGCTATGGTTTAAGAGATACGGACGTTTAAAGTTTGCTGTTTCCTACTGACAGCTGTAAAGCTGTCAGCAGGAGATTGATGTCGGTCGACGCGCTGGCGCTTGAGAAGTGCCGCGATCTCGTTACTTACACGGAATCCCTTCATTGGAATGGTCTAAAACGTGTCTCTAGTGTTAAGGCACAAGTTTTAGACCATTACAATGAAGGGATTCCATGTAAGTAACAAGATCCCGGCACTTCTCAAGCGCCTCTGTGTCGACCAACACGGATCTCATGCTGACAGCTTTACAGCTGTCAGTAGGAGAGATCAAACTTTAAACGCCCGTATCTCTTAAACCATAGCGGTTTGAGAGATACGTTTTTTTGCATTTAGATCAGCTTTTTAAGCTCTTCTAAATGCAAAAAAGTTTTTTTTAGACATTACTAACACTTTAAATATTTGGCTGCTATATATATATATATATATATATATATATTATTTCTATGGTATATTTACACATTTGGAAAATAAATGGAGGCATTACGTTGTACTCATGGCACAATAAACGGTATCGCTTTGAGTGCCAGTGAGTTACGTAACGAATTGCTTTGCAATGCGTTGAGTTCCCCTCTTCCACTCAAAGGGTTAAATTATATATATGTTAATGCGTTGTAATACTTATATTGTTTCCTTTTACAGGAAGAAGGAGAAGACAGAAGAGAAGAAGGAACAGAAGAAAGAAGAGAAGACTGAAGGAGAAGGACAGTGGGTGACAGGTAAGTGTAAGACACTTTAGTTAATGATCGGTGCTTGCCAGTATGTCAGACACCGATCGTTAGCTCTTTTTTACTGTTAAGTTCCCAAAACTGCTGTTATTTTGCAGTGTTTTGGGAACTTAACGCACAAAACGGACGTTTGGACACAACACCAGTTTTGTGGCCTAACGTCCGTTGTGCTTAATGCCGGTAGGACATTTGAATAGCAACTTAGACATTTTCTTCTGTCTGTCGGTATCCATTTTGTCCTACCAGCATTTTTTACTCCAACATTTGGATCAGGCCCTTAAAGTCTTAGTTTGATGACTGGAGAAAATAAATGTTTTCATTTCCAGATAGGTGCTGTCTTGGTGTACATCGAGTCTACTTTTTCATCTTTGATTATTTAACCCCTTAAATACCATTGACGTACCCAGACCATCACGCTGGTCCGGCGCTTAAGGATCAGTGACGGTCCTGGTACGTCACGTATGCAGGAGCGCAGTGAGTAATACCAGGGACTGAAGTAGATCGCTCCAAGACCGGAGCAATCTCTTTCAGTCCCACTTTTCGGCGTGCCGGCACACATGATCAGCCACATGGGGCAGCACGTCGAACTTCTCTATCTGGTCCTTAAAGGACCACACACCCCAGGACCGCTGGTCCTTAAGGAGTTAAACACAGGTGAGTTAATCAGTGGATCATTCATTGTGACTGACTCACCTGTGATTAATCAGGGAAATCCTTACATCCTGGCCTGCTGGTGGCGCTTGAGGACTGAACTTGTATAGCCCTGATTGTGGGGATAAACGGAAAACTGTATCAAAGTGGGAGGGTTAACACAGATAGTACTAATATGTTCATTTTAGTATTCATATCACAGATATAGGAGGGAGGATTAAACAAGAAGTCAGAAAACAGGCGAAATATCCCATCTAACTGAGAATGCTTTGAAAGACAAATGCATCTATTTGTAACATTTATCTTACGTTTTCTCTCCTATTTCACTGTCTCCCTCTTTGTTTAACCCCTTAAGGACCGGCCACGCACACATGTTGCGGTCACTTAAGGACCACGGACCATTTTTTTTTTCTTTGGCGCATCCGATTCCAGACTCCCTGAACGGCGTGCAGCCGCGTGGGGAGCCCGGAATTCCATGACGGTCCAGGACCGTCATGTGTCCTTAAGGGGTCAATTGCCTGTTGTCTATTGGTGGCTGTGTTGTGTTGCTGTCTTTCTTTCTTGTCCAACTCTGAGTACTTAGATAAAGGTGCACTTGGAATAAAAGTGTTAATGTTACCTACTCTGAAGCACCCCTTCCCCTCCCATCTCTTGTTTCTGAATTCAAACTAGTTATAAGTCCCTTTTAAAACTGACTGACTGGGTGAAGTCAATTACAAATTATTTGGCATAGGGAATAAATGGGACATCATTAAAACATCTGATATGAAACAGATACAGGGAGATATGTGAGAGGAGTCGGGAGGCAGACAATATAAAGACTGGATGGAGGGGGAATCAGTGTTGTAGGTGTAGAATGGGTGCAGTGCGTACATACCGCAAAGGGGTTAAAACTCAGGATGGAGAGAGAATCTGGGTTGGTGGTACAGATTGGAGTTAAGTGACTACATATCACAAATGGTTAAAACCCAGGATGGAGAAAGATTCAAGGTCGGTGGAGTTCAGTAAGTACATACCACAAATGGTTAACCCTTTGAGTCCCAGAGGGGTATGCAATGCATCGCAAAGCCATGTGTTGTGTACCCCTGTGGCACTCAAAGGGTTAAAAGTCATGATGGAGAGAGAATCAGGGCTGGAGGTACAGATTGGAGTGCAGTAAGCACATATCTGTAAGGAAAACGATGAATATGATGATAGGAGACTGTATTTATATATATCTCATATCATACAAAGCAGCATACCGGATACATATACAACTTGTTCAGCTTGTCTGTCCTCTGCAGCAGATAGAAAACTATGTGGAGATCCCTAATTCTCTATCTACATGAACAGTTCTGTAACAATAGGGGTCGCAGGAGTAGCATCTGTGACCAGGCCCTTCACTTCAGGGGCCCGGCCTCCCCCTGCGACCATCTTCCCCCCTGATGGCCGCAACAAGCAATAAGATGAGGTCTTTGCCTTCTTCGGCACAGACCTCTAGCAGCTGAGGTCCCTCTTCAGCACTCTAGTAATGCAGAGTTAGTAATGACATCATCTTCCAGTGCTCTGCATTACTGAGGAGAAGACTGTGTGGGAGCTCCAGCTGTATAGAGGTCTGTGGAGAAGGCGGCACAGACCTCTTCTGCAGGACCACCATGGAGGGAGGAGATGGACACTGGGGGGTCAATAGGGGCAATGTGGAAGTAGTGATTGGGGGCAATGTGGAGACTGGGGGCAATATGGAGATTGGGGGCAATGTGAAGGCAGTGTGAAGATTGGGGGGCAATGTGGAGATTGGGGGCAATGGGGGGCAATGTGGAGATGGTCAGTGGGAGGGCAATGTGGTCATGGGGGCCCATTGCTTCAAGTTACACCTCTGTACATGAAGGTGCCAAATCCTATATAATAATTAGCTAAAACGTGTGTAACCACGCAGTCCTGCGCAGTAGATACTGCCCATGCAGTGGCTGATACAGAGCTGGACGCTCCGAAGCGTATCAGCCGCAGCGCGAGCAGTCTCTACTTTGCATGACTGCCACGTGACTGGCTGGCAGTGGCACTGTGGCACGTGTAACGGACTCTTCAACTAGTAGCCACATAAACAAATAAACACACCCTGAGGTCTTATGTTCAAAAGAAAATGTGTGTGTGTGTGTGGGGGGTACTAAGGTCCAATATATTGGCAGAGGTCTTTAGTGATAAAGGCACCTTTTTGCCATTTGCACTTCAAATTAAGAATGGCGATGGGGGGAAGGGAGAGACTTTGGTCGTATGATGTTGGCATAAATCATGTCTATATGTTGTAAGCGTATAGGTCTGCAGTCAAGTTAACCCTTTCAGTGCCAGAGGGGTACGTAACCCTCTGGCACTGAAAGGGTTAATAACAAGGCCAATGTCAAGCTACTAAACAGCAATGTATTTCTCAGTTCTCCATAGAGGTCTAACGTTAACGTTCACCCTTTCATTTTATATGAGGGCTAAAGAATTTACAAGTACTCTTACCTATGGAAAAATTCTTACATATGGCTAAAGGTGAACTAAAAGAGCTGTGAAATACGCTGATGTATGTGAATACGTGTAACCAGATTACTGTGTGGACACCTATGGCACAACTCACATTTTACCAGGGTCAGAATGGGAAACCTATTTCTATGAGCTCTGACAAAATCACCAGCTCTCACACCTTAGTTTAAACAGTGAAAAGTCATCGATATACATAACATTTGAACTGTTTTCTTGTTCGAGGCCCCCGTGGCAGTATGCAGGTAGAGAGCGATTGCATGTATTGAATCAGGGGAGGCGATTTTCGCAGGAGGAGGTAGATCCAAACCCACTGCTCACTCCTGACGTGCACTGTGTGCCCAATCACAAGTCACACTATGCACCATTCGCTAATATAAACATAAAACTGTGACCTCAAGGATATGAAAACGCCTAGTTAAAGGGACAGTAATGTTTCACAATAAAAGCAGCTCTAATTAATCATCATAGTATTTGGACTTTGGAGAGTGTTATATCAATTCTTTCAGAGTTGTAGTACAAAAGTAATTGAATGATAAAGTATTCCCCTCCTGCCCCTTTTACTGATGTAACACTGCTCAGCCAGATCAGAAGGGAGGTGCCCAGGTAGACTGCAGAGAGGGACAATCTTCAATTAAGATAAGGGAAAAACCTGAAAAACTTGTCAAGGGGGGCAGGGCTTTCATTGTTCTCATAGGAAGAAGATTGTCCCCTTCTGTTATCTGTCTGGTCTATGGACTGCATTCCACATCTGAGAAGAGATGACTTACACTAGGTAAAATGGGCGGGAGGGGAAACTTTATCATTCAATTACTCTTGAACCACAACTCTGACAGTAATGAAATAACACTCTCTATGGCTCAAATACTATGAAGATTAATTGGAGCTGCTGTTTTTGTGAAACATTACTATCCCTTTAAGTAGAATTTCAATATGCAAATAAGCCATTGGAGAACAAAAGATTGAAACAGAAACAACATAAATGTGAAGGCAGAGACATAACTACAGGGTATGCAGAGGGTAAAGCTGTGCTGGGGCTCTGCATTGAAGGGAGAGGGTCATTGGCACGGGTCCTAATAGGTTCTAGTTAGGCCCCTGGGAAAATATTTTTGTGTTTTGGGGCCCCAAAAAAACTGTTTGCAATAAGGACCTCCAAAGAGAAAAGGCATGGAAAAGGCATGATGATGTAGGAGCATCTGAAGCATGATCTGGGATAACAATGGTGAAGTCAGTTTCTGGGTCAAATGCACCTGAGAATCTCCAAACAGGACCCTTATCAAACCTCTGTACATCTTCTCCCTGGAGTAATATTGGACCGAACCTACTAGGAAAAGAGACTGTTAGCTGTCTGAAAACTTGCTCTGTGAAGAGATGAGCTAAACAGAGTATAGCAGGCAGCATACAATAATATAAACAGAAGGAGTCCTTGTACAGACTGCAGCAAACACAAAGTAGAACCAAAAATGCCGAAGCCCAAAAGGAGGATCTGAAAAACATAGTGAGGGACAGGCCAAGGTCAGGACAGGCTGCAAAGTTTCAAGAGCAGGGGGACATGCCAAGGTCAGGGACTGGCTGAGTACAAACGAGGTCAAAAACGACCAAGGGTCAAGGTCAGGGTGCAAGCTGAGAGAGAGATTATTATTATTATTAATCTTTATTTATATAGCGCCAACTAATTCTGCATCGCTGTACAATAGGGAAAAGACATAGAGAGGTATTAAATAGTACAATCAAATGTGGAGAACAGGAGGATCAGGGGGCCCCCTGCTGGTGAGAACTTACAGTCTAGAGGAAGGTAGGTGTGACACAGAGGGAGTAAGTGCTATTGGGTGTAAGTGTCTCCTGCCACATGAACTGCCGGTCAGTGGGTGGGAGTGAGAAGTGCTAGTGAGTGCAGTGGTCCGGGCAAGGGGTGGTTCTTAGTGATAATGTTTATGGAGGCAGTTGATAGGCTTCCCTGAAGAGGTGAGTTTTCAGAGACCGAAAAGGACTTAGCCAAGAGTCAAAAAAATGGAATGAGTAAATGCACAAATGAAGGAGAGAATTACTAGCCATGGGAACTCATCAAAAGAGCACCCGAACTCTCCTCGTCTTCTTCTTGCTGATAGATTTTATCCATCAATGGTGATTTTTGGATACCGAGGCTTGAGCCTCATTACTCCATCTTCTCGGGTTGGGTATGTAGTTGCGGATTTGGATTCTTCTTGGTCTGTGTGGACTTGTCACAGTAGGGCTGGTTTCACAGGGTCTTCGCTGTGATGGGCCGCGGGTAGCAGTCGAAGGGGTTTGCAGTGGTGGCAGTGGGTCTTCTGATCAGAGGGTTCAGGTTCTGATCCAGTCCTTGGCAGAAGTTCTTACTCAGCTTTGCTAGGTGTTCATCCAACATCTCGATGTCCAGTTCCCTGTGAAGGTCAGCTATCCTTACGAAGCTTGGAGCTCCAGACGATATCCACAGGGCCTTGTTCTGGACTATCTGAAGACTCTTCCGGTGTCACTCATGGCAGGTGATCCATGCTGGGGAGGCATACGTCAGGGTAGGTTTGATGATCGCCTTGTAGACGTTGATATCTGTCAGGAGGGGCATGGACTTGGTCTTCAGGAGTGGGTAGAGCACCTGAACTCAGCCAGCAGGAGCCTTTTATAGCGAGGTTCTGCCGGATGTTATGACGTGTAAAGTCTGTGCCCCAAGGAAGAGGCGACGGGAAAGCTGCGCATGCACGGTAAGGAAGGCCAGACGCGATCATTGGAGCCGAAGAGGAGGTAGGCGAACCTGATCGTAACAGACACAGAGGCACCCCTTGTGTTGAATCAAATGACTATGTAGCCTTCACCTTTACACCACAGTGAGTTATACTCACAAATATAATTGCTTTTGATCCACGTATGCGGTAAAGAGCAAAACAAGCTTCTGAGGATTATTTAGGCTGCCCCAAACTCATCCGTACACCACAATGAGATAAAGTTTCAAATTGGGCAGCACTTCCAAACTCCGTTCTCCAAAAAACGTTCAAACGTATGTGGAATAAAGAACAAGAGAAGGAGCCCAGTGGAAGAGTATCACCAAATTAATGATCAAATCAAAATATAGATAGATGGGTACTCACATAAATGGTGGTCAGTGAAGATTTCAACTGACAAATGCTCTTTCTGAGAATTATCCCGTCTCCATTCAGGGTAGCTAATGGTTCAGCTCCAAAGCAATGACAGGTAATGTTAAAAAAAACAGCTTTACTGATCTTTACTAACCTGGTTGTTATCTTTGATAAAGCAGTGGTTTACTCCGCAAAATGTGTTAAAATTGCTGGGCCGTTATTACTTTTTATTGTTTTATATAAATTATATATGTTTTAAAGGGATAGTAATGTTTCATAATAAAAGCAGCTCTTATTAATCATCATAGTATTTGGACTTTGGAGAGTGTTATTTCAATTCTGTCAGAGTTGTAGTTCAAGAGTAATTCAATGATAAAGTATCCCCCTCCCACCCCTTTTACTGATGTAACACTGCTCAGCCAGATCAGAAGGGAGGTGCCCAGGTAGACTGCAGAGAGGGACAATCTTCAATTAAGATAAGGGAAAACCCTGAAAAACTTGTCAAGGGGGGCAGGGCTTTCATTGTTCTCACAGGAAGAAGATTGTCCCCTTCTGTTATCTGTCTGGTGTATGGACTGGATTCCACATCTGAGAAGAGATGGCTTACACTAGGAAAAAGGGGCGGGAGGGGAAACTTTGCTTGTGAATATCTCTCAAACCATAAAGGTTTGAGAGATAAGACTTATATCGTTCTTCATGGTTTTTTTTTACTGTCTACAAAATAAAATAAAGATAAAACGAAGTATTACTATCCCTTTAAATAAATTTCCTTTACACTTGGAGCCATTTTTTTTAACATTACCTGTCATTGCTTTGGAGTTAAACCATTACTTACCCCGGAACGGAGATGGGGTAATTCTCCAAAAGCACATCTGTCAGTTGAAATCTTCACTGACAACCGTTATGTGAGTATGTAAGTATTTTGATTTGCTCATTCATTCGGTGATAGTGTACTGCTGCACTCCTTCTCTTGTTTTTTTTTTTTCTACAAACGGGAGAAATAAATATTTCAAAAATTCCCCTCGAGCAATTTGGATACCTCACTAGCATACAGAGGGTTAAAAGCACATTTAAATCAATAGAGCTTTGTATTACTGCTTCAGGATTACTCCGGTTTGCGTTTGAACATATGGTCCACTGCCTTTCCTTGCACTTTGCGCTGAAGTCTCGGGTAACAATGAAGAGCAGGAGTTCTTTTTAGATCCCGCTCTGCTTTGTTTTGACTAATATTCAGGCCCTTTGAACACAAAGCTGGAACTGTCTTGAGCCCTAATAGATAATAAAAAATTGAAAGGGAAAGTGCTCTGTGATAAAAGAATTGCTTTCATTTACTGCTCGAGGCTGGCATGGCAAGAGCCTTACAGAATCCGGCTGGCATCAGAGAGAAGAGGAGCAGCAGGGGATTAGGAGCAGCAGTCTCGCTAAATGTGACTTCCAAACACTCAGATGTTACACAGAACAGCACAGGACCAATTTGCTACACACAAAGGGAAGATGGAATTAAGCACGTGTCCAATAAATAGCATCTGTTATTAAAGTAACCCTAGAACTTAAACACAACTTGGGCGATTTTGAAATAACTTTGAAAATCACCTATATGTTGCATTAACAATTTTTTATTTAGCTTTTGAGATGCATAGATTATGTTAATTAAGGCAGGTCATGCAGTAAATTCCTGTTTTATCCCTACATTAACTCCCTCACTCACTGACACTGCTCAGAAAATGTTTCCTCATTGAGCACCGACTTCCTGTCTTGGGCTGCATTACCTCCCCTACTCACTGACACTTCTCAGCAATGTATTGGCCACTTCCCTAGCTCTGACTTCCTGTCTTATGCCTACATTACCTCCCCACTCACTGTCACTGTTCAGCAATGTACTGCCTACCTCCCCTAGCACTGACTTCCTGTCTTATCCCTACATTACCTCCACCACTCACTGACACTGCTCAGTAATGCATTACCTACCTCTCCTAGCACTGACTTACTGTCTTATACCTACATTACCTTCTCACTCACTGACACTGCTCAGCAATGCATTGACCACCTCCCCTAGCACTGACTTCCTGTCTTATCCCTACATTACCTCCCCACTCACTGTCACTGTTCAGCAATGTACTGCCTACCTCCCCTAGCACTGACTTCCTGTCTTATACCTACATTATCTCCCCCACTCACTGACACTGCTCAGCAATGCATTACCCACCTCTCCTAGCACTGACTTCCTGTCTTATCCCTACATTACCTCCCCCACTCACTGACACTGCTCAGCAATGCATTACCCACCTCCCCTAACACTGACCTCCTGCCTTAGCCCTACATTACCTCCCCCACTCACTGACACTGCTCAGCAATGCATTACCCACCTCCCCTAGCACTGACTTCCTATCTTATCCCTACATTACCTCCTCCACTCACTGACACTGCTCAGCAATGCATTACCCACCTCCCCTAACACTGACCTCCTGCCTTAGCCCTACATTACCTCCCCCACTCACTGACACTGCTCAGCAATGCATTTACCCACCTCCCCTAGCACTAACTTCCTGTCTTATCCCTACATTACCTCTCAACTCACTGACACTGCTCAGCAATACATTACCCACCTCCCCTAACACTGACTTCCTGTCTTACCCCTATATTACCTCTCCTACTCACTGACACTGCTCAGCAATGTATTACCCACCTCCCCTAGCATTAACTTCCTGTCTTATCCCTACATTACCTCCCCCACTCACTGACACTGCTCAGCAATGTATTACCCACCTCCCCTAGCACTGACTTCCTGTCTTATCCCTACATTACCTCCCCACTCATTGACACTGATCAGAAATGCATTACCCACCTCCCCTAGCTCTGACTTCCTGTCTTATCCCTACATAAGCTACCTCCTACTCACTGACACTGCTCAGAAAAAAAGTGTCCCCTCATTCAGCACTGACATCTTGGCTTAGGCCTGCATTACCTACCCCACTCACTAACACTGCCCAGCAATGCAATGCCCAGCTCTCCTAGCACTGACTTCCCATCTTATCCATACATTACCCCTCTCATTCCCTTACTTACTTGTGTAAAATCCAATTGTAGTGATCCACAAGGTACCTGGAAATCCAATCTACTATGGCATTGGAAAGACCTGGTAAATACTATGCTTGGACTGTTATATGTCACTCCCGGCAGAAATGCCCAAAATCTTTCGTCAACTCTGACAAGGCTTTTGACTTTGTACCGTTGAGTCAACTGATATATCTTTAGCAAAATGCAACAGTTTGTTTTTCTGTTTGCCAAACTTTTCAGAGGGAAAACACCTTCTGGAAGGTCTAGGCAATCGATGTGTAGCTCCGATTATAATTCAGACCATCTAACTCCTGTAGTTAGATTCCTTAGTGTCACTCCCCAACTTACAAGACTGGCATTGGATTCTATCACTATTTTGGTGGACATCTGGAAAAATGCTTTGCCGTTCCAACCCACCATATTAGTTCCTCCTTTGTATCAATCTATAAGGGATCTAGACCTACAGACCTGAGACCCCTGCAAAGAGGTTGTGTGTTTATTCTCTGAAGAGCTCTGTAAGGGAGAGGACCAGGAAAATGGTTTGAATGGATGCCGTCAGGAGTCCCACTATGCAGACTAGCATTCTTAAGGTAGTGAATCTGTTCCATTTTAAAAAGTCTGTAAAAGAATCCAGGAACTGAGCATGTCCAAACTGATTACCGGACAAAAACTGGATCCTTTCTTTGGTACCAGGAAGCTATTATTTATAAAACCTGGACACTCCATTGGAATTTGTTTAATATCACCTTTCTTAAGAAGTTCAGAAATTTCTTGATTCACCAACATTCTCTCTGCTTTTGAGAAGAGGATTGAACAGGGAATCTGAGACTGGACCGCTAATCTGTAGAATTATTGTTTGTGGAAACCACTGATCGGAAGTGAGATTTAACCACTGACAGAATTATTGGGTGAGTCTGCAACCCATATTTACAGGGACAGAACTGGAATGACCTAGTCAGCTTACATGTGTAAGGTGGGATCAAAATTGACCTCTAGCATTTCTTCCTCTCTAAATGTTTTCCCCTGTGAGGGAAGAATGGGTTAACAGTTCTGTATTCTTCGTTTGTTGGTTATCTGGCAGAGGTTGAGTGGCCTTTATCATATTTGTATTGGTATCTGTTTGATGCATGATAAATTCACCTGGGGAAGTGACCACTGCTTTTCCTGGCCTTCCCCAAAACTCTATTTGTAACAACTCTTTCAGTGGAGGATTGGGCTTCCTCTAGGGCCATAATGATGGTAACACATTTACCTAAGTCTTTAATGGATGACGACCCAAAAAGTTGGCCTTGGCCAAGGGGCCTGCTTCAGAAACTGCCATGTCTGTAGATGTTTGGTATATTTTTATTAAGATATGCCTATGTCTTTCTGTAGCCAAACATGAGTTACTTAGTAAGCATATCCAGCCCAGTAGGGAAACAGTATTATAGGGGCAGGGCTTATAATTTGAAGTCCTTTGCTACTAGCCAGACCTGAAAAGTTACTCGTCACTGCAATCCATAACATACCAAGCAGGGCTGAATTTCTACTCGCCAGGGGTAAATTTTCACTCGCCATTGGCTAGTGGCGAGTGGAAATTTTGAGCCCTGATAGGGGTATTGGTATTTTTAGCCATTTCTGCAAGCTCAATTTTTGTCCTAGAACCGACTATATCTAGAAGCTTGTCTAACATGCTTTTACTGATCTATCAATCCCTTTCTTAGGATTTTTTCTTGATTTGCTCAGGAACTGAGCAATATTAGAATCAATTTGCAGGGTCTCATATTTTGTTGGGTATAGAGGGTCTGAGACATTCGGCCCTTAACTTATTTCTGGTGGTCTTGTCAGTAGGTTTCCTTAGCCAGAATGCAGCATATGTAGATAAGTGATCCATAGGTGTCCACTCGAAGGACCTGGGATGTTTGATATATTCGGGATCAAATAATGGATTACCATGATCATGTGAGATCAGTTTAAGATCTGAATGGATTTCGGAAGTAGCAGACTTCCTTTTCCTCTTAATCTCCTCAGAATCAGTTTCAGATAATGGGGTGAGATTAGCATACATATATATTTTTCAGTATTGTAACTGTCCTCACTTCTGGAGGAGAAAAAAGAATCAGGTTTTAACCTTTTATGACTGTTTCCTCAGTTGCATGTCCTCATGAGGAAAGGGTCCTTTATGTGGATTAATACCACTGTTTTCAATTTTGCCTTCAAATTGCAATGTCTTGTGTGACATAAGAAAAGTACTATCATGTAAAGCGAATGACACGTCTGTCAGAATTCTCCTGATAAGCGCTATTATGATCCCAATTATTGTGACCTTAGTTTTTTACCATTATGAAAGAGATCCTTCCACAGATCAAAAGGTATCTGACTGATATGGTGCTTTGTACCTGTCACTTCCCACAGGTGGGTTCGTTTTCATTGTAGAGCAGAGGAAAAGAATCTCATTAGGGCATTTGAAACATTGAAACCACAGCTTTGGAAACAGTTAATGAGTTTTTACAACCTCTGATCTTCACTCTTCCATCTTTATTTAAAAGGCACAATACAGGTTCTTAACTGTTTAGAAAACATTACAGGCAAAAAAGAATATCTATGGGTTACTTGTGATGTTTCTAGTCTGTATAAATGTATACCACATCCATTAGGTCTGCCTGCCATTCATTCTATTTTAAACCAACATCAAATCTTGCCCCAATGCAAATTAAATGTATCATAGACTGCATAGGTTTCATTTTACACCACAATTATTTCTCCTTTGAACATCAATTCTTCTTACAAACCTCTGGAGTGTACCAATAAAAAGGAAGAAGAACTAGCAAATCCTTAAGGACACTTATTAATCTTATCTTTTAATTATTTATAGATTGTCCCCCATTGCTAAAGAGACCAGTTCAACATCGATGTGATATGGACCTTAAAATATATAAACTTTATTAGTTTCTCACTTAAAAGAAAATAACCCTTTTAAAAACAAATTCCATAGGTAAATCCTTAGCCTGGAATATAATGGAGCTCCATTATATTCCAGACTAAGGATTTACCTATGGAATTTGTTTTTAAAAGGGTTATTTTCTTTTAAGTGAGAAACTAATAAAGTTTATATATTTTAAGGTCCATATCACATCGATGTTGAACTGGTGTCTTTAGCAATGGGGGACAATCTATAAATAATTAAAAGATAAGATTAATAAGTGTCCTTAAGGATTTGCTAGTTCTTCTTCCTTTTTATTGGTACATTTCAGGTATTTGAGACCTGCGACAAAACCATACATAATTTAACACTAACTGAACCCATATAATGTTATGAAACCTCTGGAGTGGCCATGAGATCTGCATTTGCACCACCATATGCACACCTCTACATGGGTAAATGGGAGTTTGACTATATACATAACAATCCATTCTCCAAACACATCATTTATTATTACAGAAGGTACACTGACAATTTGCTTCTGATATGGGATGGCACAGAGGAGCAATGCATATATGGATACCAATTCTATCCTATATTTTACTAATAACTTATACCCAGACCACATAGAGTTCATTGGTGTTGATCTCTTCTGTGGCCCCAATTCAGAAATTCTTTAAAAAATCATTGTAAGCATGCTTCCATTGGGCATGATGTTGATCTCTTCTGTAGCCCCAATTAGGAAACTCTTTAAAAAAATAATCGTAAGCATGCTTCCATTGGGCACAATCAGAGATGGATGGACAATGTGCCTTTTGGACAATTCCAGAGGATCAGACGGAACTATTCCAGAGACTAAGAGTTTGTTAAAGAATCCAGAGGGTACCAGCTACATTCCAAGACAAAAAATATTAACCTGAAGTTATCAAACAAGCCTGAGAAAAAAATCATACAATTTAAAAGAAAACACCATTTACAATATAAACCTAGAACCAACACTTTTGACAACAAAGTACCACTTTTTAGTACCACTTATGATAGTCAGTCTAGACAAATCAATCACATATTACACAAAAATTGGCACATTTTAATGGAAGATCCAATTTTGAAACCTATACTAGGAGATCATTCAAAGGTTGTTTATATGAAAAATAGGAACTTAACAAGCTACATTGCACCTAGCAATATTCATTCTAAGATTTCAAGACTTCTCTGAACATCTTTTCTAAACAGGAAAGGTATGTTCGAGTGTGAACTCACAAATTGTAATTGCTGTTCTCATTTACCCAAGTCCAAAAATACAGATTTCATGTCAAATAGCACCAAAACATAATATACAATCCAATGATTTATCACATGTTCAAGCACATATGTAGTGTATCTTATCACTTGCAACTGTGGGCTACAATACGTTGGACGGACCAAACGAAAATTAAAAATAAGATTTAGGGAACACCTTTACAATATTTAAAGGGGTCTTGAAAGTCATAGCTTATCTTATCGTTGTAAATCATTTCATAATTTTGAGCATGATAATCTTAAAAGAGCAGTAAACTTTTTTTATGAAAACACATATTTTACAGAGCATTTCCTGCTGAATAAAACAATGTCACTCCCATCACTGTCAGATGTTTTATTCAAATATTATAGCAGTTTAAATAACCAGGAAGTAAATTTACTGTGTTTACTTCCTGATAGTTCTAACTGACAGGAAGTGACTCAGCAGTTTCTATCACATTCTATGGAGAACTGTATGTCTCTGACTTTCCTTTCCATTAGAATCTAACAGGAAATATAATTAGAATTCGACCACTAGAGGGCACTGCTAATGTAAAAAAACATGGGTTTAAACTGTAATAACTCTGGAAATATAAATCTCTCGGCAGTGGGAGTTCCCTTATATTACTCAATAGGAACATTCCTGCAATATATATTTTTTCATAAAAAAAGTTTACTGCACCTTTAAGATTGATGGTATAGAGAAGGTACATCTTGGACATAGGGGAGGTGATTGGCTTCTTAAGTTAAGACAAAGAGAATCCTATTGGATTTATGAGTTACAAACTCTGTATCCAAGGAGCCTCAATGTTGACTTTGATTTTGCAGCTTCATGTAACATAGCTGCGACCTGCACTTAGAATCCCTTTCACTTGTCTTTAGTAGGTTTACTACCTCACTACATATTGTTTTTAGGAGATTTGGTTTTAAAGGGATAGTACTCTTTCATAATAAAAACAGCTCTAATTAATCATCATAGTATTTGGACTTTGGAGAGTGTTATTTCAATTCTGTCAGAGTTGTAGTTCAAGAGTAATTCAATGACAAAGTATCCCCCTCCCGCCCCTTTTACTGATGTAACACTGCTCAGCCAGATCAGAAGGGAGGAGCCCAGGTAGACTGCAGAGAGGGACAATCTTCAATTAAGATAAGGGAAAAACTTGTCAAGGGGGGCATTGTAGGCATTAAAAAACATGAAGAACGATATAAGTCTTATCTCTCAAACCTTTATGGTTTGAGAGATATTCACAAGTAAAGTTTCCCCTCCCGCCCCTTTTACCTAGTGTAAGCCATCTCTTCTCAGATGTGGAATGCAGTCCATAGACCAGACAGATAACAGCAGAGGACAATCTTCTTCCTATGAGAACAATGAAAGCCCTGCCTTCCTTGACAAGTTTTGCAGGTTTTTCTCTTATCTTAATTGAAGATTGTCCCTCTCTGCAGTCTTCCTGGGCACCTCCCTTCTGCTCTGGCTGAACAGTGTTACATCAGTAAAAGGGACGGGAGGGGAGATACTTTGTCATTGAATTACTCTTGAACTACAACTCTGACAGAATTGAAATAACACTCTCCAAAGTCCAAATACTATGATGATTAATTAGAGCTGCTTTTATTATGAAACGTTACTATCCCTTTAATTACACTTTTCCATCTGATAAGATTATCCTGTGTTCTACTGCCCTGATAACATCTGGGACATCAGATTCACTAATGAGATCGCAGGCAACATTCCGGACCTGCATATAGGAGAGTTAGAGGACGCAGTTTATTGGAGAGAGACCCGCTTGATGCGCTTGTAGCCCAAGAAGGCCTCTTGTGAGTGCATTTTATATTATTGTGTTTAGTTTTTATTAAAATGGCTACACATATCCATTTTCCTCTTGTGATGTGCGCTAGTCATACATAAGAGCCTGGAATTGTTCCTGGGCCAGGTCATCTTGAAATGACCCTTCATGTTCTTCCAGAATAATTTCTGGGTCAGCAGAAGTACTTTGTATTTTTTCTTATTAGGTGTGTCCTTTTTTTTTTTTTAAAGAAGAAAGAATGTGGAATATTAATCTCTGTAATCTGAGATTTATCCATGGTATAGATACACAAAGTAAGAAATATAAATTATATATATATATATATATGTGTGTGTAAAATAACAAACAAAATAAGTATCTTGTAATACCTTTTTATTGGACTAACAGAATGTTGGATTGACAAGCTTTCGGGATAACCTCCCTTTCTCAAGTCTAAAGCATTTCTGGTCAGAAATGCTTTAAACTTGAGAAAGGGAGGTTCTCCCAAAAGCTTGTCAATCCAACATTCTGTTAGTCCAATAAAAAGGTATTACAAGATACTTAGTTTGTTTGTTATTTTACATCTGCATCACTGGACTAATACGGCTACAATCTCCACTCTCTCTCTCTCTCTCTCTCTCTCTATATATATATATATATATATATACACACACTATATATATATATATATATATATATATATATATATATATATATACGAGTTAATATATGTGTGGTTGGCTTTTGTTCTCCCCATCCACACATGACAACAGGTTTCAACATTCTGTTAGTGTGCACATTAATTATGTAACCTTGTATATCTTGTGTGGCAAAAAAGGAGTTCAGTCTTTTCTTTAAAGGGATAGTAATACTTTGTTTTAACTTTATTTTATTTTGTAGGCATTAAAAAAACATGAAGAATGATATAAGTCTTATCTCTCAAACCTTTATGGTTTAAGAGATATTCACAAGCAAATTATCCCCCCCCGTTCAGCCAGATCAGAAGGGAGGTGCCCAGGTAGACTGCAGAGAGGTACAATCTTCAATTAAGATAAGGGAAAAACCTGAAAAACTTGTCAAGGGGGGCAGGGCTTTCATTGTTCTCATAGGAAGAAGATTGTCCCCTGCTGTTATCTGTCTGGTCTATGGACTGGATTCCACATCTGAGAAGAGATGGCTTACACTAGGTAAAAGGGACGGAAGGGGGAACTTTGCTTGTGAATATCTCTCAAACCATAAAGGTTTGAGACATAAGACATATCGTTCTTCATGTTTTTTTAATGCCTACAAAATAAAATAAAGTTAAAACGAAGCATTACTATCCCTTTAAGTGTTCTACTTCAAACATCACACCATAATGAATTCTATATTTTTAGCACTCTTAAAACAATGAAATAGTTTCCTACAATCTCAGTGGATGGCCTTGTGTCATCTGCATAGCCATTGTTCATGAAGAGGGCCCCAGAGAGTACTTTGTACTGTCAATGGATATATTTGAAAATGACAATGATATTGACTCACGGGTGCCTCTTTTCCAGAGTGCTCAAACCCAATTTGGAAAGCCTTTATTCATAACCAAAGTGTTTAATCCTAATAATTTATTTCTTGATTGCCTTGAACCTTTTCCATTTCCAGATTTTTTTTGAAGTCTGGTGCCCAAAACTATGCTGTATACACAAGCCGATGTCCTACTATAGATGTCCCTTCCAGTGAGTTTACCCTTAGTAGGCATACTAATATCTTGGTGGCTTTTACAGCTTTTGACTGATATTATGGAATTTTGCAAATTCTATTGCATACAAATATTTCCAAATCCGTCTTAATTAAAGTTTCTTCTTGCACAGTTCAATTTAGTTTATGCAGTTTTAAGATCATTACCATTATCTTTCCAGTCTTAGTGATGTCCATCTCCAGACTGGAACAGATTGTACAATTAGAAGAATCTTGGCTGTACATCTCAGGTCATGGCTATGTGACATCCACATCTAGACAGGAGCACATATCATATCTCTCAGGTCCGGGTGTTCAGCCCTGGATAAGAACACAACACATATAAAAACAAAAAGAGCATTGGCTTTACATTTGATTGTTTTGATCTGTTCTTAAAGGGATAGTAATACTTCGTTTTAACTTTATTTTATTTTGTAGGCATTAAAAAAACATGAAGAACGATATAAGTCTTATCTCTCAAACCTTTATGGTTTGAGAGATATTCACAAGCAAAGTTTCCCCTCCCGTCCCTTTTACCTAGTGCAAGCCATCTCTTCTCAGATGTGGAATCCAGTCCATAGACTGGAGAGATAACAGAAGGGGACAATCTTCTTCCTATGAGAACAATGAAAGCCCTGCCCCCCTTGACAGGTTTTTCAGGTTTTTCCCTTATGTTAATTGAAGATTGTCCCTCTCTGCAGTCTACCTGGGCACCTCCCTTCTGCCCTGGCTGAAAAGTGTTACATCAGTAAAAGGGGCGGGAGGGGAAACTTTGCTTGTGAATATCTCATAAACCATAAAGGTTTGAGAGATAAGACTTATATCATTCTTCATGTTTTTTAATGCCTACAAAATAAAATAAAGTTAAAATGAAGTATTACTATCCCTTTAACGATAATAGAATATGTACAAGAGTAGATCTTGGAACTTGATGTAGATCTTGGAACTTGATCTCATAGGTGCTGTTAAGGTCTGTGTCAGGACTGGAATACACACACACACATATGCATAAATATATAAACATTAGACTTGTGAATTCATTTCACAACATTCACAACCACATTCATTTCACTGTGAAATTAACCGAAAATCACATATTTTGTGAGAGATTCAAATTAAAGTGTTTATACACAAAGCTACAGAATATCAAGCAACACATTCTGCTTTTTTTATGCAAATTGATTTGTTTGTTCATTCGTGTGCTTTTAGTGAGTAAACTGGGAAGGGGCTGTGTATTTTAGGGTAGAGAGAAGAACAGTTTGATGCACAGAATTGCAAATTCAATCCTGGCATGAAGTGGAGGGACAGTCTCCTTGTGGCTGTCATTGATTGACCTGTGAATTTCTTGTGTAGCTGCAATGCGTTTTATGTTCTGGTGAATCCTGATTTTCAAGGGGAAGGCCCCACAGCCTTATATAATCTGGATGCAGCACATTTTCCTTACTTGCAACTTAGCAGCCAGAAGAGATGTCACAGCCAGTGTGATCATCTAATTTCCCTGCATTTTTAGTAAGTCTAAGTCTGGTACTGTAGTCACTCAGAGTAAAAATTATGTAATGAGTCACAAAAAAAGGTACAACTACAAACATTCATTCTTTGCATGTTGATGCCTTTAAAACTGACTTTGCCCCTCCTTAGAATGACTGAATTTGTGTGGAGAAGGTCCTGGGGAGGTCTAAGGGTCCAATGTGTTCAAAAAAGTCAATATAATGAAAAAAATGTTGGAGTGTGAGCTGGTAGCAAAGGAAGGACAGTATTTTCAGAAGTAAATTCATCACATTTGAAAATGTGTCATAAAGAAAACAAAAATGGTAGTGAGATTAGCTTGATGATATTGCCCTTAAAATGTATGGTATTAAAGGGCATTCAGTGGTAATCTTCAAAGATAAAAATGCACAAGAAAGATGGAATTTGTTTAAAATACACTTGGGTAAATACATGCATCAAGAAATACCATTTGGCAATAAGTACAAGAGGAGCAAATTAAGACCAATATGGCTTAATAAAGAGGTTTTCATGGAAGTAAGAAATAAGAAGTAGGTTTTTACAGTGTTTAAGTCATCATTTAAAAAAATATATAGATTATAATAAAATATGCAATTAAGCAATTAGGCTTCTAAAATTGAAAATGAGAAAAAAAGAGCAAGAAAAATCCTAAACAATTCTACAAGTATATAAATAAAAACAAAATTATGCTCAGTATTGGTCCTATTAAGGCTGAACTAATTAGCGAGAGTAAGGCAATGGCTGACACCTTAAAGGAATAGTAGTGTTTCATAATAAAAGCAGCTCTAATTAATCATCATAGCATTTGGGCCTTGGAGAGTGTTATTTCAATTCTGTCAGAGTTGTAGTTCAAGAGTAATTCAATGATAAAGTATCCTCCTCCCGCCCCTTTTACTGATATAACACTGCTCAGCTCAGAGCAGCAGGGAGGTGCCCAGGTAGATTGCAGAGAGGGACAATCTTCAATTAAGATTAGGGAAAACCTGAAAAACCTGTTAATGGGGGCAGGGTTTTCATTGCTCTCACAGTTAGAAGGTGTTACACTAGTAAAAGGGGCGGGAGGGGGAAACTTTATCATTCAATTACTCTTGAACTACAACTCTGACAGTATTGAAACCACACTCTCTGTGGCTCAAATTCTATGAAGATTAATTGGAGCTGCTGTTGTTGTGAAACATTACTATCCCTTTAAACACATTTTCTTCTGTATATACAAAGGAAGCAAGATTGGCAGGCTATGAGCAAACATTTATATAATTTCTTCCATCATGTACATGGCTTAATGAGAACAAAGTCTTAAAGAGACTTTATTGTGAATAAAGCACCTGGACTTAATGACATATACCCAACGGTACTTAAGGAACTTAGTTCAGTAATAACAAGACCATTATATTTAATATGTCTTGATTCACTTTCATTAGGAATAGTGCCCTGTGGCTGGAGGAAAGCTCATGCAGTACCATTATTCAAAAAGGGAGCAAAATCTAAACCTGGAAATCATAGACCTGTGAGATTGACTTCTGTAGTGGGTAAAATATTAGAACGGTTACTAACTGACAGTATTCAGATCTATGATGACCACAATATTATTAGTAGGAGCTAGCATAGTCTTATGAAGAATAGATCATGTCGGACTATGTACTTGCATTTTAAGAAAGGGTACGTAGTAATTTGGACAAGGCTGTTTCTGTTGATGTAGTATACTTACTTGATTTTGCAAAAAGTCTTCAGTACTTTACCTCACAACAGGTTACTGCATAGATTTAAAGAGCAGGATGTTTTTTTCCCTAGAAGGATTCAGATAAACTGAATGAATGTGCAGAAAAGTGGCAGAACATGTTATATAGATAAATACAAGGCTATACATTTGGGCTGTAGAAACAAACATGCTACATATACACTAAATGATAAACTACTTGTGGAATCCTCCTTAGAGAAAGATCAAGGAGTAGTGATAGATAATAGACTTCACAGCAGTGTGCAGAGTCACTCAGCTGCTGCAAGAGCAAATAAGGTACTAGCCTGCATAAAAAGGAGTATAGATTCACAGGGTGCAAATATGGTTCTTCCTCAGTATAAATCCTTGGTAAGGCCTCATCTAGAATATGGAGTACAGTTTTTGGCACCAGACATTATTGAACTGGGAAAAGTGGAGACGTGCAACAAAACTGATAAGGAGATTGGAGTATCTGAGTTAAAAGAGACACTAGCTACATGAAAGAAGAGACGTCTAAGGGGTGATAGGATTACCATTTACATATATATTCAAGGTCAATGAAAAAACTAGACTTGTGCTTCAGTTCGGCCAATTTCGGAATTCGGATGAATATGGCGTATTCGGCATCATTCGGACCTTCCGAAAGACAAGGTCCGCCCAACAAAAAAAAATTAGAATCCAAAACGGACCTAGTCCAAAATGTCGGTGTAATTTTCGGAAATTCGGACGGCACTTTCATGCCTGAAAATATTACAATGTTGCTATATGTTGCTAAAAATAGATCTGGTAAAACAGGAGCTTTACAGTTCATGCAAAGTGCAGATATTAACAACTTAAAGGGGAACTTTCACCTACACACATGTTTGCTTTAATCCACGTAGATTACCAATTCAAACTGTGCTGTGTTTTGTTTTTTTAAAAAAACGCAATAGAAAATAAGTTTGAGGGTTTACCTTTTCCCTCTTGACGTATTCTCATTCTGATCGGCACAATTTGTGCCGATGAGAATGCATAACAGATCCTCCTCCCCGCTGGTCTGTCAGTAAGCTGGAGAACTCTCATTGGTAGAGATCAATATCTAGCCAATGAGAGTACTCCAACTTACTGACGGACCAGCGGGGAGGAGGATCTCCTGTATTCTCATCGGCAAGATGGTGCTGATCAGAATGAGTAGAAGAGGGATAAAGTTAACCCTAAAACTTAAATTCTATTGCGTTTTTTTAAAAAAACGAAACCCAGCACAGCTTGAATCGGCAATGTAAGTAGATTAAAGCAAACATGTGTTTAAGTGAAAGTTCCGCTTTAAGGACACAAGCAATTTTGGCATTTTTGCTATGTGTGTGTTCAACCATAATTCCTACCTTTCTCATTTATTGCAACAACACATATTATATACCATTTATTGAAGGACAGAAAGGGCTTTAATTTGATGTGACATATGCATATATAAATTCTCATTTATTATTACAAAAATTTAAAAAATTACAAAATAAAACCCCCCCACAGTAATAATGTGTTACATAATGGGTTCAGCTTAAGAAAAGTAATTCAAAATAATTAATTTGTCCTGATGGACTCACCTATGAGGCTTGCCTTGGCACTGCAGGTGATCTTACATTCAAATGGCCATTGGAGTGAAACTAAAAGCCTCCAATTATTTAAATGTGCATAGGGATTTGGGACAGAGAGCAGGTAACTCTTTGTTTTTGTACTATGTATTTTGGGCTGATGTATACTATAGCCGTTTCTGCTGCCCAGGAGTACTGGGAGTTTGAGCGCCGGGCTTTATTTTGTGTGTTTGTTGTATATTAAATTTGTATCACAGCCATGTTACTTTGCTGCCACTCACCCCATATTTGCCCTATTAAGGGTTAATAAGTGTGTAAGGATTTATAAAATACCCCTTCCTGTCTCATTAGATATTTAATCTTATTAATTTAGTTTTAATATATTTTTTATTTGTTTAATTTTGATTTTTTTATTGAATATTTTAAAGTTTATGCGGCTGAATAATTCGGGCTATTGCTGAATTTCGTCCGAGTCGAACAGGTCCCATCCGAAATTTGGATCCTCCGAATGGGGAAAAAAAAAATAGTCAGAAATCACATTTTACTGAAAATTTTTGCCGTGCACAAGTCTACAAAGAACTATCCAATGAATTATTTACTCAAAAAGCTGAGCAAAGATCAAGAGGTCATCCATTAAGACTAGAGGAGCTTTCAACTAAAACAAAGGCAGGGATTTTTTACAGTAATGGCTTCAATGGGTTTTTTTTTTCCCCATCAACAGGGGTGAAATGGCATGGGCTGAACTTGATGGGTGCATGTCTTTTTTTAGCCTCATCTACTATGTTTAAATGTTTATGTATGTTAATTTGTCTTTAAAATGTTCAAAGAAATAAAGACTTTTGTCTTTACCAGTTAACACCACACAACTATATCACACTCCTCTCTGCTAATAGAACTTTAATTTGTCTTCTCCAAATTTAGTAAGAGTGGGCCATGTTTTATGTCATTTAATTTATTTCAATGAATCTTGTTCAGCTGTCATTCCAGAAAAGGTGGAAGGGGCCATTCCCTGTTGAAAACAGTGCTGAACAAGTTTTGTCCAGCAGTGAAAATTTTCGACAGAATTCTGACCTCAGAATGTAATGGTAAACTACATTTTTTTAAACTAAAGGATTCAGATGAAACTTTTGTTTACTTTGCACAAGTCAAATATCTATTATATATAAAGAAAAGAACATTCCACTGTATCTGTCCTGGAGAAATCTACCTCTTTAAGGGATAGTAATACTTAGTTTTTTCTTTATTTTATTTTGTAGGCAGTAAAAAAACATGAAGAACGATATAAGTCTTATCTCTCAAACCTTTAAGGTGTAAGAGATATTCACAAGCAAAGTTCCCCTCCCGCCCCTTTTACCTAGCGTAAGCCATCTCTTCTCAGATGTGAAATCTGGTTGTAAGACCAGACAGATAACAGAAGGGGACAATCTTCTTCCTATGAGAACAATGAAAGCCCTGCCCCCCTTGACAAGTTTTTCAGGTTTTTCCCTTATCTTAATTGAAGATTGTACCTCTCTGCAGTCTACCTGGGCACCTCCCTTCTGATCTGGCTGAACAGTGTTACATCAGTAAAAGGGGCGGGAGGGGGATACTTTGTCATTGAATTACTCTTGAACTACAACGCTGACAGAATTGAAATAACACTCTCCAAAGTCCAAATACTATGATGATTAATTAGAGCTGCTTTTATTATGAAACATTACTATCCCTTTACAAAGAACACAACATGTAAAAAGTAAATTAACACAGTGGTACAGAGTCTTTAGGGGGGAACCATAATGTTCAAAGAAACTAAGCCCATCTGTATCTTATAGGTCCTCACAATGTCCATCATTAAACTAGAACATAGCTTGTAATGAAAGGTGAAGATTGATTGCATCTCATAGGTTTTGGGGGGATTCGCCTCTGGACTAAGAATCTTTGCTATATCTCTCAGGTCCTTGGAATGTCCATCACTAAACCTCAATACACATATATAGGAATGGAAGAGACACTGCTGCATCTCCTGTATATTGATAGGGTTAATCAGTGGATTCCAACACAGCATTTATCCTCACTTCATTTCTAATTTCTAGAAAGTCTACATAGAAACAGATGAACCTTGGCTGTATTTCTTGGGTCGTTGTGAAGTCCAACACTGTGCCGGTAAACAGCATGTACAAAAAGACAAACCTTGGCTGTATCTCTTGGTGTTAGAAGAGCTGTCCCTGGAATAGAGAACAGATTTAAAAATATAAGAATCTTGGCTTAGTCCTTCAGGTTTTGTAGTGGTCCACCTCTTTACCTGAGAAGAACATGTCTAAAGTAATGAACCTCAGATGTATCTCAGGCCCTGGTAATGTTAATCTATAGCCAGGAATGAGATAAGTAAAATAAGAAGAACCTCAAATGTTACTCATGTTCTTGTGATACTAATCTCTGGTCCAGGAACAACATGCACTATTCTGCTTCCATGGGAATTCCTGTGAAGGATGCAGTTTTTCAGCTGCATCCTTCTAGTTCCACTGCACTAGAACCACAGATACTTACGCCAGCCCTGTCCCCAGCCTTATCTCGTAATGGCCACAGAACCACACATACTGAATCTCACCCTTGTCCCACCGCACTGGTAGCTATAGAAGCACACAAACTAACACACAGCTTTGTTCCACAGAAGACACAGAGACACACATACTGACTCCCAGTCTTGTTACAATATACTGGTAACCATAGAACCACACATACTAACCCCCTTCCCAGCCTTGTCACACAGTAGCCTTAGAATCACATATACTGATCTTCCAGCCTTGTCTTACAGTAGCCCTAGAACCACACATACTGACTATCCAGCCTTCTCCTGCTGTCTGATAGCTATGAAGGAAATGTGAGGCACAACAGCTGCCAGTCTACACTTCCACTGGTTCTCACCAGCTGGTAGGGAATGGTGGATCTGTAGTATGACAACAGCTGGAGGGACTCGCATTGTACACAATTGCTATGACTCCAAGTATTTTCCCATGGCAGCTATAGAACCTCACACAGAAAAGCATTACTTGCCTTCTCCCACAGCAGCCACAGAACCACACATACTGACCTCGTACCCTTGTCCCATTGTACTATTAACCACAGAACCATGCATAATGACCTCCAGCCTTGTCCCATGTTAGCCACAGAACCACACATACTGACCTCGTACCCTTGTCCCACTGTATTATTAACCACAGAACCACGCATAATGACCTCCAGCCTTGTCCCATGGAAGCCACAGAACCACACATACTGACCTCGTACCCTTGTCCCACTGTATTATTAACCACAGAACCACGCATAATGACCTCCAGCCTTGTCTCACTGCACTATTATAGCCAGAACCACACATGATGAGTCTACATGCAAATTTCCCATGGAATGTTTCTTGGAGTTAGCGAAAATGAGGACTTTTTTTTGCAGAGGGGGTTTAATTCCAGCTGAAAACTTTTTTTTTGGACCATCCCTATCGGGGTGCACAGTAAGAACAAAAAAAGACTCCGTAGTTTGATGCTCTTCACTGGCCCAGGACACTAGTGTTAGTAATGTCCACAAAAAAGTTTTTTGCATTTAGAAGAGCTTAAAAAGCTGAGCTAAATGCAAAAAAAAACCATATCTCTCAAACCGCTATGGTTTAAGAGATACAGGCGTTTAAAGTTTGATCTCTCCTACTGACAGCTGTAAAGCTGTCAGCAGGAGATCCGTGTCGGTCAACACAGAGGCGCATGAGCAGAGCTGCAATCTAGTTATTTACCACAATTCCCTTCATTGGAATGGTCTAAAAAGTGTGCCTGGTTTTCAAGCACTTGTTTTAGACCATTGCAATGAAGGGATTCGTGGTAAATAACAAGATCGTGGCACTTCTCAAGCGCCTCCATGTCGGCCGACACAGATCTCCTGCTGACAGCTGTACAGCTGTCAGTAGATGAGATCAAACTTTAAACGCCTGTATCTCTTAAACCATAGCGGTTTGAGAGATACGTTTTTTGCATTCAGCTCAGCTTTTTAAAGGGATAGTAATACTTAAAAAGTAAAAAAAGATATGTTGTAGTGTTTATCCCCCCGAGTAAAAGAAGGGTACTCCCACTGCTGAAAGGTGTTTTATTCAAAAGTTATTACAGCTCAAAGTTGAATTTTTTAGGTGCAATATCACAGTGGCCTGAAACTGTACAATGGCGCTGTTGCTACACCATCCTATGGATATTTATGGTCCCGGGACCAGAGCTGTCCATAGGATGGTGTAGCAACAGTGCCACTGTACAATTTCAGGCCACTGTGATATTGCACTTAAAAAAATCAACTTTGAGCTGTAATAACTTTTGAATAAAACACCTTTCAGCAGTGGGAGTACCCTTCTTTTACTCAGGGGGATAAACCCTACAACATATTTTTTTTTACATTTTAAGTATTACTATCCTTTTAAGCTCTTCTAAATGCAAAAAAAATGTTGTGGCCATTACTAACACTTTAAGCTGTATATCATAGGTTCAGATGATGTTCATCTCACAACAGAAACATGGCATATACAAAAGAGTAGAACTTCAACTTTTTCTCTTGGGACCTGTGAAGTTTTCCTCTGTACTGAGACATGTCTCCTGGTAGAGGTGAATTTTACGGAACCAGAAGGAACACCAAGCCTAGGTCTTCTATAGTTAAAATACCCAATGTACGGAAAAACATGCTCATCTACATATAGCATAACAAAAGTTTCAATTTCTCTATCTTATTTAAACAATGCAAAAATGTTCCCATTCCTACACTATTCCACAGAGCCTCGTTATCAGAGCCTAAAAAATCTCTTTTCTTCATTCTCAGGTTTACAGAAACAAAGAAAAAGGCAAAAGAAAAAAAGTGTATTATTAATACAAAGAAAAGACAACAACATTCTATCTACTGAATGTCATTACCAAAAGGCAAATTTAACACAGATCAGTACCAATGAGATAAATATATATAAATCACAACATGAAAAACATATACCTACCTCATCTAAATTCTCTGCCGTTAAGGCAAATGTTCTAATACGTGCATCCAAACCATTTCTCTTTGGACATGTTTGTTTTCTATTGTTTTTTCAAGTTTAAATATTTATTTTTTGCAAAACTAAAAGCTTAGATAGACGTAAATGTTCCACGGTATGTCTCTTAAAATTCTTCTCAGTTGTTGAACCTCCAGCTGTTGGTGACTTAATCTCCCATCGTCCGTCCCCATCAGACGTTGTTCTGCAGCAGGAATGGTCAACCCGAGGCTCTGCAGCTGCTGAAGACTAAACTTCCCATCATTCCAACCCTAAACGGCTACAGGGCCTCAGGTTTCTGGTCCACTTTTAATATAGTGCATATTTAAGAGCGCTCAACTTGGAGCCGCATTAAGTAGGTCGCTGTGTTGAAAAGGGCGACATGAGAATCTCGACCGGCATATCAGCGCGAGATTTGCATGTCTCTTCTTTTAAAAGCAGGATTGCCTGCAGGATTGGTTCCTTAGCCCTCATCTTAATTGAAGATTGTCCCTCTCTTCAAACTACCTGGGCACCTCCCTTCTGATCTGGCTGAACAGTGTTACATCAGTAAAAGGGGCGGGAGGGGGATATTTTGTCATTGAATTATACTTGAACTACAACTCTGACAGAATTGATATAACACTCTCCAAAGTCCAAATACTATGATGATTAATTAGAGCTGCTTTTATTATGAAACATTACTATCCTTTTAAAGGGATAGTAATGTTTCATAATAAAAACAGCTCTAATTAATCATCATAGTATTTGGACTTTGGAGAGTGTTATTTCAATTCTGTCAGAGTTGTAGTTCCAGAGTAATTCAATGACAATGTATCCCCCTCCCGCCCCTTTCACTGATGTCACACTGTTCAACCTGAGCAGAAGGGAAGTGCCCAGGTAGACTGCAGAGAGGGACAATCTTCAATTAAGATAAGGGAAAAACCTGAAAAGCTTGTCAAGGGGGGCAGGGATTTCATTGTTTTCATAGGAATAAGAATGTCCCCTTCTGTTATCTGTCTGGTCTATGGACTGGATTCCACATCTGAGAAGAGATGGCTTACACTAGGTAAAAGGGGCGGGAGGGGAAACTTTGCTTGTGAATATCTCTCAAACCATAAAGGTGTGAGAGATAAGACTTATATCATTCTTCATGTTTTTTTAATGCCTACAAAATAAAATAAAGTTAAAACGAAGTATTACTATCCCTTTAACTAGGTAGCTGTGTTGAAAAGGACAACATGAGAATCTCTCCTTGCATATAGCTCATGTTTGTTTTCTATTGTTTTTTCCAGTTTAAATATTTACTTTTTTCAAAACCAAAGCTTAGATAGACATAAATGTTCTACGGTATGTCTCTTAAAATTCTTTTCAGTTGTTGAACTTCCAGCTGTAGGTGACTTAATCTCCCATCATCCATCCCCATCAGACATTGTTCTGCAGCAGGAATGGGGAACCCGAGGCTCTGCAGCTGTTAAGACTAAACTTCCCATCATTCCAATCTTAAACAGCTACAGGGCCTCAGGTTTCTGGTCCCCTTTTAACCCTTTGAGTTCCAGAGAGGTACGCAACGCATGCGTTGCGTACCTCTCTGGAACTCAAAGGGTTAAAATAGCGCATATTTAAGAGCAGTCGCCTTGGAGCCACATTAAGTAGGTCGCCGTGTTGAAAAGGGCGACATAAGAATCTCGCCCTGCATATCAGCGCGAGGTTTGCATGTCTCTTCTTTTAACAGCATGATTGCCTGCAGGGTTGGTTTGAGAAAGGATAATCGAGCATGTGTCCACTGCTTTGCCTGTAATAATAAACTGCTTTAGCTTTGCAAGATGTTTTGAAACTTGGTTCTCCATAGAGCTGTGTACTAATAATAGATATGTGCCTGCCTCTGTGTGTGTGTCATTAATTAAAAGTGAAGCTGCCCGATAAAAAAATATACTAAAGCAGTTTATTATCACAGGGAAGGCACTGGACACATGATCGAGTATCCCTTTTTTTTTTTTTTTTTTTTCTCAAACCAACCCGCAGGCTATCGCGATGTTAAAAGAAGAGGCATGCAAATTTCACTCTGATATGCAGGGCGAGATTCTCATGTCGCCCTTTTCAAAACGGCAACCTACTTAATGCGGCTCCAAGCTGAGCGCTCTTAAATATGCACTATATTAAAAGTGGACCAGAGACCTGAGGCCCTGTAGCCGTTTAGGGTTGGAATGATGGGATGTTTAGTCTTCAACAGCTGCAGAGCCTCGGGTTGACCATTCCTGCTGCAGAACAACGTCTGATGGGGACGGACGATGGGAGATTAAGTCACAAACAGCTGGAGGTTCAACAACTGAGAAGAATTTTAAGAGACATACCGTGGAACATTTACATCTATCTAAGCTTTTGGTTTTGAAAAAAGTAAATATGTAAACTGGGAAAAACAATAGAACACAAACATGCGCTATATGCAAGGAGAGATTCTCATGTTGCCCTTTTCAACACAGCTACCTACTTAATGCGGCTCCAAGCTGCACGCTCAGAAAGGGATAGTAATGTTTCATAATAAAAGCAGCTCTAATTAATCATCATAGTATTTAGACTTTGGAGAGTGTTATTTCAATTCTGTCAGAGTTGTAGTTCAAGAGTAATTCAATGACAAAGTATCCCCCTCCCGCCCCTTTTACTGATGTAACACTGCTCATCCAGATCAGAAGGGAGGTGCCCAGGTAGATTGCAGAGAGGGACAATCTTCAATTAAGATAAGGGAAAAAACCTGAAAAACTTGTCTAGGGGGGCAGGGTTTTCATTGTTCTCATAGGAAGAAGATTGTCCCCTGCTGTTATCTGTCTGGTCTATGAACTGCATTCTACATCTGAGAAGAGATGGCTTACACTAGGTAAAAGGGGTGGGAGGGGAAACTTTGCTTGTGAATATCTCTCAAACCATAAAGGTTTGAGAGGTAAGACTTATATCGTTCTTCATGTTTTTTTAATGCCTACAAAATAAAGTAAAGATAAAACAAAGTATTACTATCCCTTTAATGCGGCTCCAAGCTGCACCCTTTTAAAAATGTGCTATTTTAAAAGGATAACCAGGTTTCCCACACCTATCCTACATCTATATTAAAAAAAATTAAACATACAGGTTCCTGGTGAGCACAAAATAGCCTTTATTAATAGTGTTCAATTAGTTACATATGTGTATAGTCAAGAGAACAGCAATAATTATATCTTGGCTACATATACAAAGTAAACAAACGGGAAATCTGTGCGTGAAATCCTGAGCCTTGCAAACAAATAACCCATAACTTAATACAAATAAAACAGTGGGGTTTTAGTTACATGTTTTTGGCCAAAAGCATGGAAAGTCCACCAGACCCCAGGCAAGTCCCTATCTGCCTACAAGCAGTGAACATTTATTTAGTGTACTTAGTATTTAGTGTACACGGGCTAAGGGCTGAGTAATGTTAACCCTTTGAGTGCCAGAGGAGTACTCAATGTGTGTAACAATAGGGGTTGCGGGGCCCGTCACTCCAGGGGCCCGGCCACCCCCTGCGACCCCGTTGCCCGCAGTAGTCCTTAGCTGATCTCCCACTCGGCGCGCTGCTCTAGTAACACAGAGCGCTGGGAGATGACATCATGTCCCAGCCTCTGCATTACTACAGAGGTGCGCGGGTGCTTCAGTTCTAGAGATCTGTGCCGAAGGAGGCACAGATCTGTCAAGCCACGCCGCTAGACCACCAGGGACTGGAGGTAGGGCCAGGGGTATTGCGGAAGGGGCAATGTGGAGAGGAAGGGGAAGTGTGAAGATGGGCGCATTGTGGAAGGGGAAATGTGGAGATGAAGGGGTAATGTGGAGATCGGGGCATTGTGGAGATGATGGGGGCATTGTGTAAGGGGCATTGTGGAGATGCTTATAGTGTATCTGAAAAAGATCCCTCTCTCCCATCTTTCCTGCGGGCGGCATGCTTGCATTTGCCGATTGAAGGAAGCAGGTGGCAAATGCAAGCGTGCCGCCCGCAGGAAAGATGGGAGAGAGGGATCTTTTTCAGATACACTATAAGCATATTGAAAGGGCAGCCTCAAGGAGTAAGTTTTACTTTTGCGCTAGATTGCGCTGGGGGAGGGAGGGAAGGTAGCTGGAAGCTCTAACATTTTTTTTTAATGCTGAAAAAAAACTCTCGGGTATAATACGCACCCCCCACTTCACATAAGGTGAAGATGGGTAAAATTGTGCGTATTATACCTGAGATTTTATGGTAAATCCCACATATTAGCAAGTCATGGGGTATTTGTTTCTAAGGGTCAGGATCCGATGCGAAGACTTGTCTTTTGTTTATTTTATATAAAACATGTTTATGGACTCATCGTCTCACACTTTGTGTGAATCTAAGGCAATTGCTACTATCTTTATTATTAAACCTTAACGTGCCAGCTTTGCAATCTGATGGATTCCCCTCTGGCACGCAAAGAGTTAATATTATTATTATTTGTGGTATTATTATTATCTTCATTTACAAATCTCTAATAAATCTCAAATTGTAATCAAAAATATTTCAGTGTCAAAAGAGATTAATAATGTCAGTGTTTTATTTTGTATTTAAAGGGATAGTAATACTTAAAATGTAAAATAAATATATGTTGTAGGGTTTATCTCCCTGAGTAAAACAAGGGTACTCCCACTGCTGAAAGGTGTTTTATTCAAAAGTTATTACAGCTCAAAGTTGAATTTACAGGTGCAATATCACAGTGGCCTGAAATTGTACAGTGGTGCTGTTGCTATACCATCCTATAGAGATTTTGGTCTATGGACCAGAGCTGTCCATAGGATGGTGTAGCAACAGCGCCACTGTACAATTTAAGGCCACTGTGATATTGCACCTAAAAAATTAAACTTTGAGTTGTAATAACTTCTGAATAAAACACCTTTCAGCACTGGCAGTACCCTTGTTTTACTCAGGGAGATAAACCCTACAACATATGTTTCTACATTTTAAGTATTACTATCCCTTTAAAGAGGAACTTTCACTTCTATAAAATCGCCCTCCAATAATTAGGCAACTAGTTTCATAATAGTGCTATTATCTATCATAATTACCCGTTTCTGAAGTAATCCTTATTCTTTGTAGACTGACGGCCAGGCTTTTTGCTTTAGTACCATCTGTGCGTCTGCGCCGTCAGTCCTTTCCGGTGCCTTAAGGCACTGCACAATGTCTCCTAGAGGAGACCGGGACTGACAGCGCAGGCGCACAGACGGCACTAAAGAAAGATGTCTGCGATGATGCTTGGCTTCCGGTCTCCGACTACTAAGGATTACTTCAGAACCGGGTACTTATGATACTTATGATACCGGGTACTTATAATAATAGCACTATTATAAAGCTAGTTGCCAGCTATATGCCTAATTATTGGAAGGCGGCTTCATAGAGACTGAAAGTTCTGCTTTAAAACAACAGATCATTTTTTTAGAAACTTTTTATTAAGTTTTCAATTTTGTGAACAAATAAAACAAAACACAGAGAAAATAAGTAGTTAATGATCCCCAACATCAGCATGTCAGCTTAAAGGGATAGTAATACTTCGTTTTATCTTTATTTTATTTTGTAGGCATAAAAAAACCATGAAGAACGATATTAGTCTTGTCTCTAAAACCTTTATGGTTTGAAAGATATTCACAAACAAAGTTTCCCCTCCCCGCCCCTTTTACCTAGTGTAAGCCATCTCTTCTCAGATGTGGAATGCAGTCCATAGACCAGACAGATAACAGCAGGGGACAATCTTCTTCCTAAGAGAACAATGAAAGCCTTGGCCCCCTTGACAAGTTTTTCAGGTTTTTCCCTTATCTTAATTGAAGATTGTCCCTCTCTGCAATCTACCTGGGCACCTCCCTTCTGATCTGGCTGAGCAGTGTTACATCAGTAAAAGGGGTGGGAGGGGGATACTTTATCATTGAATTACTCTTGAACTACAACTCTGACAGAATTGAAATAACACTCTCCAAAGTCCAAATGCTATGATGATTAATTAGAGCTGCTTTTATTATGAAACATTACTATCCCTTTAATAGCAAAGAAGCAATACCCAGATAATGAAAGGCCAAGCAAAAAATACAGAAAACAAGAAAACTGACACCTTACGTTAATATCTCAAGATGGGAAACTGCTTATATGGCCCCACTGCCATCAAATACAAATCTAGAGATAAAGGGAATTACAGGGGTTAACAGTCAACTGTCTTGTTCTAGATCATTTTTTTAATTAATGACTTACAGAAATGGTCTTAACAGGGGAGTGGCTGAACTTAACATCAAAACAATTATACAGTGCAGTCCGTAAGTATTTGTTCAATGACGCAAGGTTTGTTGTTTTGGCTCTGTACACCGGCACATTGAATTTGAAATGAAACAGTGACTAAGAGTACAAAGATCAGGTTGTCCACTTTAATGTCAGGGTATTTACATCTATAAACCATGAACATTGTAGAACTGACTGCTCTCCTTATGCACAGTCCCTCCATTTTAGGAGACCAAAAGTAATTGGACAAATAACTTAACCTTAAATAAAGACATCATATTTAGCACTTTTCTGGAAATCCTTTGAAACTGATGATTGCCTGAAGTCCAGGACCCATAGACATCACCAGACCCTGGGTATCTTGATGCTCAGCCAGGCAGGCTCTGCAGCTACCTTCACTTCCTGTTTTTTGAGGGCATTTTTCATTTAGTCTTGCCATCACGTAAAACACATGCTCAGTTGGATTCAGGCTTGGTGATTGACTTGGTCAGACAAGAACATACCACTTTTTTACCCTGAAAAACTTTTTGGTTGTTTTAGCAGAATGTTTGAAGTCATTGTCCTGATGCAAGGTGAGGTGCCATCCAATGAATTTAGAGGCATTTGGTTGGATATGAGCTGATAAGATGTTTCTGTACACTTCAGATTTCATCAGTAAAGACAAGTGAGCCAGTTTGTTACAGCTTACCTTGGTTTCAGTATCATCTACAGGCGCAAGGCTTCAAGCATGCAGCAGGCCTCTGTTTTATGTACAATGCTTCCTGTAGTCTCCTCCTTCCTACTTCCTCCCTCTGAAATGCTCCTCCTACCTACTTGATGTGGAAGGGTTTAAAGGGCAGTCTGAGTCCTGACTCAGTTGCCCTTGCGTTGTTCATTGGGCTCTGTGTATGACCTGGCTAGTCTTCCATTCAACCTGGTGTTACATGGCTCTGTCTGACTATTCTTTTGCTTATCCCTATAGTGGACACCGAACCTGGTACAGACCCGTGGCTCTGGCTGACAACCTGAACTGTGTATGACCTGGCTTGTCTGACTACCCCCTCTGGTGCAGACTTGTGGCTCTGTCTGACTACTCGTACGTTTGCTCCTTGTACCCAGCAGATACCCAACCTAGTGTGACCTGGGGCTCTAGAAGACCATCTCTGATACTGACTGCAGGCGAGTCAGCTATCTATTTCCCATTCTGACTACAGGCGTGAGTCAGAGTTCGCTCCATTCTGACTGCAGGCTTGAGTCAGAGATTGCTCCCTGTCGGGCTATTTATATGAAGGTATCCAAAGGGTTAAACAGAGAACCACTCAGGTTGGATTTCTTCACTTAAATAGACAAATGACAATATAAAATAATTCGAGAACTTTATCTTTAATATGTATTGACACGCTACTTCACAGTAACGAATTGATCACAAGAATCAATCCTTCATATTTGTGCAAAAATATATCTATTTTATTAAAATACAATGTATATATAAATATCAGCAACAATGAACTATATAAGTGATTAGCAATACTAATAGGTATACAAAATCAAACCACACTATTTATCATAAAGATTACCAGCGGTGCAAGGGTTAAGCACCTATAGGTATATCCAGAGGTATAATAACAATAATTGCATTCAGCAGCATAGAATAGGTTAATTGATTGTTACAATTAATATAATACAGTTGGTTGCAGGGTCTCTTAATACCTCTGCCCCAGAAACTGTATAGACTAGGCCAATGATGATGTAATGGGTATTGTGAGATGAATTAAATAATTCCTCTAACAATTCCTTGTATCATATATAAATAATAATTAAATTTAGGGAATAACTGGAATAGAATCCCAGATTTAAATCACTATAATTTCATTATCTACTGAATTCAATATTGAATACCTCTGAATAAAATACATAAATTGCAATTAATATAGTCAAACCAAATCACACAAATAATCTACTTAGAATTACTTCATGCACATTTATCATAATTTTGACTACAGCAACCTATATATAAAACCTATAGGCACTCCAAGGGTTAATACAGACGTTTAAAACAGATGCCACACCCAGCAGTTATTTTGTCTATTGAGATAATACTTTCAAATTACAAAATATAAGCCTGGCACATACACAGAGAATTCCAAAGAAAACACCACTAACAGCAGACAAATAGCGGTTAAAGGGTTAATAGCTGGATTCAAAGAATACCCTGTATCAAATATTAACTATTATAATCTTCCCAGAACCACAAAATATTACTCTAGGAATACCAAGATTAATATTAGCTAATATAAATAACCCACGCTATATACTGTATTACACTGATTGGCAATTTATAACATTTCCCAATAATTATATATAGATTCTATTATTTCCAGAATTTAATAGCTAAATCTAGCTTATTATAAATTATCCCAAATGGTTGGCCAGTCCACTTAAGACAATTTAAAACTAAGTTCTTCAAACAGAAGAAAAATTATAAAATTCTGGATTAAATGAATCTAAATGAATAAATGATATAGTTACCAATCCAAGTTTCTTAGTATTTCTCTGTGAGATGGCAGGATCAGCAAAGCCTTCAGGAAGTCACCTTTTCTGTTTCAGCCAGTTAAGTTTAGTCAAAGACCCTTCTTTTAGGAAGTAAAAAAAAAAGACCTTTAACTAAGAGTATCTTGGCATTATATTGACAAATTTTGCCTTATCAGTTATCCCCACCTTTTTCTAATGATTGGATAAAGATCCATCTCATTATACCGTGACATCACCGGTCTGCCTTGATTGGATATTAATATATCCCAAATTATTCAAGGAATGCGGATATCCCAGTCATAATGCTCTCAAGACTCTAGGTGGAGCTCTTACTCTACTTTAGAATTTTACCTATAATTAGTTTTATGTCAGATCATGTGGCTTTCGTCAAGACTGAGAAAGGTCAAAAGGGTTATCAAAAACCTCATAAACTAGTCACTTTGCTCTGTCTTTCACATAAGGGAGTCCGTCTCTCTCAGCCACATTGGCTCCAACTGGCTATCAATCTGCCATTCAATTGTTTTTCCTCCCTACCTTGGACTAATGGCCCATAGTTCACATATGATGTAATTTGAACACATTTTAAACAGAATTTCAGCTAATTTTTTAGAATTAGAATTAACCCTGTATGGTCCCCCAGGACAAAGTCTCTGACATAATCCCCCTTTTAGCAAAAGATTTTCTAACTTGATAAAAGTTCTAAAATATTATTGCTAAACTGGAGGAGACTGTTGTCATCTTCTTCCTGTGACTGGGATCGTCTCTGAAGTTAATACAGTTCGCTTCAGTTCATCAACTACTTAATGGCATTGGCTTGTTCCCAAAAGACGAGGCACTTATTGTTCTCTTCAATAACTGGAACAATCTCTCTGATTAGGGAATCCATATACCAATTTTGTTGGTAGGAAGACATTGTGTCTAATACGAATAGTTGCTTGGCCTAGTCAAGGATCTCCATAGTTTTGGCTCGAGTTGAAAAGGCACGCAGATCATATCAGACTCCCAGTTTTGGAAACAGGTGGTGGGAGAAATATCAAATTCTTCTTGAATGGTGATTTATGGGAGCAGTTTGGCAGAACACCTCTAGGATCCAAATTCTTCTCTGTTAGGATGGTCTCCGGCATCTCTTGCCCAATGGTTCTTGATAAAGGTACTGGAACCACGCTCGGCTGTGTCCGGAACTCCTGCCACAGAAGAAGGATGATTCACATCATGGCTTTGGCTGGAGCTCCTGCAATCGAAGGAGGATGATCCACATCACGGCCTTGGTCTTGACGTCCATAACCATGGCAACTGTCAATTGACCTTACTCTTTTAAGGACTCTTTGGTCTAAAAGAAATGACACATGAGTGATCTCATATTGATACATTTGTTGCCTGCATACATACATGACAATACAGTTTCATTTAGTATCCCTATGACCATGGTACTGTATGATTACTGTATATTATTTTTGCACCAGTTTGCTTGTGGCCCTTGCTAGCCTTAAGCTAAACTATTATAAACTAACACTCTCTGTCTCTACTCTTCCCCCTTTTATAGAGGAATGATCCTCAGCTTTATGCTACAAACAAAACCTTGTCAAAAGGAAAAATAAAATTAGCATAATAACATTTTCAGAGAATCATAGAGCATCAAACCATTTGTTGACGAGATATGTTAGAGTGTTAGTGGGGAACATACATGCCACACAGACAGACAAAAGAGAGAGCGGCGTATTCACTGAAACAAAAGAAGACAAGAAAACCAAATATGACAATGTCAATTATACAATCAAGGATACTCATCCATCCAATGATTAATTAGGCTCCTTGTTCTTCTTCCGCTTCTCCTTCTATGATCTGTAACTGAGATTTAGGGTGACAAGCACGCAATTGGTTTATATGAACCCACTTTTCTACAATTTCACCATTAATAGGGATAGAAACCTTATATGCCACTGGAGATAATTTATCAGTAATGATATATGGCCCTCTCCATGAGGGTAAGAATTTCTTTTCTTTTACCTGGTTTCTTGCAAAATTGTACAGATAAACACGATCATTTACCTCATACTCCCTTTTGGTGGTTTTTAGGTCATAGTAAGTCTTATTACTTACCACTGCTTTCTCCAGATTTTTCTGTGCAAACGCAAATGCATGTTGTAAATGCTTGCGTAACTGGTCTATGTATTGGTGTGTTGTGGAGGCATTAATTAGATTTTGATCGGACGTACGGTATAGCAAGTGCTGGGGTAGGACCATCTTTCTACCTGTCATTAGTTCAAATGGTGACATTTTCGTGGCTGCACTAGGAGTAGCCCGAATAGCCATGAGAACTAGGGGTAGTTTAAGATCCCAATCCTTACCTGATTCCTTAACAAACTCTTGAGAATGTTAACAATGGATTGATTATATCGCTCCACCCCACCACTTGACGCAGGACGGTAAGCGATATGTAATTTACGTTTTACCCCCAAGAGTTTCCAAAGTTTGTTCATCACTTCGCTGGTGAAATGACTACCTCTGTCAGATTCAATCCTCTGCGGTAGGCCAAACCTGGAGAACACATGGTTAATTAATAAAGCAGCAGCGGTTTCTGCCGTATTATTATTTGCGGGTAAACATTCAACCCATTTGGTGAACAGACAAGTAACCGTTAGCATATACTTGTTCCCCCTTGCTGTCCTAGTAACCGGTCCTATAAAATCTATTTGAATATCCGACCATGGTAATGACATCCCCCTCTTCTGTAGTGGTGCACGATGAGTGGGGCCAGATGGTTGGAATTGGGAACACACCAAACAACCTTGACAATAGGTTTGTACATCTTTAAGCATATGAGGCCAATATGCGTAATCGCGGAGAATCTCATACGTGATTTTATCACCGCGATGACCTGAAGTAGGTGCATCATGAGAATGTTGGAGCATTAAACCTCTAAATGCAGTAGGTACAACCCATTGTTGTATTCCATTTTTAGAAGTTCTGATTAACAGACCATCTTGTATATGGAATTGGGCCTTGGATCTCATCAAGATCCTTAAGTCTTCTTTTCCCACCCAGTCTTCCTCAGAAATTGGGTGGTTTAGGGGGTCTTCTATGTGCTTATAGAATAGCCCTATGATAGGGTCCCCCTTTTGACTTGTAATCAAGTCCTCACTAGGTGAGTCTTGAATCCACTGTGCTACCGGGGTGTCTGCTTCGTTACGGGCTTGTTGCCTAGTAACGGCATTTACCTGTACAGGACCCAATAGATGGGATATATCTAAGGTCTCTCCCTTAAGGGCGCCTTCTTTAGCCAATTGATCGGCTAGATCATTACCTTGTTTTTCAGGGCCTAGGACCTTAGAATGCCCCTTGGTCTTTTTCCAATAGATGGTAAGGCCATTTGATGTTACGAGATTGTCAACCTCACAAAACAATTTACCATGTTTCACTGGCTTATTATTGGATCGGAGCATATGGCTTCTTTTCCAACCTGGGAGGTATTCTACAAAGCTATGGCGAACATAATTAGAATCAGTTATAATCACAAACTCCTTTATGTTATGCTCAATAGCTAAGAGGACTGTCTTATAGACTGCACAGAGTTCTGCCACTTGGCTACTCTGTGGTCCTAGACTATACCCTTTAGATATACTAGGGCACTCACCTGTCCAGGTAATCCCGATACCTGCCACCAGTTTTCTTTCAGTGCCAGTAGTGACATGGTAGGAACACCCGTCAATGTACGCGGTTGGTAAGGTTGTGCAATAATTCTCGTCAAATGCCTTATAGGGGGAAAGCAATTGTTCCTCAAGGTAATCGTCTCCACTGGTATCAGTCTCCGTGGGAGGTGCTGAACAATCATGGAGTTTGGCGAGTCCTTGAGCTACAGGATTCTTCCTGTTTTGCTTATACCTAATTTCTAATGGCCATCCTTGTAGGGATAAAGTCCAAGCGGTTATCCTACTATTGGAGAGGTGTCCTTCCTTTATCCGGTCACTTTGCAAATACTGCAAAGGTTGATGAGCGGTTTCAATAATGATCTTCTCACCCTGAATAAAACTCCGAAAGTTCTGTAATGCCCAAACAGTAGCCAATAAAGCTTTCTCACAGTCATTAAATTTAATTTCCACGGAAGACAGGGATTTGCTAGCATATGCGATAACCTTATTCAGGTTATCCTGCTTTTGATACAAAACCCCGCTGAGACTAAGATTAGTGAATCCTGTCTCAAGAAAAAATGGCTTACCTCCTTCTGGATAAGCCAGACAAGGAGCCTGGGTGAGTCTACTCTTGAGCTCAGATACGGCATGTTCCTGAGCTTCACCCCAGATCCACTGTTGATCTTTCTTCAATAATAACAACAATGGTTTAGTTATTTCTGAATAATTATCAATAAACTTCCGGGAATAATTCATCATGCCTAGGAAGGATCTCAATTCATGGAGATTAGTTGGTGTTTTAGATTTAACTATCGCTTCCACCTTCTTTCTTTGTGGGTTTAACCCTTCGGTGGTCACCTCATGACCAAGAAAGTTAACTTTGGTGCGGCACATCTGTGCCTTTTTGAGCGACAGTTTAACACCAGCTTCCTTTAGCTGATTAAATACATATTTAATTTCTGTGATATGCTTTTGGAAGGTAGTATTTTTAATCAGGACATCATCCACATAGCAGAGAGTCCCCCTAGCCATAGCATCAGGCATAGCCTTGTGCATAAAAACGGCAAATTCATGACCTGAGTTGATATACCCAAAAGGCATTCTAACCCAGGCGTATTGTACTCCTCCAAAAGTGAAAGCTAGCTTGTATTGGTCTTCCTCACTGACTTTAATGGTCCAGTACCCTTGGGCACAGTCAATTGCTGTAAAAATTTTGGACCCTTGCATCTGAGCCAAACATTGATCTATATATGGCACCGGCCAGCCGGACATATATACACGTTTGTTCAGTTGCCTTAAGTCAGCACACAAACGCCATTGACCATTGGGTTTAAGGATTCCCAAGATTGGGTTATTATAAGAGCTGTGCACTGGCCGTATAATACCCCTCTCTTTGAGGTTCCTTATAATTTCTGCCAATGAGTCATAGGACGCAAGTGGAAGACGGTACTGTTTGACATATACAGGAGGTAACTTAGGGTCAGTTTGTATGCGGGCAACGTGTAGGTTTGTTAAACCACAATCATAAGAATCCTTGGCAAACAGCTCTTGGAATTCCATAAGTATTTCCCTTAGCTGTTGGCGTTCAGAATCATCAGAGCACGCATCGGCTAGAGAGATTTGCTCTTCTACTAGCTCATTAAAACCTGGAAATGCTTCAGGCTTACCTAACTCATAAGTTTCCTCAAGCTGTGTAGATAAATCATGAGCATTTACTCTTACCTTATCCACAGCCTCCTGATACTCTTGGGCCTCTGGTTCCTCCATCTGGTGCTCAAATACCAGAGAGGATTCTTCAATCCGGCATGTACCTGTATCAGGGCTATATGGATACACAGATTGAACGGAAAACAGTCCCTCTGGAAGGGAGTAAAACAATTGCTCAACAAGTTGCTCCTCAGACAGATAATTATCAGGTAGTAGGCCTATTACTTGGTTCTGAAACCCAAATGTATAGTATTCTGAATCCAGAGCATACCCTATTACAGTTCCTTTCTCCAAGGTAATACTGTATGGGGTTATGTTATTTACCACTATGTGGACTGGTGTTCTACGAATACTCACCATAGGGGTGTGTGATACAGAAATTCCTAATTGTTGAATCCTATTTGAGAGGCATATTAATGCATCAGGATTCTCAAGGTTCTGACCACTACGAACCTGCAAGGATATGGGGACTTGACTTGCCCCACCAGGTAGAGTGACCTTATTAGCTACCTGTAACTTTACTGCATATGGCAACAGTTGACATGACTTCAGGGCTTTTAAGTCATCCGGAAATCCACAAGGGTTCCCTTCTAACCTAGTCCATAGGTTTTTATTCACCAGATCAATCTGGGCGGCAAAACAATGTATTAAATCGTTGCCTATATAGATCTGGTGTTGGGGATTCTCCACTACAAGAAAAACATGTTTGGCGGACCTGTCACCTAGAGATATAGATAACAGACTCCTCGCAACAACGTTATAACTTATAGCATCGTCATCTAGGTCATGTACCAATTCATCATATGGCGCCAGATACTTAATAAGGATAGGATCTCTTACCTCCATCAGTAGGCTGTTACTAATGTAACTGTTTTCCAATTTCAGATTCAGTTTGGCCTGTTTGATCCTCCCCAAGTCTTTAACCTGTAAGGAAACAAACAACTCACCCCCTGTATTGTCAATAGACGTCAGATATTGAGAATGATTCTCTGGATCTGCTGGTTCAGAGGGTGATCTGTGAAGAGAGATGGTTAAAACATCGCCTTCTAGCTTCACGTTCTGAATCTGTTCTGGTAACGCCTTGATGGAGATATCACCTTCCATATATTCAGTATCAGGTATCTGTAAAACAGTAAGGTTAGGGTTCTGGCTATTGACAAAGTGAATTTCAATAGTATCCCTATTTTCCTCTACCACATGATCATTTCTATGGGGGCGTTGCAATGCCCGCTCATAATTGATTGGGGTTTTAATCTGCAACCAGATGACATTATTCACACAGTCTATGACGGGACTTAATCGCCGCAGTAGATCGGCACCTATAATTAACCTGTTATAGGGAACTTCAACTACTATGACCTTATGTGTGAATGATTTGTTACCGATTTTAAAATGTAACCATGTGGTTCCCAATACGTTTAAGGGGTTACCTCCTACGCTTATTAGGGATCCATCAAATGCCTTTAACATTGGCTTTACAGAAGCTTCCTCCATAATTTGATGGAAATGGGAGCTAGATAAGATGGTAGCTTGTGACCCTGTATCCAGGAGACTGGAAATGATTAGGTCATCAAGCCCCTGCAATGTAACATCAATAAAATATCTTCCTTCATATTCATGCATTTTGCATAAATAATTACGATGTAAGATCGTCTTATAATCCCTCCACTGCCTGCAAGAGTTAATTCCTGAATTTGTAGGAGCAGACTTGCTGACCACTGGGTCATGTTGTACAGCTGCAGCATTCCCCTTCACGCCTCCTCCTCCTTCAACCTGTTCTGGAAAAATGCAGGAAAAAGAAGTGACATCATCAGGGATGGACTTATGTGTACCTGGCTGTGGGTGAGATAAGGAAGAAATGTTAGAGTCACACAAAGCATTTACATCCTGTAAAGAAAATGTGTTAGCATTCCTGTTGGTTAAAACATCATCGGTTATTATAGGTCTTACATAGGGTAAAGCAATGTTATTCTTTTCCCCTAAGGCCTGCTTACCATTACCCTGTTCTGTTATTGAGTGGCAGTCGCCACTCCTGGGGCTGTCCCTAAAAAAGGGTTAGATCCCTGCTGGGTATCAGAACTGGGACTTTGGCCTAGCTGTGCCATAGCAGTCATCATTTTGGCCATCATATATGTTAGGTTGTTAACCTGGACCTTAAGACTCACTTGCTTCTGACCTTGGTTCCCAGAATCAGACTTATTATTCTGCTGATTTTGCTGGGCCCCCTGATTATTAGAGTTTTTACTCTTTTTGAACCTCCTGGGAAACTTGGATCTATTTTGGTTTTTGTTGTATCCCTGGGATCTCTTGAAAAATGGTTTCTGACCATTTGAATTATTAGACCCCTGGGAACTAACAGAGGCGGGTCCCTTCTGTCCTGGTGCCTGTTTATGAACCTGTGGAGATTTTAACACCTCTGCATAGGTTCTTTTGCCAGATTCAAAGGGCAAACTTTCCTCAACCAATGTTTCTGCTACACACTGGGAGGCAGGCTTCTTGTCCCTAGCTGGGGTATTCTCACTCTGCTGGGCATTATACAGCTTAATAGCTTGAGTGAGTAACCAATCTAGTGATAACAGGGGTGAATAATCCCTAGCTAGATTAGTTTTCATGTACCTAGGCAGAGCATTAAAGAATAACTCCCTGAACTCATAGGAATGAAAATCTGCGTCCCTATCTGCAAGGATATATGCACATTTAAGCTCTGACAAGAATTGCCTGGGGTCCTGGTCTGGCCTACATTTTAGTGCATATATAGCACATTTAGCCTCATGACGAGTTTTATAAGGACCAAACGCTAGGATTATCTGTTCCACTGTTTCCTCCCAGGTATTGACATCCATCTCAGCTAAAGAACTGAAAAAGAAATTCTCTGAAACATCAAAAACCCAAGGCACATAATCCATTTTATGACGGTCAGAATGAAGGCCTAGAGATGCAAGTGTTTCAGTATAACGGTCTAAATGACTCACAATGGATATTTTAGATTTTCTGTGGAAAACTGGCAGGGTATCTCTCAGAAATCTTATTATCTTAGTTCCTTCAATTAAAGGTGACTGTTCCTCCTGTTCAAACCTACTTAATGTGGGCATTGGCCTCCTGTTAGGTTTGAACATTGACTCCCTGTTAGAGGGTAATCTGTGGCCTGTTAAAAGGCTCCGTGGTGCAGGGTGTGTGGCTTGCTCTGGGATGTTACCCTCATCATCACACTTCAGCAAGAAGTGTGACTTCTGAGGACTAACATCCCCCTCCTTCCCAGGTGAGTAATCCTGATGACTACTAGATATAGCTGGTTGGGCCTGAACTACCTTACCAGGGCTAATATCCTGTCCCATCTCAGAGGGGGTATGGTCAGAATCAGAAGCAGTAAGGGCCTGCATTCTTTCTGACAATTCCTGGATCTGGCTGGACAAGACATTAAACATATCTAGATCCACTGATTTATCCCCCTTAGGGGCATTATCACTGGTCTGATATACCAGAACTTGCTCTCGCAATTTTATATTGTCCTGAACCCGCTTGTCTAAATGGGATTGGAGTTGCCTAATGTGTTCTTGCAAAATGTATATCTCACCTTGTAGATCACACATTTTAGCATTAAGGGCAGTATTATGTGCTTTTGTAGACCACATTTCCTCAATAGCTGTTTTACGCCTGCTCTCTAGCCCATTTACCTGGCGCTGGAGATTCTCAATATGCTCTTCTTGTGAGTTTGCAATTTTGACAAACTTACGCACCTCTTCCTCTAACTCAGAAATCTTTTCAGTCTGATCATTTAGTGCCTGTTTTAGTGGCTCTACAACCTTTTGATAAGCCTCCAATTTGTTTCTCTGGAAGCCTATAATAGTTAACAATTCAGGCACAATTAATAAAATCTGGGTGTCCAAATCCTTTGCCTTAGTTTGATCTATACACCTATTCAATGCTTGATAATAGAAGCTATCAGGCTGCCACATTTTATCAAATTGGGATATCACTCGTAGTTCAATGTCACTGCACCATTGTTGGGCATCACTCTTAATTTTGAGGCGAGAATGGATGGCATAAATTAACCTCCCTTCTACAGCCCATTTCATGTCTTCTTCTGGTCTCTGTTCCATTGGATCAGACACTGAAGAAGTTGCCTGAGACATGTTTATGCACAAATATGTTACTGTGTAATATATCTGTCAATAAAATTATTTGACAAATGTGTCAATCCTATATAAAGATCTCGGTGGGACCTCCAGAAATCTGTCGGGCTATTTATATGAAGGTATCCAAAGGGTTAAACAGAGAACCACTCAGGTTGGATTTCTTCACTTAAATAGACAAATGACAATATAAAATAATTCGAGAACTTTATCTTTAATATGTATTGACACGCTACTTCACAGTAACGAATTGATCACAAGAATCAATCCTTCATATTTGTGCAAAAATATATCTATTTTATTAAAATACAATGTATATATAAATATCAGCAACAATGAACTATATAAGTGATTAGCAATACTAATAGGTATACAAAATCAAACCACACTATTTATCATAAAGATTACCAGCGGTGCAAGGGTTAAGCACCTATAGGTATATCCAGAGGTATAATAACAATAATTGCATTCAGCAGCATAGAATAGGTTAATTGATTGTTACAATTAATATAATACAGTTGGTTGCAGGGTCTCTTAATACCTCTGCCCCAGAAACTGTATAGACTAGGCCAATGATGATGTAATGGGTATTGTGAGATGAATTAAATAATTCCTCTAACAATTCCTTGTATCATATATAAATAATAATTAAATTTAGGGAATAACTGGAATAGAATCCCAGATTTAAATCACTATAATTTAATTATCTACTGAATTCAATATTGAATACCTCTGAATAAAATACATAAATTGCAATTAATATAGTCAAACCAAATCACACAAATAATCTACTTAGAATTACTTCATGCACATTTATCATAATTTTGACTACAGCAACCTATATATAAAACCTATAGGCACTCCAAGGGTTAATACAGACGTTTAAAACAGATGCCACACCCAGCAGTTATTTTGTCTATTGAGATAATACTTTCAAATTACAAAATATAAGCCTGGCACATACACAGAGAATTCCAAAGAAAACACCACTAACAGCAGACAAATAGCGGTTAAAGGGTTAATAGCTGGATTCAAAGAATACCCTGTATCAAATATTAACTATTATAATCTTCCCAGAACCACAAAATATTTCTCTAGGAATACCAAGATTAATATTAGCTAATATAAATAACCCACGCTATATACTGTATTACACTGATTGGCAATTTATAACATTTCCCAATAATTATATATAGATTCTATTATTTCCAGAATTTAATAGCTAAATCTAGCTTATTATAAATTATCCCAAATGGTTGGCCAGTCCACTTAAGACAATTTAAAACTAAGTTCTTCAAACAGAAGAAAAATTATAAAATTCTGGATTAAATGAATCTAAATGAATAAATGATATAGTTACCAATCCAAGTTTCTTAGTATTTCTCTGTGAGATGGCAGGATCAGCAAAGCCTTCAGGAAGTCACCTTTTCTGTTTCAGCCAGTTAAGTTTAGTCAAAGACCCTTCTTTTAGGAAGTAAAAAAAAAAGACCTTTAACTAAGAGTATCTTGGCATTATATTGACAAATTTTGCCTTATCAGTTATCCCCACCTTTTTCTAATGATTGGATAAAGATCCATCTCATTATACCGTGACATCACCGGTCTGCCCTGATTGGATATTAATATATCCCAAATTATTCAAGGAATGCGGATATCCCAGTCATAATGCTCTCAAGACTCTAGGTGGAGCTCTTACTCTACTTTAGAATTTTACCTATAATTAGTTTTATGTCAGATCATGTGGCTTTCGTCAAGACTGAGAAAGGTCAAAAGGGTTATCAAAAACCTCATAAACTAGTCACTTTGCTCTGTCTTTCACATAAGGGAGTCCGTCTCTCTCAGCCACATTGGCTCCAACTGACTATCAATCTGCCATTCAATTGTTTTTCCTCCCTACCTTGGACTAATGGCCCATAGTTCACATATGATGTAATTTGAACACATTTTAAACAGAATTTCAGCTAATTTTTTAGAATTAGAATTAACCCTGTATGGTCCCCCAGGACAAAGTCTCTGACATCCCTACTGACTGCAAGCTTGAGTCGGTACACCCGCTACGTTGGATCAAGATCCTGTGTTCCTGCTCCTGTTCCTGGTTCCTGCTGATACTACCAGTGGCTAAGGCCTAGTCTCCAGCACTGTGGTTTAGCCTTGCATCCTATTATTCCTGATAGCAGGGTTGCTGGCTTTATCCCTTTGCGTGTTCCTTTGTATGTATATATGTATATATTTTCTTTGTTCATTTTGTCAATAAAATTTCATTAACTATACTGTACTGACTCCTGAACTTTTCTGGGTATCTGTGACACAGTTTCAGTGGCAACCATACATGCCCAAACCATAACACAACCTCCGCACATGAGGTGGTATGCTTTGGATCATGTGTAACTCCTTTCTTTTCTCCATACTCCAGTACAAGTTAGTCTTCATCTCATATGTCCATAAGAATTTGTTCCAGAACAAGTGTTTTATGTTGTTTTTAGCAATCTGTAACCTTTCCTTTCCATTCTTGAGGCTTCCTAGTGGTCTGTATCTTGTAGTAAACACTCAGTGGTTATGCTAGTATCGCCTTCTCTCTATGGTACTCTTTGACACTTCTATGCCTACATCCTGAAGAGTAGGGATGGGTGAAAACTTTTGCCTCAAGCCAAAATTGGTGAATAATGCTACTTTCCTCTTGGAAAATAGATTTCTGTGAAAAGTGCAGGTTTTTTTTTTTTTTGTGAAAGTATTTTACCAGGAAGAATACATTGACATTGTCTCTTGTTTTCAAGTATGTCCTGGACTCATTTTATCTACCTTAGAAAGGTGAAAGGCTGAGCTGACCTTGCCGGGACTAGAACCTGCAACCTCATGGTCTTAGCAGATTCTACAGCTGCTGCCTTAACCAACTGAGCCATCTCTCCAGTTTTGCCACTTTTTCCCCTAGCTCATTGCATTTAATTGAATGAGAATAAAATATTTTCTCCACCACAGGAAAGTTTTCTCTACCTTCCTGCAGGAATATACAAGGGTGTCAGGGTATCACAGCAGCCATTTTGTGTTTGTGAGAGGAGAGAGCAGCATGTTTGTGAGCTAGAGGAGATAGGGGAATAAAGGAGAATTGAAGCTTAGTTTAGGAGTCATTTAGATAGGACATGTGCTCTCTGTATTAGGGGAGTGTGGGGGCACTCTAGGGGAGAAGAAGGGAGAAAGGAGGTTGACCCCAAATACCCCACAATTTGGTGTGACTGACTAACAAGACACAGGCCGATGGGGTCCAGTTTGCTTGATGATCTTGCTGTTCTTGTCTCTGTGCTGGAGAAGTCTGGGGAACGAAGTTCTTGATTTTGTTTTTTAGTTATCTTTTTTTTGGACAGACTATGATAAGAAATGTTGGACAACTTAAAAATAAATAAATAATTAAAGCAAAATTTAAATAAAAATAAATAATACAGAAATAATTAAATAAATATATTAGGTGACAGACAGCAGACTGGGGCCTGATGTGACCTCTGTGACTGAGGCAGACGTGATAGACAGCAGACGACATTTAGAAATTTGTCGAGGGATAAGGCAAGACATCACACTACAACAGTTGTATACTGCAGAGGGGAAAAACACACATGGTAGTTGTGTAATGTCCAGCAAACGCACAAGGGGAACGGGAAAGGTGGAGCAGTGCAGAGACGTGGGAGTAAAGTGGTAGTTCAAAAACTGACTGCGGCAATGGTTGCTGCAGTGTGTGCAATAAGTGATGATGGTCTCTCTCTTCTCCGGGTGGATGCAGTTTGTCAAGGTCCCACCAATCACACCACGCCAGTCCCCCACCACCAATACCATACACAGCCACATTGTAGGTTGCACACTAGGTTATCACTTAAGCAGGAAGTTAGTGTTGTTGGCAAAGGACAAATGAACTCTGCAGGTATATGTTGCTGTAGGACTCACAATTTTGACTTTCAGCTACTTATTTCTCCACTACAGCTCTAGGAAGAAGTAACATAGTGGATGAGGCTGAAAAAAAGACAATTGTCCATCAAGTCCAGCCCATGTCAAAACACCCCTGTTGATCCAAAAAAGACAAAAGAGCAGAGTAGGGTCGAGGTGAGAGTAGATACAAACAGGGGAGACAGGCCCCCACAAATCATATGCATTTTGAACTAAATTGCGCTTACTCATAGAATGAATCCATCATCAAAACCCCCTCGTTACATAAACTACCATAAGGTGTTGATTGGTTAAAATTCAAACACAGGAAAACCCATTGATAGAATACCCTCCTCCACCTGTCTGTGTCATCACAACACACCTATCTGAATTAAGTTACATCGAACAAAACAAATTGTATCAACAGAGATTTTTCCAGAGGGAGATACATATAGACACACAAACTGTGTGTGCGTACATAAACACAAAAGTTATAAAGCTGGATGCAAATTGTCTACATACACAAATCCCTTTTGGCATAAATCCCTCAAAATTGAAAAATACAAATTGAAAAATACAAATAATAATAAGATAAAGTGAAACCATCTAATAAAATAAAACAAAAACAGCACAAAAATGGGCACGTGTGCCGAAAGAAAAGTAAAAAAAAGGGAAGAAAAATAAAAGCAGAAAAAAAAAGAAAAGGGGAAAAAAGCCTCCTATTAGGCGGACAAAATCCTCTAATTAGAAATAATAACAAAAAAAATAATAGTAAACAAAGAAAAATATGTGAAAAAAATATATATGAAAGAATACCAAATGCTACACTAACAAATCAATACAAATCTCAAAGCATATTGAATAAATTTCAGCCGCAGTTCAGAAGGAAATGGGAACCCCCACAGGGTTACACTAAGCATGTAAAAGTATTCTTAATAAACAGATAAATATGCAATAAAGGATGTTTTATACAAGTGAGAATCGTCTGTGTATAGATGTCGGAGTGCAGCTGTAACTTTCTTGCTGAGGTTAAAGGGATAGTAATGTTTCACAATAAAAGCAGCTCCAATTAATCTTCATAGTATTTGGGCCATGGAGAGTGTTATTTCAATACTGTGAGAGTTGTAGTTCAAGAGTAATTGAATGATAAAGTTTCCCCCTCCCGCCCCTTTTACCTAGTGTAAGCTATGTCCCCTCAGATGTGAAATCTGGTTGCTAGACCATACAGATAACAACAGGGGACAATCTTCTTCCCATGAGAACAATGAAAGCCCTGCCCCCTTGACAAGTTTTTCAGGTTTTTCCCTTATCTTAATTGAAGATTGTCCCTCTCTGCAATCTACCTCCCTTCTGATCTGGCTGAGCAGTGTTACATCAGTAGATGGGGCGGGAGGGGGATACTTTGTCATTCAATTACTCTTGAACTACAACTCTGACAGAAATGAAATAACACTCTCCAAAGTCCAACTGCTATGATGATTAATTAGAGCTGCTTTTATTATGAAATATTACCATCCCTTTAAAGCGGATGTATAACCTTATAAAAGGTGTTACCATCTGGTTTGTTAATTAAAGTTATTCTAGAAAGCTGAGTTAAAAAAAAAATTGAAATACTTATAAAGATATCCCCTCTTCTGCTCTATAGCACGTCGTATTTCTCCTCCCACCTCCCTTCCAGCTGCTCCAGGGAGCGCGTTCACTCTTCTCTTTAGCGTGCTGTGAACGCGCATAGCATTAAAGCAAGCTGCAATTAGCATTATACTAAGGTTGCAACCTCAGTATAATGCTTACCGGAGCTTGCTGCAACGCTAGGAGCAGTTGACAGCACACCGAAGGGAAGTGTGAACGCGCTCCATGGGGCAGCTGGGAGGAGAAATAAGATGTACAGACGAGCTTTGCCGATCAGCATAATGGAACACGCTGAGTCTTCAGGCTAAGCTCTTTTTCAAAGATGGAATATCTTTATAACTATTTCGATTTAAAAAAAACAACCCAGCTTTCCTATAATAACTTTTATTAACAAAGCGGATGGTAACACCTTTTTTATAAGGTGATACATCCCCTTTAATCTATTTACCTTTTTTCTGCTGTATTTAATAACTGAACAGGGGGGTAACCCATCTACAGCCACAGAGAGAGAGAGCCATACTAAAGGGCCATGAAAACATTCGCAATGTTAAAATGACTCTGTTCAGTTATAGACTACAGCAGAATTTAAAGGGATAGTAACACTTCGTTTTAACTTTATTTTATTTTGTAGGCATTAAAAAAACATGAAGAATGATATAAGTCTTATCTCTCAAACCTTTATGGTTTGAGAGATGTAAGCTCTCACGAGCAGGGCCCTCTGATCCTCCTGTTCTATACATCTGATTGTACTATTTAATACCACTGTATGTCTATTCCCCAATTGTACAGCGCTGCGGAATTAGTTGGCGCTATATAAATAAAGAATAATAATAATAATATTCACAAGCAAAGTTCCCCTCCCCGCCCCTTTTTCCTAGTGTAAGCCATCTCTTCTCAGATGTGAGTCTGGTTGTATGACAGGACAGATAACAGAAGGGGACAATTTTCTTTGTATGAAAACAATGAAAGCCCTTCCCCCCTTGACAAGGTTTTCAGCTTTTTCCATTATCTTAATTGAAGATTGTCCCTCTCTGCAGTCTATCTGGGCAGCTCCCTTCTGATCTGGTTGAACAGGGGGGGGAAACTTTGTTTGTGAATATCTCTTAAACCATAAAGGTTTCAGAGATAAGACTTATATCATTCTTCATGTTTGTTTAATGCCTACAAAATAAAATAAAGTTAAAACGAAGTATTACTATCCCTTTAAATGCGGAAATAAGTAACATAGTAACATAGTAATTTAGGCTGAAAAAAGACTTGCGTCCATCTAGTTCAACCCTTTTCCTATTCCTGTTTACCATCGTTGATCCAAAAGAAGGAAAAAAACACAACAATACAGCAATTTCAAATTCTGCCCCGAATGGGGTGTGGGGGGGCAGAATTCCCTCCTGATTCCAAATGGCAATCAGATTTCTCCCTGGATCAACAAGCCCTAAGTAAAATATTAATCCTAATACTAACGTACATAGCCCTCTATGTTATGTTCTTTTAAATAAGTATCCAGGCCCTTTTTAAAGGTGTCAATGTATTCGATAGCACCACCTCCTCAGGCAGTGAATTCCATACCTTTATTGTCCTTACAGTAAAGAAACCCTTCCTCTGTTGTAGATTAAATCTCCTTTCCTCAAGTCTAAGCGGGTGGCCCCTTGTCCTATGTACTGTCCTTTGTATGGGCCCTGAACATATTTATATAGTGTTATCATATCCGCTCTAAGACGCCGTTTCTCTAGTGTATACAAGTTTAACTTTTCTAGCCTCTCCTCATAACTAAAACTTTCCATTCCCCTTACTAGTTTTGTAGCCCTCCTCTGCACTTTCTCTAGTTCCTTTTTCAGATAGGGCGCCCAGAATTGAACAGCATATTCTAGGTGGGGTCTTACCATGAACCTATAAAGAGGCATAATAATATCTTCCTCCCTTGAGTCAATACCCCTTTTAATACATGCCAATATCTTATTGGCCTTTGCAGCTGCCAGCTGGCACTGGCAGTAACTAGGTATAACTTAATTCTGCATGGATGAAACCTGCTTAGGCAAGACTGTCTAGTAAATATAATAATAGGCATTTATTCTAAGGGCATAGCTCCCCTTTAATAAGGGCACAGTGCCCTTGAATCAATTAAGAAACACTTACCTTAACCCCTTTGATTACAAACAGTGCAGCAACGCGTTGGCGGTGTCTCTAGGATCCAAGAGATTAACCCTTTGAGTGCCAGAGGGGTACGCAACACATTGCAGAGCAATGCATTGCATACCCCTCTGGCACTCAAAGGGTTAAGCTTTTACGCATGTTGTATTCATTCAGGGGTATACACTAACTTTCACATTCAGCCTTGTCACTATAATTGGGCATTATGTTACAGGTAAAAGCAAATTTCAGAGCCACAATAAGAATGAGAGATTTCGCTAGAGTTTATTGGAAAACAAAAACAGTTTTTCACTTGTTCTTGTAATGTCATAATTTTTTCTATTATCCAAAACTAAATCAAGAAATGTTATTTTTAGCTTCCGAATATTAAGCCCACTACATGTCTACATTGTATTGCTGTGAAATATATTGGATATTTTTCCATTAAAACTGGGGTTCATGCAAATTTTAATCCTCTTCTGTTATAGTTAAAATAATAAATCAGACCTAAACCTCCCTCAAGGGATCAATACATCATCAACACAAAGACAATTAAAGACCAGGTTTGTGCCATAGAGATTAATGGACCAGTCTTACATGCATAACTTGGCACAAACAAGGGGTGAATAAGTGCTTCAAATTAACCCCTTAACGACCGGCCAATCGGCGAGGCGCGGTGAGTTAAGGACCACAGAGCATTTTTTTTTTTTTTTGCTCCTTCTCGTTCCGGACACCCTGAACGGCGTGCAGCCGCGGGGGGAGCACAGAATTCCATGACGGTCATAGTACGTCATGGATCGTTCAGTCAGATCGACCCATGATGTACTATGACCGTCAAGGGTTGTTAAGGGGTTAATGGTAGCCACTGTACAAGTCAGAGTCACTTTACTCTCTTTGCAGTATGGCTAATAATTAAACCTAGCCATTCCATAAAAGGTTTAATTCCCACAGTTCCACTGTTAACAACAAAAAGACAGAGACAACATTTTTGCCAAAATGGACACAGTGTCAGGGACATTAAGTTAACTGTATTGATGGGAATGCTCTATACTCAGAGGGACAGAAAAGTATGGGAGGTTAAGTTAATGTTAAAGTTTAATACAATTCATAATGGTTTGAATAAAGACAGAGAATTATCGTCACATTATCACTTAGTGGATTAACCTTTCCAACAGACCTACTGGCATCATAAATACCTCTAAAGCCTCAGAGGAAGACTGCAATTTACCATTGACTGATCAAAGTATCTGGATCTGGGCTGTGTTGTCTTATCTGATTTCCATTCTAAACAATGTAATGTGTACTTGTATATAAGAGATGTTTTCATATTTATCTGTATAACATGCCTGAGGAAGAGACCTAAGGTCTTGAAAGCTTGCATTCTAAATCTGCTTAGTTAGCCAATAAAGGTATCAACAACTATATTTGCCTCCAGTATGGCTAGTGACATCTGCTTGGTCACATGTGAAGTCAATGGACAAAGCACTTATGTACGCACCAGTTTGGAAGTTTAAAACAGTAGTTACTCATCAGTGTCTTAGTGAAAGTAGCAACTTCATCAAGTGAGACATAATATTATGATATCATAACATAGAACAGTGGTCTATGTATGTGACCCAAAAGTCCACCAAAGGACCACATACTATGGTTAAAAAGTGTAAATAGATGTTAAAACTAGTACTTCAACCCTATGGATATTAGAAATGTCTTCCTGGCACCAAGGGTTTAAGGTGGAACAGTGTAAGTGGAAAGGGACGTAATCTCTGTGGCTAAATAAACAGGATGTTTGATGCTTTTTTGGGGTGAATATAGGGTGCATGTTATGTGGGAAAGGGAAACAATCTTGTTTATACTAGAAAATAGACTTGAGGTCATAAATGTAGCCCCCATGCTCATTTCACAAATTTTTGTAAGGCAAATTTAAAATGTGAAAAAAAAAATACTGTAGGTTGAAATGTAAATCACATACCCTATAACAAAAATCTGTTCCAGCAAAGGAGATTCATGATTTAAACAATATTGTATTGAACATCAACCTGGAGTAAATCAGTATTCCTCTACTTATCTTTTATTTATAAAGCATTAACATATTCTGTATCACTCATGTTTGGATGGAGTTGTGCAAGGTAGGAAACTTTTCCTTTTCCTATTAATTTAAATCTGATGTAAAATGTGCATATTGCTTATAAAAGACAGTGGTTTAACCACATATTTCTGGAGACAATATTAAATTAATTTAGAAATATTTCATGTCATAGAATGAATTCCTTAGATTATGGGGCATACAGATGATTTTGTGAAAAGGTCATTGAATTTAGGAAAATTATAAAATGATTGTAGGTTATGATAAAGTATATTAAAAGTGGTCACGCTGGGTTTTGACCCCTCAATGCCTTTACCATATAAAAGTTATTACATCTCTAAAGGACTTCTGGGGGAAAATTTTTACTTTAAATGTGAAACGTGAAAAACGGGACTTGCCACCATATATGACAATTCCCACAAAAAGTACAGTATTTCTGCTGTTCTCATTACATTGAAATCAACCATAAAAATGCATCCCCCTCTACATACAGGAAGACAGACTGAGATTGGGAGCTGAAGTTGCTTTATAGAAGTACTAGTTGAAGAGTCCGGTACACAGGCCACAGTGTCACTGCCAGCCGGTCGCGGGGCAGTCATGCGCAGTAGAGACTGTCCGCCCCGCGGCAGATACAGAGCTGGACGCTCCAAAGGAGCAGTCTCTACTGCGCATGACTGCGTCATTACACACGTTTTAGCGAATTATTATATAGGATTGGTGGTAGTCAGTTGTTCACTGGGTGGGGTTGTGAAGGGAGAAAACAAAGTTAACCCTTTGATGAATTGCTTACCCCCCGGCACTGAAAAAAGAATAAAAAACAAAACATTTTTGACTGATAAGTGACAGGTGATCCAAGTTCTTTCCTGAGCTGGCTGAAGCATGTGATTTTTTGAGACTGAGTGACTGACAGATACTTTGCATACAGACAGAAATATATCATACATTCAAGAGATACAGACCAGTAGAACTTGATGTATTGCGTATACTTACACATGCAATTACTCTCTGACATCCGCAAGAACCAGAGAGACAAGCACATACTCACCTGCAACAGCTACTGTGCGTCTCTCTTTATTCTTTGTAAGATGCTGATTCTGAATCTAACAGGTCTATCTTCTGCCTGTATTATACTGTAAAAGGTAACACTGCAGTCAAGTTGGAAGAGAAAGAGAAAGCTACTGCTGAAATGTTGATATTAGATATGCGTAGATGCAGAGAGGCAAAGAGATGGAGCTGGAGTTGTCTGCTGTTTCAAGGAGTGTGGCTATGATTTCCATGTAGGCAGTGACATACAGGGATAATAAACCCACCCCCCCCAAAAAAATGTTTTTCTTTAATAGGTGACAGATCCTTGATCTGAACTGCAACTGAGACTGACAGATACTAGAGACAGAAACATACATCATACAGTAGCTTCTGATGGACAAAACACACTTTATCAGCTCTGTACATTATGTACACCAGATGTGCTAGGGGCAGGAGTAAGGGGAAAGGAGTTGGAGGAATACATGGACATGTTGGTGGTAGTAAAGTTAGAATCCAGATATCGACTGTAACCATGGTTGCTGCATCTCGTGCAATAAATGATGTTGATGGTCCGCCTCCTCCTGAGGAGGCTATTTATAAAAGGGATATAAAAGTTCCACCATCATAAGTATTAGTACTATGCCTTTTAAAAACACTAGAAATAATGACAGTTACATTCTAATGTTGTTTCCATTGCAAAGGAGGATTTAGGAGTGAGACCGGTAGACAGTAACAGTGACAATAACGCCCTGTTGCAATCTAGTGGTCAATATTCTATAAAAACCTCTAAGGGGAAATGTAAAAATAAACTTTTTTCAGACTTTAAAAAACCTACAAGAATGTGAAAGTGGTGGGGAGGAAGCGGTTGCTGTAGATGACCTTATTATTGACAATGACGTTAACTTAGAATATAACCCCTTCACCCTTTCTTCTAATACAGATGAAGTAGAGAGTGAGAGTGATGATGACAGGACCAGAAAAGTCTCAGTCGTCCACTCTTTGAGAGATGAACTGTAAAGTCTACCTCTGGACAAGTAACATTCCTAAGAAGTATACAGTTGTCATCTCTGTCATCATCATAGCATCACCTATTCCAATTCCAACCCCAACCCACAATCACTGTTGTCTACTAAACAGAGGTGTAACTAGAAGCCTCTGGGCCCTGGTACAAGAAGTGCCATGGGCCCCCCCCCCACCACCACATTGGCCCCTCTGACCACCCCCTCCACAATGCCCCCATTTCTACCTGGAGCTCCAGCGTGGTCCTCTTAGTAATGCAAAGCGCTGGGAGATGATATCATCTCCCAGCACTCTGCATTACTAGAGCGCCGGCGGGAGATTACTGGCACCAGGCGGAGGGTTTGCGGGGGGAGGCCGGGCCCCTGGAGTGCACGGGCCCGGTTGCAGGTGTGACCCCTATAATTATGCCACTGCTACTAAACAACAACACGGGCTATCAACATCTACCTCTCTAGATATAAGTGCTTCTGCTACTGCTGGAAATGCAGCATCATTGGCACCTACTATAGTACTATTCCAAGATCTAAACCTGTAGTAACAGTAGTAGAAACAGTCCCCCAGGAGCCGCTCAGACTATGAAATCTCCAGTATGAAGACCCTTCACTAATGATCCAAAAAGCTAAACATGTGTACTGCTTTGTAAACTGGACTCTTACTGAGTTGATATAGTAAAGGAACTGGACCAATTCTGGGTCAAACCTATTGAACAGTAGGGGACAGCTACAATGCCCTTTTACTAAACGGGCCTTTTAATCCTTTGAATGCTAGAGAGAGGTCATCAAGGCATTGTGAATGCTGTAGAGACCTCTATAGCATTCAAAAGGTTAGGAGCCCCATTAAAATCAAGGGGAGTTTTTATGTGCTCCCTAAACTGCAATTTGTTTGCCCCAGAATTGGTCCAGTGGGGAGATTCACTAAGTGGTGATAAAGAGGTGATAGAGTGGAGATGACGTCTCCAGTGATATCACTTCTCCAATTCCTATTTTATTCTATGGAGCCTATACACTAAGGTTTCTTCAACTTTGGAGATCATAATGAATAGTCTTCATAAAATAACATAGGAACTAGAGAAGTGATATCACTGGAGAAGTCATCTCTACTTTATCACCTCTTTATCACCGCTTAGTGAATCTCCCCCCAGTTCTTCTTGAATGTATGGTAGGTCCTGACAGGGCTACTCAGAGGAGTTCGGGGAGAGGAAGAAGCGGGTGGCTAGTGCAAGAATGCTGCCCGCTGTCCCTGTTTGACGGCTGCCTATAAGTACAGAGGGGGAATCCTGGTTATTAAGGTGAGTATTTAATGGTTTTTTATGCACTATAGCTGCACAGAGGAAGCGGGCGGTGAGCGCAGGGATGCCGCCCGCTGCCTCCAGATGGGGGATTTGCAGGCAAGTAGGGGGTGCGTATTGTACATACTAGGAACTACAATTTTACCCAAAATCTTGGGTATAATTTGCACCTGCGTATTATACACAGGTGCGTATTATACCTGAGATTTTACGGTACATTGCTATACTGTGTATTTAGTAGGCAAAACAGGAAGTTCTGATACAGAAAAACTTATCTGGCATCGAGAAAGCTATATAATTCTAATTTCTCTGGGTTATGAGGCAAAGGTTGAACTTGCTGGACTTGTCTCTTTTTTCAACCTAATTTGCTACGTTACTATGTTACCCTGGAGTACCTATGGCTCTGGAGTTTCTGCTTCTGCTGAACCCTGATGTTTCAGTTGACATAACATAAGTGATACAAGTAAGGCAGAGGTCATCATCACTAGGTCAGCTTTAACCACATAACCCCTCATTCATACAGAGGCACATATCATTGTTCTTCTTATCAGAGGTCCTAAAATCATTTTTATTTTCATTCCCACCTTGGTATACTCTACGTATAATCCAGATATCTTTAATTCCATTCTGTGTCCCTGTTTTGCACTTCAAATATAGCAGCAGTACCAGTTATTCCTGCATGCTTACTTTGTTCTGAAAACAAGTCATAAATAATAAAATTATCTTCATAAATATGGCATAATGGTGTGCAACAAATCTACCTTACTCTATGAGGTAACTGTACCACATAAAATAATTATCTGGACATTAATTGCAGATGTTACAAATAACTTGTACAACTTGTCATTAAGTAGTGTTAATGTTAATTGCACCTAAAATATCTCTAAAGCCATTGTAACATTTGATACATTACCCTGAATTACTGGCTATAAAAAATCTGATGTAATGAGGACAATAGAACACTGTTATCAAATGATAACACATATCAGGTTCTAGAACAGGAAACACAGTATGTTTAAACCGTTAACGTCTGGCGGTCCTGGGGTGGGATTACCCTTAAGGGCCATATAGACATCATTCGGAGAACTGCCACACTTCAGCGATCATGTGTACCGGCTTGCTGAACGAGATGCTGAAATTGACCGCTCCGGTCTTGGAGTATTCAGTTTCAGAGTCCTCAAGTGATCACAGTGCGCCAGCAGGAGCCATGACATGTCAGGATCACCCGGTGACGGTCCCTGCACATCACAGGTTTTTAAAGGGATAGTAATACTTCGTTTTCATTTTATTTTATTTTGTAGGCATTAAAAAAACATGAAGAAATATATAAGTCTTATCTCTCAAACCTTTATGGTTTGAGAGATATTCAAAATCTGGTTGTAAGACCAGACAGATAACAGAAGGGGACAATCTTCTTCTTATGAGAACAATAAAAGCCCTGCCCCCCTTGACAAGTTTTTCAGGTTTTTCCCTTATCTTAATTGAAGATTGTCCCTCTCTGCAATCTACCTGGGCACCTCCCTTCTGATCTGGCTGAACAGTGTTACATTAGTAAAAGGGGCGGGAGGGGGATACTTTATCATTGAATTACTCTTGAACTACAACTCTGACAGAATTGAAATAGCACTCTCCAAATTCCAAATACTATGATGATTAATTAGAGCTGCTTTTAGTATGAAACATTACTATCCCTTTAAGGGGTTAAATTTGACCACGCACCCTGAGATACAATTTTTGTAGAAAATTAAAACATAGCTGTACGTTGTGCTATCCATTTGATTGTAACCTAAATAGTTTTTGAGGAATTAACCTTTAAGTTTTGTTGGCACAGTGGGACTTTATCGTATTTTTTTTCTACACTGTGCCAGTATTACCATACATTGCGCTCTGAATGAATCTAGACAGAGCAGAGCCCACACACTGGGATGGGCATTTCTTATAGCACAGTGAGGGGTAAGTTTGGTGTCAAACAAAATTAATTAGTATACTATGTGGGAAATTAGCTTAAAGGGATAGTAATGTTTCAAAATAAAAAGCAGCTCCAATTAATCTTCATAGTATGTGGTCCATGAAGAGTGTTATTTCAATTCTGTCAGAGTTGTATTTCAAGAGTAATTGAAAGATAAAGTATCCCCCTCCAGCCCCTTTTACTGATGTAACACTGCTCACCTCAGAGCAGCAAGACTGTCCGGATGGATTGCAGAGAGGGACAATCTTCAGTGATTATAAGGAAAAACCTGAAAAACCTGTCTGGGGGGAAGGGTTTTCCTTATGATCACAGTTTGAAGCTTGTACCTTGCTGTGACCTGTCCGGTCAAATGACCAGATTCCACATCTGAGGGGAGGCGGCTTACACTAGGTAAAAGGGGCGGGAGGAGGAAACTTTATCATTCAATTACTCTTGAACTACAACTCTGACAGTATTGATGTAACACTCTCCATGGCTCAAATACTACGAAGATTAATTGGAGCTGATTTTATTTTGAAACATTACTATCCCTTTAAAGTGCCATACATTTCTCAAAAATGATTTATTTTACAGAACAATTAATAGCACAACATAAAGGCAAATGTTCATTATCTATTAACCCTTTGAGTTTATGTTAATATTGCCTAAGGACGGACGTACAAGCTTTTTGCAGAACACCGGAGCAGTTAGTATCTGCCCTACTGAAGTCTCATTGTAGATGATATTATGATGTAAAGAAGACTTGTTTTGCACTGTTATTTCACATGTATAAAGAAAGCCAGGTGGTATTTTTATTCATTTGTGAACCAAATAAGTACCCCAGTAATGAGCAGCGCTATAGTTACATACGCTGTGCAAATTAGGATGACACCTAGGATAAAGTGCAAATCTAAACAAGGCTAATTTTACCACCTCTAAAAAGACCAACATTATACGTACCCCTGAACATGTGAAAATTCCTCCAAGTTGGAATTTAATTCTCGTTCTAAAAATAAAGAAATAATTCACAAATTGACAAAGAGAAATATCCATTCCTCTCCAGCCTACACAAGAGGTGAAATTCAATAGTTTGCTCCATGCCAACTGCCCTCCAGGCCTGCAAACTTTAATGGCAGCTACGTTCCAGCTGGCACAGTAACTATACTGACAGTTTCATTCAGTTAAAAGCAATAGAAATTATAGTGAATAACAAACAATTTAATGTCTAAGGTAGATGTAGTATAATATCTACATATTGTATCCAACTATGCAGCGAAGAAACAGACGATGGCCTAGATGCACTAAATGTCGATGTGGCGTCGGTATGATATTGTCGTTGTGTTCGAATCACTCCGACAATTCGATCTGCACACACATCGACATTGTTGGATGGAAGGGGAGGGTTGGAGAAGGTCCCTATTAGCATACGGGATTTTTGAAGTGCTGTCGGTGTGGAAGGGATCTCCTTCCCTCACACATCACCAGCACTACGACAATTCTGTACAGCATTCTCTGTGCTTCCCTACTTGACCAGTAGGGGGATACAGAGAAGGTTTTCAGCACCATGGGCAGCATTGAATGCCATAGGGATGTGCACTGCTCACCCCTGTGGCATTCAAAGGGTTACAATAAACAGAACTAGTACACCAAGCACTACACAATGTGTCCCCACCCTTAGTATGTCAACATATATTGCATATGGACTTCATCATGGACTGCAATGCACATCTCTATGGCATTCAATGCTGTCCATGGTGCTGAAAGCCTTCTTTGTATCCCCCTACTGGCTGGGTAGGGAAGCACAGAGAATGCTGTTCAGCCTGTCGTAGCTCTCCCTGCTGTTGCTCCATAGGAGAGTACAGGGGAGATCCCAACTACAACAGCCTGAGTTAGGTGAAGTGGAGACTGTGAACTCTGACAGCAGAGGCTGCTATCGTACTTTACTGAATGAGTCGAAGTGTCACACTAACGTATCAACACCCCCCCCTTGCATACGAATGTGTCTCATTATGCTTAATTTCCATATGGAAATAAGCAGTTGTCGATTCGAAGAATAAAAATTCATAGACATGGTGAAGGCATGTCGGATTGATGTCGATGTGGGTATCTTTTTGTCGGAGTTCTGGTGAAGTGATGTAACACTTTGGTGAATACCGCGGATGTGCCTACGACCCTGCTCCAACAGTACATCGACATTCGGAGCCCTCTTCCACCTTTAGTGCATCTAGGCCCTGGTATTTTTTTTAGTTATCTGGTTGTAAGAGGTATATTTCCTATGTGCTGGTCTAAAAGAAAGTGGAAACACTCAGTATACTTTACTCACTTTTTAAAGGGATAGTAATAGATTATTTTTATACATTTTTATTTTGTAGCTATTAAAAAAGTTAAACTAAATGCCCCCAGTTCCATCTTTCAAACCTTTACACATACATAGTAACATTGTAACATAGTAGATAAGGCTGAAAAAAGACATGCGTCCATCAAGTCCAGCCCATGCCAATAACACCCCTGTTGATCCAGAGGAAGGCAAAAAAAAGCCCTCTGGAGTAATTTCCAATGTAGTCCCAAGTGTGTGTGTGTGGGGGGGGAATTATTCCTTCCTGACTCCAACTGGCAGTCAAATAGTTCCCTGGATCAATATCCTATTTGCTTTGAAGCCATCTGTCATAATTGTCAATATTGTTCTGTGCTAGATAGGCATCCATTGCTTTTTTGAATGCATTTGCATTATCTGCAAGCACAACATCCCGAGGTAAAGAATTCCATAGCCTTACCACCCTCACTGTAAAGAATCCCTGCCTTTGTTTTAGTGAAAGCACCTTTCCTCAAGTCTTTATAGTTTGAGAGATAATCCCCCCCTCACTCCCCTTTCCCTGATGTCAGCTCTTTAGCTGACTGCAGGGGAATCCGGTCCCTGGACAAGGGGAGGCTCCTCAGCAGAGCCACGATCACATTATTAAAAAAGAAATCCTTCACTGGAATGGCCTACAAAGTTTCCTTGCAAACCAAGCACACTTTGTAGACCATTCCAGTGAAGGATTTCTTTCTCAATAATGACATCTCGGCTCTGCTGAAGAGCTCCGATGGTCCTGTGACCGGATTCCCCTGCAGTCCGCTAGAGCTCTGACGTCATTGAAAAGGGAGAGGGGGGAGCTTTCAGTACAATTGTCTCTCAAACCATAAAGGTTTGAGAGATGAGACTGGGGGCATTTAGTTTAACTTTTTAATAGCTACAAAATAAAAATGTATAAAAAAATAATCTATTACTATCCCTTTAAATGTATGTATTTATTTATTTTTTGCAATGAATTGCACATATTCCCTTCAAGGTAATGGGGCACATCTATAAATGTCATTAATTCCAAATGTAAATTTAATTTCCAACCACAGTTTTAGCATTCGTGAATTGCTTATATCTATTAAATATTTATTACAAAAGTTAATGGAAACCTGTAACAATTACAAATGTTGCACCTGTTAATAATTTTCTCTTGTGGTTGCTCACTGACAGCACAGATGAATAAACATCATAATAATACTAATTATGTTTGATGAAATATTTATATACAATATTTTATTTAAACACTCAACATGTTCTATCTATCTATCTCATATCTATGTATCTATGTATCTATCTATCTATCTATCTATCTATCTATCTATCTATCTATCTATCTGTCTGTCTATCTATCTCATATCTATCTATCTCTCTATCTCATATCTATCGATCTATCTCATATCTATCTATCTATCTATCTATCTATCTATCTATCTATCTATCTATCGCATATCTATCTATCTATCTATCTATCTATCTATCTATCTATCTCATATCTATCTATCTATCTATCTATCTATCTATCTATCTATCTGTCTGTCTGTCTGTCTGTCTGTCTGTATGTCTGTCTGTCTCTCTATCTGTCTATCACAAAGGAGAAACAATGGAATTCAAAATGAGAGGGAAATAATTGATGAGACATGTCCCACAAGAAATACTGTCTATTATATTAAAGCTGTGCATTGACACAGCGGTAGTTAAGGTCTGAATGTCGCTTCAATGTAAAATTACAATTGAATGGATTGAAAAGTAACTAGGGGTGGGCGAAAAGTGAGAAACATTTCTTTCATTACTTTTTGCGAAAAAAATGATGATTTTTCTCTTTTTTCGTGAAAGTTTTCTCCTTTTCTCCAATGCAAAATGTTCCACTTTTTGTCAGTACTAACCCATTTTTGACTTATTCCAACACATTTTTCTGCTATGTTCCTGTGGTGCAACATTTCCCAGCGTAATATTACTTCTTCTGAGGACTGTAGTGGAGAAATAAGTAGATGAAAATCAAAGTTGTGAGTCCTACAGCAACAGCAACAACATTTGTTACCATTCAGAGAGCATTTGTCCTTTGCCAACAACACTAATTTTCTGCTTAAAGGGATATTAATACTTATTTTATCTTTATTTTATTTTGTAGGCATTCAAAAAACATGAAGAACGATATAAGTCTTATCTCTCAAACCTTTACGGTTTGAGAGATATTCACAAGCAAAGTTCCCCCTCCCGCCCCTTTTACCTAGTGTAAGCCATCTCTTCTCAAATGTGGAATCCAGCCCATAGACCAGACATATAACAGCAGGGGACAATCTTCTTCCTGTGAGAACAATGAAAACCCTGCCCCCCTTGACAGGTTTTTCAGGTTTTTCCCTTATCTTACTTGAAGATTGTCCCTCTCTGCAATCTACCTGGACACCTCCCTTCTGCTTTGTCTGAACAGTGTTACATCAGTAAAAGGGGTGGGAGGGGGATACTTTATCATTGCATTACTCTTGAACTACAACTCTGACAGAACTGAAATAACACTCTCCAAAGTCCAAATACTATGATGATTAATTAGAGCTGCTTTTATTATGAAACATTACTATCCCTTTAAATGACACTGGCACATATTCATGATGATGTCAAGTGATAAAAAAATAAAAATTAAAGTACAACCTACAATGTAGTAGATGTGTATGGTAGTGGTGGTGGGGGCTGGCTTGGTGTGATTGATGTGTGTATATATATATATATATATATATATATATATATATATATATTCATACAGAAGTTTTTACCATTATCATATTTGTGTCAAATGTAAGCTATCCTTCTTCTCAGATTACTGATACACATTACTTATTGGCCATAGTAGTGGTTCCAAAGTGTGGTAGATGGTAACATAGTAACATAGTAAAATTAGGTTGAAAAAAGACACAAGTCCATCAAGTTCAACCTTCGCCTCATACCTCAGTAACTGAGAATTTTATAGATTTCCTGCTACCCATTAAATTAGTCTTTATCAGACATTCCTGATCAGCCTACTGATAAACAGTATAACTCTGTATGTTCCCTTTTGAAAGAAATGTATCTAATCTTCTCTTAAATGTATCTATTGTATCTGCCATAACTACCTCCCTGGGCAATGAATTCCACAATTTGACAGACCTTACCGTAAAAAAACCCTTCCTCTGCTGAAGTTTAAACCTCCTTTCCTCTAATCTCAAGGGGTGTCCCCTGGTCACCTGATCAGGCCTTGGAATAAAAAGCTCACAGCAGAGATCCTTGTATTGACCTCTCATATACTTGTACAATGTGATAAGGTCTCCTCTTAGTCGTCTTTTCTCTAGAGTAAATAAACAAAGTTTGTTTAGTCGTTCCTCATATGTCAAGTCCTCCATTCCCTTAATTTAATTTTGTTGCTCTCCACTGTACCCTCTCTAGTTCTAGTATATCCTTTTTCAGAACCGGTGCCCAAAATTGCACTGCATACTCAAGGTGAGGTCTTACCAATGATTTGTATAATGGCAAAAACATTTTATCCACTCTTGCTTCGATACCTCTTTTTATGCAGGACAGGACTTTGTTTGCCTTTTGCTACTGCTGTTTGACACTGGTCACTGTTTACAAGTTTGTAGTTGACAAGTATACCCAGGTCTTTCTCTAGCAACGAGTCCCCTAAAATGATTCCATTAAGTTTAGCACCCCTTCTTCACAACCATTTGGCCCTGCTGTCTCTATCATAGCTTTTGGATCCTGAGTGAAGTATCTCCATATGGTGGACTTCATGGACTGAGGGGTTCCTGAGGGGCTGCTACTACTACTGGGGCTAGATGTTGATGCAATTCTACTGATATACTACTACAAGCTGTCCAAGGTGCAGCACTTCCAATAGTAGCAAAGGCACCCGTCATAAGATTGTGGATGTTAGTGACTTGTGTTTCTGTTGTTGTTGCTGCCAGTTACTCAACACAAGTGTGTGTGGCTGAGTGGGACTTGGAAGTGGCGATGATGCTGATGATGACTATCAGGTTGACTTTGTACTTTTTGCTGTATTTGCTTGTCCAGGGTCAGAGTTTCCTACGGTTTTCTCAAACAGTTTATAGGCAGCACAGTGCTCCTTTTCAGTGGTGGAAGATTGAGCCTTTGCCTTTCTGCTAACTTTCTGACCATGTTATCTTCTCTTTCACTCTCAACTTCATCTGTATCTGAAGAAAAGGAAGATGCTGCAGGCATATATTCTAGATTTTCATCATCATCATTAAAGGGATAGTAATACTTAAAATGTAAAAAAAATATGTTGTAGGGTTTATCCCCCTGAGTAAAACAAGAGTACTCCCACTGCTGAAAGGTGTTTCATTCAAAAGTTATTAATTTTCAAAGTTGAATTTTTTAGGAGCAATATCACAGTGGCCTGAAATTGTACAGTGGCGCTGTTGCTACACGATGCTGTGGACAGATCTGGTCCTGGGACCATATATCTCCATAGGATGGTGTAGCAACAGCGCCACTGTACAATTTCAGGCCACTGTGATATTGCACCTAAAAAATTCAACTTTGAACAGTAATAACTTTTGAATGAAATACCTTTCAGCAGTGGGAGTACTCTTGTTTTACTCAGGGGGATAAACCCTACAGCATATTTTTTTTACATTTCAAGTATTACTAACCCTTTAAGTCATCCTCAGTATCAGAATCAGGACCACTTCTTGCCCACTACCCTTATATTCCTCTAAGCTTTTGGAGGTTTCAAACAATTTCTTTTACTTTTGCAAAGTTCACTACTACTTTCAGGATAGGTTTTTGGTGCTTGTTTGTATCACTGTCAGATGCAGCCGTTGGTTCAGTTGCTACACCTTTCTCCGTTATGCCATCATCAACACTAGAATGTGACTTGTTGTCGTCTTCAGCGTTATTCTTATATGTTTTTCCTAGTACTGATGCTGGTGGGGGAGCACTGTAAGTAAAAATGGCATCTAAAATTGATCGCTTCAAGACTGGAGCGGTCTCTCTTAGACCCAAAGCAAAGCGCTGGTACGTGTAACAGGTCACGTCTACTGTCCGTTGGCAATGATCAAATCGGTCCTTAAAGGGATAGTAATACTTCGTTTTAACTTTATTTTATTTTGTAGGCATTAAAAAAACATGAAGAACGATATAAGTCTTATCTCTCAAACCTTTATGGTTTAAGAGATATTCACAAACAAAGTATCCTCCCCCCCGTTCAATCAGATCAGAAGGGAGGTGCCCAGGTAGACTGCAGAGAGGGACAATCTTCAATTAAGATAAGGGAAAAACCTGAAAAACTTGTCAAGGGGGGCAGGGCTTTCATTGTTCTCATAGGAAGAAGATTGTCCCCTGCTGTTATCTGTCTGGTCTATGGACTGGATTCCACATCTGAGAAGAGATGGCTTACACTAGGTAAAAGGGGCGGGAGGGGAAACTTTGCTTGTGAATATCTCATAAACCATAAAGGTTTGAGAGATAAGACTTATATCATTCTTCATGTTTTTTTAATGCATACAAAATAAAATAAAGTTAACCCTTTGAGTGCCAGAGGGGTACAGAACACATTGCAAAGCAATGCATTCCTTACCCCTCTGGCACTCAAAGGGTTAAAACGAAGTATTACTATCCCTTTAAGGGAAGGTAACTTCACTGGACCGCTCATCCTTAACGGGTTAAGTTGTCTACCCTATCATATCACAGCTGGTCCAAAAAAAAAAATTATAACTAAAAAACAAAATGAACAACTTCTTTCCCCAGACTTCCCCAGCACAGAGACAATAAAAGCAAGATCAGCAAGCAAACAGGACCCCTGCTTCCTGTATCTTGCCAGTCAGTCACACCAAATTTTGGGGTATTTGGGGTCAGCCTCCTTCCTCCCTTCTTCTCCCCCAGAGTGCCCACAGACTCCCCTAACACAGAGAGCAAATGTTCTACCTCAAATACTCCCTAAACTATGCTTCAGTTCCCCTTTTTCGCATATATTCTCTAGCTCAAAACCTTACTGCTTTCTCCTCTTACAAACACAGAATGGCTGCTGTGAGACCCTGACACAATTGTATATACTGATACTGATCTCTGAAAAACTGTTTTGTACTTGAACTGTATGTTTTCCATACATAACGTTAGTGCAGATTTGTGTATGCTCAGTAGAGACTTGTCATTGTGAATCCCAGGCCCGGACTGGGAGAAAAAATAGGCCCGGGCATTTAAGGCTGAGCGGCCCATTTTTATTTTTTGAACATCCCATGGAGGGAGGGTGGCGGCGGGCGTTCGTTATTTTTTTTTAAACGCCCGGACCAGCCCCGGACTGGCCCACCAGGCAAATGACCGGTATGCCCTATGGCCAGTCTGGGCCTGGTGAACCCAAATAATTTATAGTGTTATTTATTAATGCTACTTGTAATGTTTATCAATCAAGATAAAAAAACAAAGGAAATAAAAGAAAAAAGTGAAAAACAAAATTAAGCATTTGTTGATCATGCATGTGAGGTGAGCTCAGTGTGAGAAAACATTTAACCCTTTGAGTGCCAGAGGGGTACACAACGCATTGCTCAACATCGCGTTGCAGTGGGTTAATGCACATTCCATCTAACAAATATGTTTCAGAACATTTTTGATTGTACATATGAGGCATGTCAGATTGAACAAAGCATCGAAATAATTAAAACAGGCTGAAAGTGCATGCAAAGTTCACTTGCTTGATTAAAACATTAAACTACAAAAAAATAAATTAATAAAAAAAACCCCAGTGGGAATTAGAAGGTCTAAATATGAACTTTAATGGCAACGTTATATTTCTCACAATGCACAAAAAGTATTGGAGATGATAAAACATGGGTGAGGAGAACATTAACGGAATGACACCCCCATTTTACACCCATTAACTGCAAATTAAATATCCAAGAATAAACAGAGTAAGACCTCATTTGAAAAGTAAGAAAAGTAAAAACTGACATATTTTTAGGGTATAAAATAGCCCTGGGTACTTAAAGGGACAGTAATGTCCCCAAAAAATATTTCCAGTTTTGTAGAGTTTAAAATAATAATCAATATGTTCCAAATCCTAACTCTCAAACTGTTATGGTTTGAGAGATATAGGGATTCAAAGTTCCCCACTGTAAAGCTGTAAAGCTGACAGCAGGAGATTCTAGTCGTATGACTTGAGGAGGCTCTGCAGCAGAGCCGAAATCACATTACTGCAAAATAATTAATTAATTGGAAAGGTCTACAAAGTGTGTCTTGTTTGCAAGCACACTTTGTAGACCTTTCCAATTAATTAATTATTTTGCAATAACGCAATTTCGGCTCTGCTGCAGAGCCGTCTGCTGGTTCCTGGACCGGGATCTCCTGCTCTCAGCTAGATGCTGACATCAGAAGGGGAGGGAGGGGGGAACTTTGAATCTCTATATCTCTCAAACCATAGCGGTTTGAGAGATAGGGTTTGGAGCATATTGATTTTTATTTTGAACTCTACAAAACTGGAAATATTTTTCTGGGGACATTAATGTCCCTTTAATGTGTTAAATTATGAGTTAGTCTGATTCAAGAACAAAGTTTCTTTTCCTTTATCAAGATTTATATCAGATGTGTTGTTCCTATACAGTTCCGCTACAGCCCATCCTGATGTTTGAATTATGTTTGTTCTCTTTATCTGTGGTGTGATTGTACTCTCCAAATTCTACATAGTCTATCTCTCCCGGCTTGCTGCCAACTCCAGTTATTTGCATGCTGCATGAATGTATACCTGTTTCACCCCCTTGTGGAGCACAATAGGGACCTTCACTAAGCAGTGATAAAGTGGTGATGACTTCTCCAGTTTATCACGTCTCCAGTTCCTGGTCTAGATTCGCTAAAGGTCGATGCTGTGTTGATATGATCTTGTCGATGTGTTTGAAACACTTTGACATTTCGATGTACATACAAATCAAAATATTCACTAAACTTGTCGGATGCAAGGGAAGGGGTGGATTGTCGAAGTGCCGTCGGTGTGGAAGGGATGTCCTCACCAACACTATGATAATTCTGAAGTTGGACGAGAGTTGGTACCGTGTTAGCCGTAGAAATACAGGAGGCAAATATAGTTTTTGATACCTTTTATTGGCTAACTAAGCAGATTTAGAATGCAAGCTTTCAAGACCTTAGATCTCTTCCTCAGGCATGTTATACAGATAAATATGAAAACGTCTCTCTTAAATACAAGTACGCATTGCATTGTTTAGCATGGAAATCAGATAAGAGAACTCAATCCAGATCCAGATATCTTTGATCAGTCAGTGGTAAATTGCACTCCTCCTCTGAGGCTTTAGAGGTATTTACGATGCTCTTGGTTCTGTTGGAGAGGTCAATCAACTAAGTTGTAATGTGATAAAAACTCTTTATCTCTATTTAAACCATTACAAATTGCATTAAATTTTAACATTAATTTTACCTCCCATATCCTTCTGTCCCTCTGAGTGCGGAACTCTCTCATCAATACAGTTAACTTAATATCCCTGACAAAAATGTTCTCCCACTGGTGTCTCTGTCTTTTTGTTATTAACACTGGATCTGTGGGAATTAAATCTCCTATATAGTTCTTGTCCAGTTTCTCCCACATACAGAGCTGTTGGGCATTTTGCACACATGATAAGGTATATTACATTGGATGATTTACAGGTGAAAGTACCATTGATCTTATGGTGTAACTGGGTGTTTGGAATTGGTATCTTGTCTGTGGTGTAAATGTGTGCACAGGTTTCACATCTCTTTTGTAGGCAGGGTGATGTGCCAATTTTTGTATTTTTATTCAGGGCACTCCTCCCCATCAGTTGTTTCAGATTGAGAGGCTGTCTGAAGGAGAGTAAGGGAGGCTGTGGGAATATCTTCTTAAGTCTTTCATCCGTATGTAATTTCGTTTGAAGTTCTCTTGATATTTTGCGTAGCCCTTGAACTTGGGGGTGGTAAGTGACCACCAGTGGCACCCGGTTTCCCTTATGTTGTTCTTTGTAGCGCAACAGACTTATTCTTGGTAATTGGGTAGCCTTCTGTTTCTGACTGTCTATAATAGTTGCGCTGTAACCGTGTTTTATAAAGTCTCCTCTGAGTTTCTGGAGGTGCTTGTCACAGTCCATCAAGTCAGAACAGATGCGGTGGTATCTGATGGCCTGGCTGTATATGATGGAGTTCTTTGTGTGTTTTGGGTGGAAGCTATTGTTTTTCAGGTAGGTTCGAATAAGTTAACTGTATTGATGGGACGGTTCCGCACTCAGAGGGACAGAAAGGTATGGGAGGTAAAATTAATGTTAAAATTGAATGCAATTTGTAGTGGTTTAAATACAGACAAGGAATTTTTATCATATTACAGCTTAGTTGATTGACCTTTCCAACAGACCCAAGAGCATTGTAAATACCTCTAAAGCCTCATGGAGGAGTGCAATTTACCACTGACTGATCAAAGATATCTGGATCTGGATTGAGTTCTCATATCTGACTTCCATGTTAAACAATGCAATGTGTACTTGTATTTAAGATAGATGTTGTCATATGTATCTGTATAACATGCCTGAGAAAGAGACCTAAAGTCTTTAAAGATTGCATTTAAATCTGCTTAGTTAGCCAATTAAAGGTATCAAAAACTATATTTGCCTCCTGCAATTCTGAAGTTGAACAGCATTCTCTATCTGCTTCCCTGCTTGTCCAGTAGGGGGAGCGGAGAGACCAGTTTCATCACCATGGACAGCAGTGAGTGCCATAGGGATGTGCATTGCTCACCCCTGTGGCACTCAAGCACTACACAATTATCCCCTAACCTATGTATCATACATATATATATATATATATATATATATATATATATATATATATATATATATATCTATATATATAAAAGAAGACTTTGTGCCTGCCAAAACACACCCAGGGGAGGCATAAAGCAGGAGTTACTACTCCTATTGGGTGATTCAATCATGCAGGGAGTTGGCCCGCCCCCACTATGCAGCCCGCCCACCACTATCAAAGTCAGAAAAAAACAATATGGCCGCCACTTGCTCCTACACCACAGACAAACACACATGCCCCACTCACACACACAGACCACCACACACACATGCCCCACTCACACAGCACCACACAAACACACACACATGCCCCACTCACACAGCACCACACACACACATGCCCCACTTACACAGCACCAAACAGACATGCCCCCACTCACACACACAGCACCATATACACACACAAAGCCAGAAATACATATGGCTGACACACACACACAGTCACTCACCCTGACTCCCAGAGGCCTCAGCAGGACATGTACTGCAGCACCAGAGGAACAAAATTGCACTCAAAGGGTTAAGGTAGGTCCTCATTGCTCAATTATTTCTTCACTGTCATCATTTGCCATGCAAGACACAGGACAGACAGCCATCAGATTCACACTTAACCCACTGACTGCCACAGGGTTGTGTATCAAGTTTTACCCCTCAGGGAGTGTGTTCAAACCCCTCACACTGTAAACTTGCATTTCTCTCCCACTTCTCCTCCTTCCCCAGCCTATTACTAACACTTTTCCATATTTATGTTAAGCCCCGCCCCCTACTCGCGATTAAGCCCCACCCCCTTTTAACCCAGATTGCCCCATTGCTCTCTCCACATCAGCACCACATGAGGGACTCCACAAGTAAAAGTTCACAGGTATTACACACTCATGCCCCACTCACACAGCACCAAACACCCATACACACACACAAAGCCAGAAAGAAAGATGGCTGACACACAGTCACTCACCTTGACTCCCAGTGGCCTCAGCAGGACCTGTAGTAAAGCCACTGAACGGTGCTGCATCACCAGGGGAACAAAATGGCACTCAAAGGGTTAAGGTAGGCCCTCATTGCTGAATTACTTCTTCACTGTCACCATTTGCCATGCAAGACACAGGACAGACAGCCATCAGATTCACACTTAACCCACTGACTGCCACAGGGTTCTGTATCAAGTTTTACCCCTCATGGAGTGTGTTCAAACCCCTCACACTGTAAACTTGCATTCCCCTCCCACTTCTCCTCCTTCCCCAGCCTATTACTAACACTTTTCCATATTTATGTTAAGCCCCGCCCCCTACTCGTGATTAAGCCCCGCCCCCTTTTAACCCAGCTTGCCCCATTTGTCTCTCCACATCAGTCCCCTCTAGGGACTTCACAAGTCAGTGTTCCCAGGTATGAACACACTTCCCACTGCTATTTAACTCTGACATGCCTCTCTATACCTTAACCCTTTGAGTGCCAGAGGGGTACACAACTCATGAGCACATGTGTTTCTGCTCATATATGTTGCGTGTCTGTGTGTGTACATCTCTGTTACATATGTGTGTCCATGTGTGCATCTCCAGTGTGTCTGTGTGTACATGTGTTTTGCATGTCTCTGCCGCTCACTGTGTGTATGTGCATACCTCCCAACATTTCACAGGGCCAAAGAGGGACACGTTAGTTTTAGGTGATATTATTGGGGGTGTGGCTGGTGGGCGGGGCATTAGTAAGAATTTTTAGGTTATTTCATGACCTATTACTGGCTATTTATGTAACTGAATAAATGATTTAGTTCAAGACCAAAGTATTTAATTTGCACAGACTAATGTATAAACACATATACTGAAGTTTATTGCTTTATTGCTGTAGAGCAAAGTAATACACACCACACAGTCAGGGCTGGTGCAAGGATTTTTGCCACCCTAGGCAAAACCTAATTTTGCCACACATTTCGCTCCGCCCCTTGTGTCCCACCCTTTTATACCCTGCCTACTTATACCCAACCTCTTTTCATGATTGTCCTCTCTCTGCCCCCTGAGCCACTCTGCCCCTGTTCTGGAGATGCCTGTAAGAGATGCCCCCCACCAGCTCCCACTTGCCCCTTATCAGCTTCACTTTGGCCCACCAGTTCCACTTTGCCCCTATCAACTCCAACGTGCCCCCATCAGCTCCAACGTGCCCCCACCAGCTCCACTTTGCCCCCTCAGCTCCAACTTACCCCCATCAGCTCCACTTTGCCCCCCATCCTCCCCAACTTACCCCCATCAGCTCCACTTTGCCCCCCATCTGCTCCAACTTGCCCCCACCAGCTCCACTATGCCCCCAGCAGCTCCAACTTGCCCCCATCCGCTCCAACTTGCCCCCCCATCCGCTCCAACTTGCCCCACCAGCTACACTTTGCCCCCCCTCAGCTCCACTTGCCCCCCCTCAGCTCCATCTTGCCCCCCCTCAGCTCCACTTTGACCCTCATCAGCTCCACTTTGACCCTCATCAGCTCCAACTTGCCCCCATCATCTCCAACTTGCCCCCACCATCTCCACTATGCCCCCTCAGCTCCAGCTTTCCCCTAACAGCTCCAACTTGCCCCCATCATCTCCACTTTGCCCCACATCTGCTCCAACTTGCCCCCTCAACTCCACTATGCCCCCTCAGCTCCAACTTGCCCCCCATCACATACCTGTATCTCCCGCGCAGTCTTCTCTTCAGTAATGCAGAGCGCGGCGGGAGATCATGACTCCCAGCGCGCTCTGCATTACTAAAGATCCGACCAGATGAGGGAGTGCTGTAGCAACATAGACCTGACTGTGTTGTGGTTCCTGGCGTGGTGTGTGTGCGCGCACCTCTTCTCAGCTCCATGCCCCCGCCCCCAGTACGTGTGCGCCCTAGGCCGGCGCCTACCTCGCATATAGGTGGAGCCGGCCCTGCACACAGTCTGACCTCCTAAAAAGAGGGACAACAGGGTGGGAAAGAGGGACAGAGGGATTTGGCCCTCAACGAGGGACTGTCCCTCCTAAAGAGGGACACTTGGGATGTATGGTATGTGTCTGCCTGTATGCTGCATATGTCTGTGTTTATCAGTGTGTCTGCATTTCAAACACGTGCGCCCAATGGTCATAACATGACGGGCAACGCCGTCCCATGTTGCTAGTATATATATATATAGAGAGAGAGAGAGAGAGAGAGAGGGTCAGACAGTGTACATGGGGACCTATGGTTACCAGTGGTCAAGGTAACAAGTGTGGGGGCCAAACAGTGTGTATTGGGTTCTATGGCTACCACTGGGCAAGAGAACAAGGCTGGGAGGCAAGTGGTAGCCGCAAATCCCCATAGATGCTGTGTGACCCCCAGTCTTGTTCCCTTGGGAGTGCACAACATGTGTAATATATGATACACGGGTTAGGGGATAATTGTGTAGTGCTTGGTGTACTATTTTTTTAATTATTATTTTAACCTTTTGAGTGCCACAGGGGTGAACAATGCACACCTATGGCATTCAATGCTGTCCATGGTGCTGAAAGCCTTCTCTTTATTCCCCTACTGGCCAAGCAGGGAAGCACAGAGAATGCTGTTCAACTTCACAATTGTTGTAGTGCTGGTGATGTGTGAAGGGAGGAAATCCCTTCCACACAGACAACAGGTCACAGCCCTTCCTGATTGTGATTGCTTGAGGGCTGTTACTGCATAGGAAAGTACAGGGAGATCCCAACTTCGACATCCTCTGGTAGGTGAAGGAGAGACTGTGAACTAAAGGCTGCTATCGGAGTTTAGTGTATGTGTCAAAGGGTCACATTGAAGTCTCAACACACCCCCTTGTATACAAAACTGTCTCATTATGCCTCATTTCCATATGGAAATAGGCCATTGTCGATGTGATGAATGAAAATGTGTAAACCTGTAGGACTGATGTCAATGTGGGCAGATTTTTGCCGGAGTGCTAGTGATATGATGTTGTAGTCACTTTGATTACTATCGATGTGCCTTTGACACTGCTCTGACAGGACACTGAAATTTTCAGCCTTCTTCGAATTAGTGAATCTAGGTCCCTATGTTAATCTATGGAGCCTATTCACTAAGATCTCCAAAGAAATCTTAGTGTACTGGTTCCATAGAATAACAAAGGAACTGGAGAAGTGATATCACATCTCCACTTTATCACCTCTTATCTTCCCCATTGTGTTGCAAATCACTCTGGTCTTCAAGGGTTTAACCCCTTAATGACCGGTCGATCGGTGTGGCGACTTGAGTTAAGGACCGCGGGGCATTTTTTTTTCTTTTTCCGGTTCCGGATTCCACGAATGGCGTGCAGCCGCGGGGGGAGCCCGGAACTCCATGACGGTCATAGTAGATCATGGGTCGTTCAGTCAGAACGACCCTTGATGTACTATGACCGTCAAGGGTCGTTAAGGGGTTAATAGCAGACAGACAACCCATCTTGCACATTAATATTCTCCCAGACTTGTTACTTATTCACCAATCCACCGAGTTTAACAAGAAAAATGGAGACAAATTCATTGAGTGCTGAAAATAAGAAAAGACAACATGAATAAATTTGACCTGTTTTGCAATAATTTGTTCCCCTGACATCCCGCAGGTCTATTCCTCTTACAACATAAAAAAATCTTAAGAACTTTTTCGATTTTATTTTTTAACTTTCATGTCCTTTCATATGGTTTGCAATTTAGCCCCGGGCTCCTAGCATCTAGTGTGTGTGTGATTTGGAAGGAATATATAACACACAAGTATATTTTGCAAGAGAGGGGAGTGTACTTTGGTTAACCTTATCACTGCTGGAGAAGAGAAAAAAAAAATCTTCATTTTCAAATTGAAAAAGATTTCTTCTTGAAATGCTGTGTTGTATGCAAGTAGATTTAATGCTCCCCTAGGTAAAGCTATTGTAGGCCTACCAATGGCCCCAATCCTTATACGACTTTGTCTATAGACATATCCACTGCTGTTTTTTACAGATAAAGATTTTGTATAAACTAGACTATATATGGGAATATTGTCTTCTAAATAAACAGACAGAATTAGGATAGCAACTGGACATTACAGCAATATAATACAGGTAAATAAATTGGGCAGATTAGTATATAAAACAGATATTACATTACTATATGAAATGATAAGTAAACTGTCCAAATTAGGATATAAAGTGGAATTTACATCTGTATATAAACGTGTAAATAAAGTGGACAGATTAACCCTTCAAGTGGGGTACGCAACGCATTGCAAATGTTACATCAATATATAAACTGGACATTATAGCAATGTATAAACTGGTAAGTAAGCTGACAAATGCATATGTATATATATATATATATATATATATATATATATATATATATATATATAATTCCAGTCCAGGTTTTGGTAAGCACACCCAAAGAAAAAAACACATTTAAACTTGCTGGAGTGACCAAAATAGCTAAAAGCAAATACACAAAATATTGATGCACATCCAAATTTTCATCACCATTAACCCTTTACTCTGTGGCATTGTGCCTGCATATCACTACTATATTAAAGATGAGGATTTGGTCACATCATATGGCCATAGAATGCTAAGCTTGCCACCAACGCCAAGGTACCTCATTTTTGGCAAGTACCTAACCATAGTATGCTTTGTCTTATGAGCTGACTCTCTCCTACTTTACTAACCTTAAAGGGATATTAATACTTGAAAATAATTGTATTTTATATTGTAGCCCTTAAAAAACATGAAAAATGATATAAGTCTTATCTCCTAAACCTTTATGGTTTGGGAGATATTCACATGTAAAATATAGTAAAATGCTCTTTTCCTGGCTGTTTCAGCCAAGTCTGCCATCTAGTGGACAGATTTGGAATTCGGTCCACAGAGCAACCGGCAGCTCTTTAGCAGTGCCGAGATCACAATCTTTGAAAAGAACTACTTAATTGGAGCTATCTACAAATTGTGCCTGGCTTGAAAGCACACTTTGTAGACCATTCCAATTAAGAAATTATTTTTAATGATGGTGATCTCAGCACTTCTGGAGAGGCACTGCCGGTCCGGGGACCGGATTCCAAATCTGATGGGTGGAACAATGACGTCACTCCAGGGGAAACTTTACTTCTGAATATCTCCCAAACCATAAAGGTTTGGGAGATAAGACTTATATCATTTTTCATGTTTTTTAAGGGCTACAATTTAAAATAAACTTATTTTCAAGTATTACTATCCCTTTAATTTACTTTATCCTGAGAGCTGAGTCTTTGTCAGCTTTACTCACTAATGAAGAGAGACTGTCTGACAGGCATTATACAGTGTCCTAGAGACAATGAGCATTGCACCTGGGGGTGGGAGGGGTGCTTAAACCAATAGAGGCTGGTCAAAACTTCCAAAAGTACAATTTCAGTGCAGGTTTTGGTAAGCACACCCAAAGAAAAAACACATTTAAACTTGCTGGAGTGCAATCAATTTTGACCAAAATAGCTAAAAGCAAATACACACAAAATATTGGTGCACATCCAAATTTTCATCACCATTAACCCTTTACTCTGCAGCATTGTGCCTGCATATCACTACTATAGTAAAGATGAGAATTTAGTTCATTGTCTCTAGGACACTATACAATGCCTGTCAGAGAGTCTCTCTCCATTAATGAGTAAAGCTGACCAAGACTCAGTTCTCAGGATAAAGTAAATTAAGGTTAGTAATTGTCTATAGTAGGAGAGAGTCAGCTCATAAGACAAAGCATATTAAGGTAAGGTACTTGCCAAAAATGAGGTACCTTGGCGTTGGTGGCAAGCTTAGCATTCTATGGCCATATGATATGACCAAATCCTCATCTTTAATATAATAGTGATATGTAGGCACAATGCCGCAGAGTAAAGGGTTAATGGTGATGAAAATTTGGATGTGCACCAATATTTTGTGTATTTGCTTGGATATATATATACTGGACATTGCAGAAATGTGTAAAATTGGAAATAAATTAGCCAGTTTAGTATATAAATTGGATATGTCTGCAATGTGTAAAATAGGAAATAAACCAACCAGATAACTATATAAACAGGACAGTACATCGATATACAAACTGATAAATAGACTAACCAAGCTAGTATATTTTAAAATGAGAAATACATTGTCCAGATTAGTATATAAACCAGTAAAAAAAAAAAAAAAAAAAAAAAAAAAAAAAAATATATATATATATATATATATATATATATATATATATATATATATATATATATATCTGTGTGTGTATACACTGGTAAATAAACTAGTCAGGTTAGTATATAAACTGCAAGGCTCAAAATTTCCACTCGCCACTAGCCAATGGCGAGTGAAAATTCAGCCCTGGTGAGTAGAAATTCAGCCCTGGTGGATATGTTTTGGCTTGCAGTGAAGAGTAACTTTTCAGGTCTGGCTAGTAGCAAAGGACTTCAAATTATAAGCCCTGTAAACTGGACTTTATATCAATACACAAAATGAGAAAAGGTCAGATTATTATATAAATGAGATATTGCAGCAATATATAACATGGTTGATAAACAGCTACCCTACACCAGAAACACCAGCTGGTGCAGGTGGATTGGGAATGTGATTACCACGTACACAGAACAGTGGGTGTAGATAACACGAGTCGCCTCTAAAATCAGTTCCCTACTCTGCCTTAAGGGTGAAACTTTTCACCTCAAAAGAGAAACATACAAAGCACAGCACTTGATGCTATGTGTGGGAATTGTAGAGAAACTGTTTCCTGCTTTCCCACTTGGATAGTTCCTCCATGTATTCCCGCAAAGTTAGTAGAAAAGGGGTGTCAGTGTCATATATTTTGTCAGTCGGTGCTTGGGAGACAGAGAAAATATGGATGAATTTTTGATGCTAGATGCAGACAGGCAAAGAGATGGCTTTGCTTGACAGGAGTGTTGTTCTCCAGCTGTAAGTATGAAGAGAGAAGTAATAAAGCAAATGATAAAGCCCACTTAACTGATAAGTGACAGTCAGCATGGCAGGCGATCCTTCTTACCTGGTCTTGCAGAGCCTGGTTGAGAGAATGGACACTGAGTGACATATTGCTCAGCCATCATACATCATGCACCAGAGGCGTAACTAGAAGCCACCGGGCCCTGGTGCAAGAATTGCCATGCCCCCCCCCATTGGCCCCCTCATCCACATTGCCCCTTCCACAATGCCCCCTTCATCTCCACATTGCCCCTTCCACAATGCCCCCCTCATCTCCACATTGCCCCTTCCACAATGCCCCCTTCATCTCCACAATGCCCCCATCATCTCCACATTTCCCCTTTATCTCCACATTGCCCCTACCCAGGGGCGGACTGACCATCGGGCATTCGGTCACGGACCGAGGGCCCGTGACCGAAGGGGGCCCGCCGCCGCCGCCACTACTTCCAGAGCTGCTCAGCAGCTCTCCTACAACGGCCGCCGGGCCGTTCTAGTAATACAGAGCGCTGGGAGATGACATCATCTCCCAGTCTCTGCATTACTAGAGGCGCGCCCCACGCCGCTAGACCACCAGGGACTGCAGGTAGGGGCATGGTGGAGATGAAAGGGGGTATTGTGGAGATGAAGGAGCAATGTGGAGACGGGTGCATTGTGGAGATGGGGGCATTGAGGAAGGGGCAATGTGGAGATGAAGGGGGTATTGTGGAAGGGGGCATTTTGGAGATGAAGGGGGTATTGTGGAAGGGGGCATTGTGGAGATGAAGGGGGCATTGTGGAAGGGGCATTGTGGAGATGAAGGGGGCAATATTGTGGAGATGAGATGAAGGGGGCATTATGGAGATGAAGGGGCAATGTGGAGAGAAGGGGGCATTGTGGAGATGAGATCAAGGGGGCATTGTGGAGATGAGATCAAGGGGGCATTGTGGAGAGAAGGGGGCAATGTGGAGAGAAGGGGCATTGTGGAGATGAAGGGGGCAATATTGTGGAGATGAGATCAAGGGGGCATTGTGGAGAGAAGGGGGCATTGTGGAGATGAAGGGGGCAATGTGGAGAGAAGGGGGCATTGTGGAGATGAGATCAAGGGGGCAATGTGGAGAGAAGGGGGCATTGTGGAGAGAAGGGGGCATTGTGGAGATGAGATCAAGGGGGCATTGTGGAGATGAGATCAAGGGGGCATTGTGGAGAGAAGGGGGCAATGTGGAGAGAAGGGGCATTGTGGAGATGAAGGGGGCAATATTGTGGAGATGAGATCAAGGGGGCATTGTGGAGAGAAGGGGGCATTGTGGAGATGAAGGGGGCAATGTGGAGAGAAGGGGGCATTGTGGAGATGAGATCAAGGGGGCAATGTGGAGAGAAGGGGGCATTGTGGAGAGAAGGGGGCATTGTGGAGATGAGATCAAGGGGGCATTGTGGAGAGAAGGGGGCAATGTGGAGATAGGGGGCATTGTGGAGATGAGATGAAGGGGGCAATGTGGAGATAGGGGGCATTGTGGAGATGAGATGAAGGGGGCAATGTGGAGATAGGGGGCATTGTGGCGATGAGATGAAGGGGGCAATGTGGAGATAGGGGGCATTGTGGCGATGAGATGAAGGGGGCATTGTGGAGAGAAGGGGGCATTGTGGCGATGAGATGAAGGGGGCATTGTGGAGAGAAGGGGGCATTGTGGCGATGAGATGAAGGGGGCATTGTGGAGAGAAGGGGGCATTGTGGAGAGAAGGGGACATTGTGGAGATGAAGGGGGCATTGTGGAGAGAAGGGGCAATGTGGAGAGAAGGGGGCATTGTGGAGATGAGATCAAGGGGGCAATGTGGAGAGAAGGGGGCATTGTGGAGAGAAGGGGGCATTGTGGAGATGAGATCAAGGGGGCATTGTGGAGAGAAGGGGGCAATGTGGAGATAGGGGGCATTGTGGAGATGAGATGAAGGGGGCAATGTGGAGATAGGGGGCATTGTGGAGATGAGATGAAGGGGGCAATGTGGAGATAGGGGGCATTGTGGCGATGAGATGAAGGGGGCAATGTGGAGATAGGGGGCATTGTGGCGATGAGATGAAGGGGGCATTGTGGAGAGAAGGGGGCATTGTGGCGATGAGATGAAGGGGGCATTGTGGAGAGAAGGGGGCATTGTGGCGATGAGATGAAGGGGGCATTGTGGAGAGAAGGGGGCATTGTGGCGATGAGATGAAGGGGGCATTGTGGAGAGAAGGGGGCATTGTGGAGAGAAGGGGACATTGTGGAGATGAAGGGGGCATTGTGGAGAGAAGGGGGCATTGTGGCGATGAGATGAAGGGGGCATTGTGGAGAGAAGGGGGCATTGTGGCGATGAGATGAAGGGGGCATTGTGGCGATGAGATGAAGGGGGCATTGTGGAGAGAAGGGGGCATTGTGGCGATGAGATCAAGGGGGCATTGTGGCGATGAGATCAAGGGGGCATTGTGGAGAGAAGGGGGCATTGTGGCGATGAGATGATGGGGGCATTGTGGAGGTGGAAGGGGCATTGTGGAGATTTCTGCAGGGGGCCCAGACCTCTTTTTAGACCAGGGGCCCTGGTTCCTGTCAGTCCGCCCCTGCCCCTACCTCCAGTCCCTGGTGGTCTAGCGGTGTGCCTTGACAGATCTGTACCTCCTTCGGCACAGATCTCTTGAACTGAAGCTCCTGCATGCCGCTCTAGTAATGCAGAGGCTGGGAGATGATGTCATCTCCCAGCGCTCTGTATTACTAGAGCGGTGCGCCGAGTGGGAGATCAGCTAAGTGCCTGCTGCAGGCGAGGGGGTCGCAGGCGGTGGCCGGGCCCCTGGAGTGACATGCCAGGTCGCAGGTGCGACCGCTGCTACCCCTATTGTTACTCCACTGTCATGCACTCAAGAACACAAGTGTAACGGTTTGTTTGACACACAGACACAGTAGGTTTGGATAAAACACAGTTTTATTAAGCAATCAGCAATACAATAACCCTCACAGGTCCTGTAGTATATTTTCAGTATAATACAGACACAAGACAGGTTACATTTACATATGCCTACACAGGTCCAGTATAAACATAGAGTCCATAACACGATATACTGACACAGGTCAGGCAGGGTTTGAAGGAATCCCAGTGTATCAGTACTGCATAGGTTAATGGCCTTCAGCGAGTGTAAACAGTCCCATGTGAAGACAGGTCTATTAAGAAGCTCACTTAGGATAGAGAGCTTAAGTACGAGTAACGCCCAGTAATAGGTTAGCAGACAATGGTGAATTGCCTGAGCAGTAATGGAGACTGAGCAACATAGAGCACTGCCAGAGCAGTAAAGGAGACTAGGCCACGTGATCACTGCCGTAGCAATAACTGAGACTGAGAGACGTGGGCACTGCCGTAGCAGTAACGGTGACCGGGCAACTTGTATTCTGCCGTAGCAGTGAACGGAGACTAAGCCACTTGCACTCTGCTGTAGCAGTAAACGGAGAATAGCCCACTTGGACTCTGCCGGAGCAGTAACGGAGACTAGGCCACTTGTACTCTGTCATAGCAGTAACGGAGAATAGCCCACTTGGACTCTGCCGGAGCAGTAACGGAGACTAGGCCACTTGTACTCTGCCGGAGCAGTAATGGAGGCTAGGCTACTTGCACTCTGCCGGAGCAGTAACGGAAACTAGGCCACTTGTAGTCTGCCGGAGCAGTAACGGAGGCTAGGCTACTTGCACTCTGCCGGAGCAGTAACGGAGACTAGGCCACTTGTACTCTGCCGGAGCAGTAACGGAGACTAGGCCACTTGTACTCTGCCGGAGCAGTAACGGAGACTAGGCCACTTGTAGTCTGCCGGAGCAGTAACGGAAACTAGGCCACTTGTAGTCTGCCGGAGCAGTAATGGAGGCTAGGCTACTTGCACTCTGCCGGAGCAGTAACGGAGACTAGGCCACTTGTACTCTGCCGGAGCAGTAACGGAGACCAGGCCACTTGAACTCTGCCGGAGCAGTAACGGAGGCTAGGCTACTTGCACTCTGCTGGAGCAGTAACGGAGACTAAGCGACTGGACACTGCCGTGGCAGTAATGGAGACTGCGCAACTGAGCACTGCCGTGACAGTAACGGAATGAGCAACGGAGCAACTCGCCCTGAGGTGGCAACCAACCGGGAGAGTCTCGAAAGACAAGCCAATAGGAATATCATTAAGGCGACACAGAGGCAACCGGAGCAGGAACGTCAGCCAAGCCGGGTCGGTACACGGAGCAGGAAAGTCAGCCAAGCCGGGTCGGTGCACAGGAGCAGGAGAAGCAGAATGGTCGGGCAGTCCGGGTTGGTTCACTAGCAGGAGACGAGATGCAGAGTAGTCAGGCAGGCCGGGTCGATACACTGAGAACAACTGAGATCAGGAACAAGCGCTGGTACAGGAACACCACGAAAGGGCACCGGAGAGATGCCAGAACCCAGTATATAAAGGCCATAATGGGTGGGACAATCACAGTATAGCCAATAGGAGTATAGCAGGAGTGTAGACTGACAGAATGTTGCAAAAAGAGCACGGGCAACGTGATAACAGAACAGCCAGGCAGAAAGGTACAACATAACACTCTGTATTACAAACACACACACACACACATATATCTCCAAGAACAAATAGGATTAGCTTGTACTGAGGTGTGGTGTTGCTATCTGTATGCTGTATCCTTTATTGGAATTTTCTAATTTTGAAGTTAACAGTAGTGATGATCGAGCACCCCAATGCTCGGGTGTTCGGGTGCTCTGGCCGAGTGCCGCCGGAGGCTCGAGTGCTCGGCCGAGCACCCGAGCCCCATTGAAGTCAATGGGAGGACTCGAGCATTACACCAGGCACCCCCTGCTCTGATGAGGGGAGGGTGCCTGGTTCATAGGAAAAGGTCAGAAAATGATGGAAACACCACAGAAATGGTTCAGGGACAGCATAGGGAGGATGTCTGGATGCATCTTGGACTCCAACGTCGCTGCTGGGAACGATGTTTCGCCCGTAGTACGCCATTTTTACAGACTGACCGTAAAACACACAAAAAGGAAGATAAAAACTAATCTGCGGCTAGGCACACTAAACAATATGTGACGCTAATCTGCGGCTAGGCACACGAAACAGAATGTGACGCTAATCTGCGGCTAGGCACACGAAACAGAATGTGACGCTAATCTGCGGCTAGGCACAGTGAACGGAATATGTGACGTTAATTTATGAATTTGCACACTAAACAGAATGTGACGCTAATCTGCGGCTAGGCACACTAAACAGAATGTGCCGCTAATCTGCGGCTAGGCACAGTGAACGGAATATGTGACGTTAATTTATGATTTTGCACACTAAACAGAATGTGCCGCTAATCTGCGGCTAGGCACACTAAACAGAATGTGACGCTAATCTGCGGCTAGGCACACTAAACAGAATATCCCACCTTAAAAAAAAAAATGAAATTGTGCCCCCCCAAACAAAATATAAATGCTGCCCCCACAAACAACAGTCTTAAAAAGGACTTTTGGGTCTTGAACTACTACCAACACTTTTATTCTCCCTACACTGACTTTCCCTGCCTGATCGCATCTCTCCCTGGCTGAGAATGAGCAGAACTCGCGAGTCGGGTGCTATACAGCACCCGATCACGAGTTCTGCCCAGCCAATCAGTGTAATGCCAGCAACCAACATGGCTGCTGGCATTACACTGATGTCAGAGCCTCCCCGCACGTTTATTGGCTGTGCAGCAGCCGCGAAACGTGCGGGGAGGAGACCCGAACATGGCGGGCGAGCACATGCGGTACTCGTACGAGTACCGCCATGTGCCGAGCAGAGCGATGCTCGAGCCGAACCGAGCTTCGGCATGCTCGCTCATCACTAGTTAACAGGTCAAATTAGTATAATACTGTAAAACCTAAAACTGCAGTCTTTAGGAGAGTAGAGAAAGGAAAATAATGTTCACTCTGACTACTAGTGTAGAAATAGACTGGTTAAGAGGGGGAGCTAGAGTGGTTGCAGGCAGTGTGGTAGAGATTTGTAATCAGTGACAATGACCATAACACTGACAGACAAGGACAGTAAGAAACAAAACAACTCTTCTGACTGATGGAGACACAGACAATGACAGATAGAAACTCATACTAACAACTCTGTTTTGTACTTCCAGTAAAAATCAACACTATTCTTATTATATCACACCAAATGTGATAGGGGCAAGGGGAAAGGTGAATGAGGAGTGCATGGGCATGTTGGTGGTAGTACAAACATAATACAAAAACTGACAGATTGCTGCAGAGTGTGCAATAAATGATGATCCCGCTCCTCCTGAGGAGGTAGTTTTCAAAAGCGACATGAAAAATTTCCATCACCACCAACAGAAGTACTATTAAACTTTTTAACAACACTAGTTGTGGAGGAGTTGCATTCTAGTTAAGCTTTTCCCTCCCTCTGTTCATTTCCATTTCCATTTTCCTCTTGCTTCTTCAAGTCCTATTGTTATTCAATGTATCTTTATTTATATGTGAACATAAATAAAATGAACAATGTTTTTAGACACTGCCTTTAAGTCAAACTGACTCGAGTCCATTCAACCTGCTTGAAAGTTGCAGGCATTGAAGTGGACATGTATGTAGGGACTATAGGGGATCTCTGTTTTGCAAGTTCCTATGCTGACATATGCTTTAGAAGTATTATATGAGAGATACATGTTTTGTAAATTAATTTATTGATTTATGGAGGGATGGAAACTTGGAGATGCTACATTTCTGTTATGGCTTGAAACTGATTTATTAGTCAGCCTTTGCAAAAGCAATTATAATTAGACCGAAACATTTTGGATAAATTGTTAACACAGCCTACTATAGAAAGGTAAGCCTTACAAAAAATGTTAGCAAGCCTACATCAAGGCAAGCCTTGATTGTTAGAAGGTCTACATCTAGGTAAACCTTAATAAACATTTTTAGCAGACCTACATCAAGATTCTTTGTGGGTAAGCAACCATTGGGAACATTATATGCCACCCACTAGTTAAATTATGGTGTTAGCTAATTTATTTAATTCTGTTTCTGCTGAGTTGTCTGACCATCACTTATTACATCACAGGATCATGCTGGTGTGTTATCCACCATGCCCATGGGTAAAAGTCGTGGTGGTAATGGTGGGAATTAGGCTGGAATCATTATCCCTGTAGACTGTTGTGGTAGAAACGTTACCATCGGTGACATCGGACAGGTGGTGGTGGTTGTTCTTTTTTCTTCTCTACCTTCCATAAATCATGGGTTTTGGAAAAATTTTCCTCGGATGCAGGAAGGGACTGTGACCTTATCAACAACTGCAATGTAAGCAGTGTGTGAAATCATTATGCAGAGTGGGGAAGGATTGGGAGCATATGCCTTAGCACGTCTACTCTACTTAAGTATGATGATAATATTAAGCTGTCCCTAAGAAATAAAGTGTTTGCTGGTGTTGGTGGTGTAGGATAACTTATGCTTCCCATGGTTCATTACCATTCAATAAAAATAATTGACCCTCCCTGCTATGAGTGTGGTGCATTTTGCTGGGTGGATAGGCTACAGAAACTAACTTATCCTTTGCATTCTCTTGGTGTCCACCACATTGCCAAGTGTGGCCATTGCACTACCCAATGTGCAATGTGTGGAGTTATGTTGCCAGATTCTGACAAATGCAAATTCACTGTCTGGTGGTGGAACTGGTGTCAAATTTATTAGTGAAAGTGCTACTGCTGAAGAGGACACTGAGGGTGTAGGGAGGGGTGAAGACCAGGACATTACTACTAATCAGGATCCTAGTACTAGGTGTCGAAGAACCAGGTGATGCCGTAAACATTCTAAGCTGGTGGTGTTTGCATCACATCTTTTAAGTGGGATTTGTTGTGCAGCATTGTTCTTGATGGTCGGGGTGGACAGTGGCCCCAGTGATAGTAGCATCAGGAGCTACTGGCCTGTTGGTGCCCCTTGAGGACTGAACTTGTACAGCCCTGAGCTAGATCACTGTATCTAGTTTTAAAGAATCAAGAGCTTGAACTGAAGCAGGAGTTGAAAATGTCATATAGATATCTGGGCTGCAGGCCATTTGTTGTTGATTGGTGGGGGTGATAAGATTATGGTTTGGTATTCTAGTACCAGGATAGGCAGCCTGTGGCCCTCCAGCTGCAGAGGACTATAGTTTTGCCCATTGCATATAGCCTATAGCATATTTTGTTTTGCCCACTGAGTATGTAGATGTTCTTATTGCATATAGAAACAGAGTTTGACGGCAGATAAGAACCATTCGGCCCATCTAGTCGCCCATTTTCCTACAGTAAGAACCTCAAACCTTTTTTGGTCCTTGGTCTTTTCTTATGTTAAGGACAGCCTTATGCCTATCCCATTCATGCTTAAATTCTGTCACTGTATTAACTTCTACCACTTCTGCTGGTAGGCTATTCCACTTATCTACTACCCTCTCAGTGAAGTAAAACTTTCTTACATTACATTTAAACCTGTGTCTCTCTATTTTTAGACTATGGCTTCTTGTCCTAACATTTTTACTCCTTTGAAATCTACTTCCATCCTGCACTTTGTTGAAACCTTTCATGTATTTGAATGTATCTAGCATATCCCCTCTCTCTCTTCTCTCCTCCAAGCTATACATGTTCAGATCCTTTAGTCTATCCTGATATTTCTTTTCCTGTAAACCAGTCACCATTTTAGTTGCCCTTCTTTGAATTCTCTCTATAGTATCTATATCCTTCTGGAGATGGGATCTCCTGTACTGTACACAATACTCTAGATGAGGTCTAACTAGATATCTGTAGAGTGGCATGACCACTTCCCTTTTTCTGTTACTAATGCCCCTAGCCTGTGGCACTGTTAGGCGCAATTGCAGGGAGTTGCACAAAAAACTTGTAGATGCCAAACTAAAATCTGGGACGTCCTTACCTTTGTGCCAACAGGAGCTGCTGGCAGTTAAGTTTAAGGACAAAAAAGATGTCTATATGCTGGCCACCAAGCATGAGGACAGAACTGTGGCAGTCACTGTTCGTGGAAGGAGAGGGGTACTGAGAAAGTCAGTCTGCATCGGGGACTATAACAAGAACATGGGGGGAGTTGATCTGTGTGATCGACTAATGAAGTCATACCTCGCTATGAGAAAGTGTAGTGTATGGTACAAAAAAGGTGCCATCTCTATGATGCAGACTGCAGTACACAATTCATTTTTACTTTTCAAACTGGCAAACCCCAAAACAAAATGTAGTTTTTCACAGTATCAGCCACAACTCATTTCCCTATTTTTGTTTCATGGTGCACCAAAAATCATTCCAACAAGACTCGGGGTAGCACACTTTATTTATAAAATCCCCCCAACTCCCCAAAAGAACAAACCACAGAAGCGCTACAGAGTTTGCTACAGAAAGGGAATATGGACAGACACCACCACTTACTGTCCTGATTGCCCTTCCAAATCTGGCCTCTGCACTGGTGTCTGCTTCAAGCAATACTATTCAGGCACAATGCAGTAGTGCTGTAAAGTTTATTTTATTATTTGGCCACTTTTCCCCCTGAAATATCCTGTTTTTTTATTTTTCAAAACACATCCCTCCTTAGATCTAACACTATCAAAATATAATGGGAAGCAAAGCACCCTAAGTTTTTTCCATGTCTGATAATGGAAACACACACATGTTCCCTACTGGGCCCAGTAGCTCCCCCAAACCCTAACAAGCCTATGCATATGGGGCATTGCCATACTCAGACGATGTAACTCACCACTAATGTAAACACTTAAAAAAAAATCAGCAAATATCATCTGATTGTAATCCAGAGCAGCACTAAAATATAAGTGTGAAAAAATGGTGTTTCTCTTCCTTACTGCAGGTATTGGGAGGGATTGGTGATAGAGTGGCAGCGAAAAAATGTATATAATGCAAATAGAATGAAAGCCAGAGTCGTCTATTCTTCTACAACATATACGTTTGGGGGTGAAATTTATTGCAGCATTGCCAAACAGTCCGAAATTGTCAGGTTTCAGAGGGAACCAAGGAAGTCTAGATGGAAGAAAGACTCCTCCAACAAGGATGCTTGGGGCGAGAAGCTAGGGTGCGACGCTAGAGCGCGTAGCTGGATACCGTAGGCCAACCACAGGGAGGTGTGCTGCGGCCTAGGCCGTGTAAAGATGCTAGCCGCAAGGCTAGATAGCCCCCTTTGGTTGAGCCTCCGGGGACCCCGGATACCCCACCACGGTTGGACTATACCCCAAGTACCCCAGGGAGAAACAACTCCAAAAGCAGGAACACTAGAGCAGGCAGAGAGAGATCAGGCCAGCCGGAAGCAACTGGAACAGGACACTGGAGAAAGTACGGACAGATCAGGCAAGCCGGTCAGCAGCAGGAACAGGAAACTGGAGCAAGTACAGACTGATCAGGCAAGCCGGTCAGCAGCAGGAACAGGACACTGGAGGAGACACAGACTGGTCAGGCAAGCCGGTCAGCAGCAGGAACAGGACACTGGAGGAAACACAGACTGATCAGGCAACCGGACAGCAGCAGGAACAGGACACTGGAGGAAACACAGACTGATCAGGCAAGCCGGTCAGCAGCAGGAACAGGACACTGGAGGAAACACAGACTGGTCAGGCAACCGGACAGCAGCAGGAACAGGACACTGGAGGAAACACAGACTGATCAGGCAAGCCGGTCAGCAGCAGGAACAGGACACTGGAGGAAACACAGACTGATCAGGCAACCGGACAGCAGCAGGAACAGGACACACGCTACCAGAACAGCAGGTCAGAAGTAGGAAACGGAACGCTTTGATAGCGCGCCCGTTCCTGACAAAGGGCATCCATTTATAGACCAGGCAGCCTCTAAGGTTGGACCGCGCATGCGCGAGCCCAACCGGAAGGAAATAGAACGGAAGAGAGGATGCCGGCAACGGAGCGGAGACGGAGCCGCTCGAAGGAGGTGACACTCCCCTCCCCCTACGGCCCCCCCCCCCCACAAATCCATCAGGAGGGCTTAGAAGGAAACATACGGTGGAAACGCCGCACCAATGATGGGGCATGCACATCCACGGCCGGACCCCAGGACCTTTCCTCGGGGCCGTAGCCCTTCCAGTCAACGAGGTACTGAAGACGGCCACGTACACGTCGAGAGTCCAGGACAGCACAAATCACGAACTCTTCCTGACCATCCACGGTGATAGGTGCCGGCACCGCCTGGATGGGATGAGCATAACGAGAGGAAACCCAAGGCTTAAGAAGGGAAACGTGAAAAAGTGGATGGACACGCAGAGAGGCAGGCAGTGCCAAGCGATACACCACAGGTGAAATACGTTGCAAGATCTTGAAGGGCCCCAGGAAACAAGGACCAAGCTTGCGAGAAGGTTGACGAAGAGAGATGTTTCTAGCGGACAACCATACTTTGTCACCAGGGGAAAAAAGAGGAGCCAAGGAGCGACGGCGGTCCGCTGCGCATTTATGGCGCATCTGGGAGCCCAACAGAGTAGTTCTGAGCGATCTCCAATGATCAGTCAAGGAACGGACCCGTAACTCAGCCGACGGCACCAAAGCCGAACCAGGTTGAAGCAACAAGACCCGAGGATTATAACCCAGGGCCGCAAAGAAGGGAGAACAGCCAATAGAGGAATGACTTAAGGAATTATAGGAGAATTCCGCCAAAGGAAGCAAGTGAACCCAATTGTTCTGGTGTTTATTACAGTACGTCCTTAGGTATAGCTCTAAAGACTGGTTGACCCGCTCTGTCTGGCCGTTTGTCTGCGGATGGTACCCGGAGGAAAACCGCAGATGGATACCCAAACGAGCACAGAAAGCCCTCCAGAACTTTGAGATGAATTGCGAGCCACGGTCAGAAACGATGTCTAGGGGTACACCATGAAGCCGTACAATGTTAGAGACAAAGGAATCTGCCAACTGAGAAGCGGATGGAACTGAAGAAAAGGGTACGAAGTGAGCTTGTTTGGAGAACCGGTCAACGATCACCCAAATGGTAGTCATACCACCAGATCTAGGCAGGTCCACAATGAAGTCCATGGACAACTGTGTCCAAGGCAAAGAAGGCACAGGTAGAGGTTGCAGAAGCCCAACAGGTTTCTGACGGGAAGTTTTCATACGAGCACATGTAGGACAAGAGGCAACATAAGCCTCTACATCAGTACGACACTCAGGCCACCAAAAGAACCGAGACAGGAGCTCATGGGTACGGGAAACTCCGGGATGACCGGAAACCGCAGAATGATGGGCCCAATGAAGAACCTCAGGACGATGACATGGTGGGACGGATAGCAAGTCTCCGGGAGGTGTCTCAGAAGAAGACAGCCTAGTCTGGGCCTGACGAATAGCCCGTAGGGTATGGGTGGAAAGTGCTGCCAAGACACAAGCAGACGGTATCACAGGCTCCGGTACCACAGAACAGGAAGGACCTGACTCGAACTGCCGGGATAAGGCATCGGCTTTAACATTCTTAGGTCCGGGAAGATAGGTGATCACAAAGTGAAAACGGGTGAAGAACAGGGACCATCTGGCTTGACGAGCATTGAGACGTTTAGCCGAAGCCAGATAGGCTAGGTTCTGATGGTCCGTGTAGATAGTCACGATGTGCGGGGACCCTTCCAAAAGGTATCGCCATTCTTCAAGGGCAAGCTTGATAGCCAATAGTTCCCTGTTACCAGTGTCGTAATTACGTTCGGCATCGGAGAACTTACGGGAGAAAAAGGAACAGGGATGCATAAGCCCAGAATCAGAGGAGACCTGAGAGAGAACAGCCCCAGCAGCAGTCTCAGAGGCATCCACCTCAAGGTAAAAGGCCTGTGAGGGGTCTGGGTAAACCAGTACAGGGGCAGAGGTGAAGGCTGCCTTGAGTTTATCAAAAGATGCCAAGGCATCAGTCGGCCATACCTTAGTATCCGCCCCTTTACGAGTGAGAGCCACAATGGGACGAATGATGTCGGAAAAGTTCCGAATAAATTTCCGATAGTAATTTGAAAAGCCTATGAACCGCTGCACAGCCTTGAGACCCAGTGGCAATGGCCAGTTCTGTACAGCAGTGAGTTTAGCAGGATCCATAGACAGGCCTGTAGGGGACACTATATACCCAAGGAAGGGCAGGTGACTTTGCTCGAACTGACACTTCTCCAATTTGGCGTATAGGTTATGTGCACGGAGCCGTTCAAGGACCTGACGGACGTGGCCTCGATGATCATCTAGAGACTTGGAGTATACAAGTATGTCATCCAAGTACACTACTACGGAGTACATAAGAAGATCCCGGAAAATATCATTGACAAACGCTTGAAAAACTGCTGGGGCATTCCGAAGTCCAAAAGGCATGACCTGGTACTCATAGTGCCCGAATCTGGTATTGAAGGCAGTTTTCCACTCATCGCCTTCACGAATTCTGATGAGATTATAGGCCCCTCGAAGGTCTAATTTGGTGAACACCGTAGCACCACGAAGGCGGTCAAGCAGCTCAGGGATTAATGGTAAGGGGTAGCAGTTCCTACGAGTAACGGCATTCAACCCCCGATAATCGATACAAGGCCTAAGACCGCCGTCCTTTTTAGACACAAAGAAGAACCCTGCTCCAGCAGGGGATGTGGAGGGCCGTATAAATCCACGAGCCAGGCTGTCGGAAATGTATTCGTCCAGGGAGCGAGTCTCAGGTATAGAAAGGGGATAGGTCCTACCCCTAGGAGGAACGGCCCCCGGGAGAAGGTCTATGGCACAATCATAAGACCTGTGAGGCGGAAGGACCTCTGCATGACGCTTACTAAACACATCAGAAAACTCCCGGTAGGGGGCGGGAATACCGGAATCCGCAGTGACTGAGGGAAGGGAAGGAAGTAAGGAGGAAACAATGACCGGTTTGGGGAAGGACACTGTACCAAGACTCCAATCGATAGTGGGATTATTGGCCAGCAACCAAGGATAACCAAGGATAACAGGGGTCCCAGGGGTGTCGATGATCTCAAAGGAAAGGGTCTCTTGGTGAACCTTCTGGACAACCAGGGACAGCGGTTGGGTAACCCATGAAATAAATCCAGTGCCCAAGGGAGAACCGTCGACTGAGACGATGGGCAAGGGAGGTAAGCGCCGAATCAAAGGAATACCGTGGACCCGGGCAAAGGAGGTATCCATGAAGACTCCGGCAGCTCCGGAATCCACAAAGGCCTGTATGGATGTAGAACCTCCAGTCCAGGAGAGGGTAACAGAGAAGGTAAGACGTTGTTCCCTACCTGGGGGACAAGAAAAAGAACGACTTAGGAAGGACCCCCTGCTCCCTAAGTCCGGAGGTTTCCCGGTTTAGTGGGACAACTACGAGCCAAATGACCAGCGAACCCACAATATAAGCAAAGACCCAAGGAACGCCTACGAGTCTTCTCCTCCTCCGTGAGATGGTACACCCGCCCTATCTCCATTGGCTCAGGAGGAGGTACTGGGGTCACAGCCGTTTGGGACTGGGGGATAGAGCGCGGAACCGAACGCGGAACAGAACGGTGAGAACGATCCCGATCCCTCTCCATACGCCTCTCAAGGATACGATGTTCAAGAGAGGAGCAAAGAGCAATAAGTCCTTCCAAGGTAGGGGGTATCACCCGGGTCGTCAGCTCGTCCTTGAGACGCTCAGAAAGACCTCGTCTAAAGGCGGCCTTCCGTGCGCTATCACCCCAGTCAGTATCGTAGGCCAGGGTACGAAACTCGACCGCGTATTGAGAGACAGTACGAGTGCCCTGCTGGAGCTCTAATAGACCCGACTCTGCACGGGACTGAGAACCATGCACATCAAAAACAGAACGAAAGGCCCCTAAAAAGGAGTCCAAATCATCCAACAGAGGGGACTGGCGGTCAATAAGAGGGGACACCCAAGCAAGGGCAGAACCCCGGAGTAGAGAGATGATGAAGGTGGTCTTCGCTTGCTGAGACGGATACAACTCAGGCTGGCAACGAAAGTGAAGGAGGCACTGGTTGAGGAACCCCCGCACATTAGGAGTAGAACCATCAAAGCGATCTGGTAAAGGCATTCGGAGAGCCAGAGAGGAAGCCGAAGCACCCGGAGGAATGGTAGGCGCAGCCGGAGGCAAGGTAGGCGAGGCAGACACCTCAAGACGCTGCTGCATGCGCTGAAGAAGACCCGTAATGGCATCCAGCTTCTGGTCTAGATGCAGGATCTGAGAGGAGTGCTCCTCCAAGACCGAGCCCTGTTGCAATACTGCTTGTGCAAGGTCCACGGGGTCAGACATACCGGAGGTGTGGCGCTATCAAAATGTCAGGTTTCAGAGGGAACCAAGGAAGTCTAGATGGAAGAAAGACTCCTCCAACAAGGATGCTTGGGGCGAGAAGCTAGGGTGCGACGCTAGAGCGCGTAGCTGGATACCGTAGGCCAACCACAGGGAGGTGTGCTGCGGCCTAGGCCGTGTAAAGATGCTAGCCGCAAGGCTAGATAGCCCCCTTTGGTTGAGCCTCCGGGGACCCCGGATACCCCACCACGGTTGGACTATACCCCAAGTACCCCAGGGAGAAACAACTCCAAAAGCAGGAACACTAGAGCAGGCAGAGAGAGATCAGGCCAGCCGGAAGCAACTGGAACAGGACACTGGAGAAAGTACGGACAGATCAGGCAAGCCGGTCAGCAGCAGGAACAGGAAACTGGAGCAAGTACAGACTGATCAGGCAAGCCGGTCAGCAGCAGGAACAGGACACTGGAGGAGACACAGACTGGTCAGGCAAGCCGGTCAGCAGCAGGAACAGGACACTGGAGGAAACACAGACTGATCAGGCAACCGGACAGCAGCAGGAACAGGACACTGGAGGAAACACAGACTGATCAGGCAAGCCGGTCAGCAGCAGGAACAGGACACTGGAGGAAACACAGACTGATCAGGCAACCGAACAGCAGCAGGAACAGGACACACGCTACCAGAACAGCAGGGCAGAAGTAGGAAACGGAACGCTTTGATAGCGCGCCCGTTCCTGACAAAGGGCATCCATTTATAGACCAGGCAGCCTCTAAGGTTGGACCGCGCATGCGCGAGCCCAACCGGAAGGAAATAGAACGGAAGAGAGGATGCCGGCAACGGAGCGGAGACGGAGCCGCTCGAAGGAGGTGACAGAAATGAGACAAGGCACCAGCTGTAAAAATGAAATGTCTGTAAAAGGAAACGCAATGTCATGCCCCTCTAGCTCCTACCTCTGTTTCCCAGCCATCCGCCACTTCTGGGGGCTTCCCGGATGCTCCGCAATGGCGCGGTAGGCCTAAGCCATGGCCTAAAGTTGAGGGAGTCTCCAGGGAAGGTGTCCACAGGGTGTCCAGATCAAACCATGATGTTGTACACCTGAAGGGGGGAGGTGAAGCCTGCCTCTTGCATCAACTGTCCACCAATAGTGTGCCTCCAGGGAAACAGTGAGGCAGGTGCTGTGGTTGCACACCCCTCTGTTGGCCAATCCAGTGAGAGGTTTGTTCAGCAGAGGGGAGGAGTGAAAACCTATGACCCTATAAAAAACCCCTCAGGCTGTGTCCACTTTGCTTCATTGTTCCAGAACTTTGGTTCCTGTGTGCTTTAAGCTTCCAGTGTTCAGTGCCTCCTTCCTCGCTTTGCTACAGACCCTTTGCTGGATTTCCCATTGCCTGACCTTCTGCTTGCCTTCTGGACTTCCCCGCTTGCCTGTTTCCTGACCTTGGCTAGTTTTAGCGATTCTGCCTGATTGCCACCTGCCCTGATCTTCTGGACTGTTCCTGACTATGCTTTGCTTAACACTTGCACTCCCGTGCTGTCATTCCTACCTAGGTGTTCTACCTGTATCCCTCCGTGGATCACCTGGTAAGGGTGTCTGGCAAGAGTTAGCATTCCCTGCTCCTACGCTCCAACCATAAGAAGCCTGACACGCACATGTTCCAACTGGACCCAGTAGCTCCCCCAAACCCTGACAAACCTATGCATATGGGGTAATGCCGTACTGACAAGGAGCTGAACACTAAACAATGCATTTTTAAAAATCTTCGCCTATCATGTGCTTGAAATTCACACCACATAGAAACCTAAGTGTGAAAAAACGCTGAAATTTTTACTTACGTCAAGATTTACAAGGGATTGGTGGTAAAATGGCTGCATAACAAATTTAAAAACATGCCTAAAATGAAAGCCTGGGGTGTCTACTTTCCAAAAATATACACTTTTTTCAGGAGGAAATTTAAAAGTGGAGCACTGGTACACAGCCCCACATGAGACATGGCACCAGTGATACAAGCTGTGAACATTCAAAGTGTGAACCTGGAAAAGCACATGTCCCAATTTGGGCCCCATAGCTCCCCCAAACCTTGAGAAACCTATGCATATGGGGTATTGCCGTACTCAGATGAAAGCGATGAATATTAATTAATGCATTTTTTAAAATGTTCAACTATCCCGTGCTTGACATCAACAGTGATAATAAAATGTAAGTGTGAAAACTGCAAAAAACCAAAATATTACCACAATTTTTAAAAATATTTCTGGAAAAATAACTGCATCAGAAACTCCAAAATTCTCCTGGTTATTTACCTTATGTTGTCTAGTTTTCAGAAACATATACCTTTGTGGGACATTTTTGGTTCTGGCACCATCAACTAAGCTATGATGCTCACATGCCAATTGTTGAAAATTGTTGGAAATAATGGCGTCCATCTTGTAATATTTACCTTTTAAATGTGAGAAAGGGATTGAAATACTAGGCATATCGGATACTCTTATATTCAAGAGAAGCAAATGAATATATTTAGGGGTATTTTTTTGTAAAGAACTAATAGTATGCAAATCCTGACAGGAAAATGTAAGCAAAATGTTTTATGAAATGTTTTCCTCTTTTTTTCTATGTTAAACAAATTAAACGATGAGTTATTCATATAATTGTGGTATCAAAAGAAAGCCATACTTGTGCTTAAAAAAACAGTATATAATTTGTGTTGGTGTACAAAAGGAATTAAAGAGAAAATATGGTTGAACAAAGACATAATCAAAAAAGTCAAAATTGCTCCGGTCCTTAAGTGAAATCCACCTCAGATGTTCCCGGTCCTTAACGGATTCAATTAGAATTTATACTAGATCTTGGTATTCTTTTTAAAATGTCAGACCATTCGTCATCCTTCAGCATCCGGCCAACCATATCCTTCCATCTATTCATGCAATTCATTCTTAATTCTTGTGAAATTAGAATTTTGTATATAAATTACATTGACCTCTGTTACCCAATGTCTTGTAAAGTGTTTGAATGGGAATAAAGGGAATTTGATGTAGTTACCCCAATATTCTAAACACCCCCCCCCACGCACACACACATATATATATATATATATATATATATATATATATATATATATATATATATATATACCTACCTACCTCTGTGCCCAGAGGCCTGATATGAAAGGGGAAGGTGGGAGGAGAGAGGAGACAAAAGGAAACATAATGGTGTTAACCCCTTTGAGTGCTAGAGAGTAGGTACTCAAAGGGTTAACCAGCTGTCTTATAGTCGGTGTGCGCCCCAGTTGTGCAGCCCCACAAAGTGGCAGGAATTGGAGAAGAATGAGTCAGACAAATGAAGGGGGAGCGGATGGCAGCCGGTGCTGGAGGAAGCAGGGAGAGAAGGGGTAGGAGAAGGCAGGGAAAGCACTGGGAGCTCTTGGGTACAGACTTTAAAGGGATAGTAATGCTTAAAATGTACTAATCCCCATATTGTAGGCATACAAAAAATAAATTAATTGCCCAAGTGCCATCTCTCGAACCTTTATGGTTTGAGAGATAATCGCTCGCAAAGTCCCCCCCCTCCGTCCCCTTTCCCTGAAGTTCGCATTCTAGCTGACTGCAGGGGAATCCTGTCGTACGACCATCCGGCAGTTCTGCAGCAGAGCAGACATTGCGTTAATAAAAAAGAAATCCTTCACTTAACAGGTCTTCTACGTGTGCTTACAAACCAAGCACACATATAAGACCTTTTAAGTGAAGGATTTATTGGACAGAGGGAACTTTGCGAGGGGGGAAATTTGGGAGGGGGGAACTTTGCAAGTGATTATCTCTCAAACCATAAAGGTTTGAGAGACGGCACGGGGGGCAATTAATTTCTTTTTTTGTATGCCTACAATATGGGGATTAGTAAATTTTAAGTATTACTATCCTTTTAAGGTAGTGTAGAATTGCACACAGATGGTAAGGGAGGTATTGTGTTGGGGGATAGAATGCTTAGAAGGCTGGGGGAGCTTTTAAACTAGGAAATGAGGGGAGAGGTATAACTAGTAAAAATGGGGTAGGTAATGTAGCTAGGAAATTGGTACACGTAAAGCTTTGTGGGTGTGGAGAAGGGGAGATGACAAATATGGTTAACAGGGAGGAAACACTGTTTAATTCAGATATAGGAAAAAGTCATGTAGTTGGTAAAATACAAAATTAATTTTATGTTGGCAAACGCAAGAAGTATGTTAGACAAAATAGGAGAGCTGTAAATGCTAGTGTTAATGAACATTTTAACATAATTGGTGTAACTGAAATTTGGTGTGGATGATACACGTGACTGGGCTGTAAATATTGATTGCTATTCCCTGTGTAGGAGAGACAGGATTAACAGAAGAGGTGGGGACGTATGTATGTCTATTTTCTTTGCTCGCCTCCCTTGATCCAGCCTCCTCTGATGATGGAGGATTACTGTATGTAAGCTGAACTTGTCTCTGGCCAATGAAAGCTCTCCAGCTTACACACAGAAATCCCCTGTCATGGGAGAAGGCTGGATCGAGGGACTGAAGCAGAGGAAGTGTGACGGACTGCGGTACAGACAGGGCTGGTGCCACCTATAGGCGAGGTAGGCGCCGGCCTAGGATGCACAAGTACTGGGGCACGGGCATGCAGCGGAGAAAAGCTGCGCCCAGACCCACCACACCAGAACGCAACACAGTCAGGCCTGTGTTGCTACTGCGCTCCCTTATCGCGGTCGCTCTTTAGTAATGCAGAGCGCACTGGGAGTCATGATCTCCAGCCGCGCTCTGCATTACTGAAGAGAAGACTGCGCGGGAGATACAGGTATGTGATGGGGGGCAAGTTGGAGCTGAGGGGGCATAGTGGAGCTGCTGGGGGCAAGTTGGAGCAGATGGGGGGCAAAGTGGAGCTGATAGGGGCATGATGGAGCTGAGGTGGCATAGTGGAGCTGCTGGGGGCAGGTTGGAGCAGATAGGGGCAAAGTGGAGCTGATAGGGGCATGATGGAGCTGAGGTGGCATAGTGGAGCTGCTGGGGGCAGGTTGGAGCAGATGGGGGGCAAAGTGGAGCTGATAGGGGCATGTTGGAGCTGAGGGGGCAAAGTGGAGCTGGTGGGGGCAAGAAAAGAGGTGGGGTATAAGTAGGCGGGGTATAAAGGGGTGGGACACAAGGGCCGGCAAAAGTAGGTTTTGCCTAGGGTGGCAAAAATCCTTGCACCGGCCCTGGGTACAGAGCTAGTAACCGTAATCTGTCTGGAAGGAAGGCATAGGATCATTGTTAAGTGTGTAATTTCGGTCAAACTAAGAATAAAAAAAATGACAATAATATACCAGCTAGTCGCTATATAAACTTACTTTTTAGACAAACTTGTATAGGCGTGATAGATCCCCTTTAAAGTTTAATTTTGATTAATGGGAATTTTTATTTCATCACAGAGTAGATGTTTATACCTCAGAATTACTTTTCCTCTGTGTGTAAGGTCCTAATTCAGAAAGTTTAACCTTTTGAATGACAGAGATTTATGCAGCGCATTGCTTTGCAATGTGTTGCTTTCCCCTCTGGAACTCAAAGGTTTAAAGCGATCTATCGCATATAGATGTCTAATGCTCATTAGTTAGAGCACTTAGCGAAAAAGTTTAACATGTTAGTCATTTTTGAAAATTCAAGATTAAAAAGTGCCCAGCAGCCTACTTCCTGCTTGCAGCACTGCCTCTACTCCCGTCCCACTACCCAGAATCCTCCAGTGACGGAGGCTTTCTTTCTCTAAGCTGGAGCAATCTCATTGGCAGAGATCGATATCTAGCCAATGAGATCGCTCCAGCTTAGAGACAGATATCCTCCTTCATCGGACTGCTCATTTCATTTCCCACTTCATGGGACTAGCTCATTTACATGAATAAATGAAGCTAAATATCTCATAAACTATTATCTGAAATAAAAAAAATAGTTGACATAAATATATGGGATTTTAAAAGTTCTTCCAAATTGACCTATTAGTTAAAAAATCACAGTTCATGAATGCCAAAACTGATGCGCTAAATAAAATAAAGCAAATAAAATTATATTGCATGTAATCTTCAAAACGTTACATATGGAAGTGAACATTAAAGAGACATGGACCCAGAGAAGTGGATAATGCTGCCTCTAGTGGAGATTCTGGGAATAATGAGCAGTACAACATAGAAACCCCATCTCACTGTTTCCTCCACAGAAGAATGAGGAACACGTTTTCTTGGATGGGTTTCATAAAGGATACATGCTTGGCTTAGAAATAATACTGTAGAAATGAGATCTGTCTGTAATTAGGTAGGATATGTTGTTTTTAATTTTCCTTCATGCTAATCAGTTCATCTCATTCTTTCTCGATCCCTTCACTTGTTTTTGTTCTAGATTTTATTAACCCCTTACGGACCCATGACGTGCCAGGACCTTCATGGGTAAACCTGCCATAAGAACTCATGCCGGTCCTAGCACGTAATGGAATTCGGGGCTCCCCGCGCGGCTGCACGCTGTTCGGGGAGCCCTGAACAGGATACGCGGCCGGCACTTAAGGACCACAGACCATTTATTTATTTATTTATTGCCAATCTGGTTCAGGGCTCCATGAATGGCGTACAGCCTCGCTGGGAGCCCTGAAATCCATGACGGTCTTGGAACTTCATAGGTCCTTATCGCACGCCAACTCATGATGTGCCAGGACCACAATGCGTTGCATCCCCCTCTGGCACTCAAAGGGTTATGGGGTCAATCAACACCCTGGATACAAGAGTGATCTCCATTGCAATGCAGGGATTGGTAACCCGAGGCTCTCCACCTGCTGCTGTCAGACTACAATTCCCATCATTCCAGGGGAGGGCTGGCCTGGGGGGCAGGGGGGCAATTGCCCCCTGGGCCAGTCATATGTCTGTGCCTGTGGGCTACTGCTTCGCTCAGTCTCCCACTTGCTGCTGTAAATGAACCTACACTAGTGATATCACAGAGCTTACAAATGAAATGGAGATACACAATAGTGTTGAGCGAGCATGCTCGGCCGATGCTCGGATCGGCTCGAGCATCGCTCTGCTCGGCACATGGCGGTACTCGTACGAGTACCGCATGTGCTCGCCCGCCATGTTCGGGTCTCCTCCCCGCACGTTTTGCGGCTGCTGCGCAGCCAATAAACGTGCAGGGAGGCTCTGACATCGGTGTAATGCCAGCAGCCATGTTGGCTGCTGGCATTACACTGATTGGCTGGCCAGAACCCGTGGTCGGGTGCTGTATAGCACCTGACCATCGAGTTCGGCTCAGTCTGAGCCAGGGAGAGCTGAGGATAGGAAGGGAAAGGCAGTGTAGGGAGGAAAAAAAAAAATTGTGACAAAAAAGAACCAAAAGTCCTTTTTAGGACTACTGTGTGTGGGGGCAGCAGGTTATTTTGTGTGGGGGGAAAAAAACAAAAAAAAAAAAAAAAAAAAATATTCTGTTTAGTGTGAAAAGTTGCAGATTAGAGCACATTCTGTTTAGTGTGCACAGTTGCAGATTAGAGCACATTCTGTTTAGTGTGCAAAGTTGCAGATTAGAGCACATTCTGTTTAGTGTGCAAAGTTGCAGATTAGAGCACATTCTGTTTAGTGTGCAAAGTTGCAGATTAGAGCACATTCTGTTAAGTCTTCAAACTAAAATATCAAAGTCACGTATTCCATTCAGTGTGCGTCGCCGCAGTTTAGCAGCACATTCTGAGTACTGTGCAGAGTTGCAGAATAGGAAGAAATACTGTTAAGTCTTCAAACTAAAATATCAAAGTCACATATTCCATTCAGTGTGCTTCGCCGCAGTTTAGCAGCACATTCTGTGTACTGTGCAGAGTTGCAGAATAGGAAGAAATACTGTTAAGTCTTCAAACTAAAATATCAAAGTCACATATTCCATTCAGTGTGCTTCGCCGCAGTTTAGCAGCCTATTCTGTGTACTGTGCAGAGTTGCAGAATAGGAAGAAATACTGTTAAGTCTTCAAACTAAAATATCAAAGTCACATATTCCATTCAGTGTGCTTCGCCGCAGTTTAGCAGCACATTCTGTGTACTGTGCAGAGTTGCAGAATAGGAAGAAATACTGTTAAGTCTTCAAACTAAAATATCAAAGTCACATATTCCATTCAGTGTGCTTCGCCGCAGTTTAGCAGCCTATTCTGTGTACTGTGCAGAGTTGCAGAATAGGAAGAAATACTGTTAAGTCTTCAAACTAAAATATCAAAGTCACATATTCCATTCAGTGTGTTTCACCGCAGTTTAGCAGCCTATTCTGTGTACTCTGTACAGTTGCAGAATAATAAGAAATACTGTTAAGTTTTCAAACTCAAATATTAAAGTCACATATTCCATTCAGTGTGTTTCACCGCAGTTTAGCAGCCTATTCTGTGTACTCTGTACAGTTGCAGAATAATAAGAAATACTGTTAAGTTTTCAAACTCAAATATTAAAGTCACATATTCCATTCAGTGTGTTTCACCGCAGTTTAGCAGCCTATTCTGTGTACTCTGCAGAGTTGCAGAATAATAAGAAATACTGTTAAGTTTTCAAACTCAAATATTAAAGTCACATATTCCATTCAGTGTGTTTCACCGCAGTTTAGCAGCCTATTCTGTGTACTCTGTACAGTTGCAGAATAATAAGAAATACTGTTAAGTTTTCAAACTCAAATATTAAAGTCACATATTCCATTCAGTGTGTTTCACCGCAGTTTAGCAGCCTATTCTGTGTACTCTGTACAGTTGCAGAATAATAAGAAATACTGTTAAGTTTTCAAACTCAAATATTAAAGTCACATATTCCATTCAGTGTGTTTCACCGCAGTTTAGCAGCCTATTCTGTGTACTCTGCAGAGTTGCAGAATAATAAGAAATACTGTTAAGTTTTCAAACTCAAATATTAAAGTCACATATTCCATTCAGTGTGTTTCACCGCAGTTTAGCAGCCTATTCTGTGTACTCTGCAGAGTTGCAGAATAATAAGAAATACTGTTAAGTTTTCAAACTCAAATATTAAAGTCACATATTCCATTCAGTGTGTTTCACCGCAGGTAAGCAGCCTATTCTGTGTACTCTGTACAGTTGCAGAATAATAAGAAATACTGTTAAGTTTTCAAACTCAAATATTAAAGTCACATATTCCATTCAGTGTGTTTCACCGCCGTTTAGCAGCCTATTCTGTGTACTGTGCAGAGTTGCAGAATAGGAAGAAATACTGTTAAGTCTTCAAACTAAAATATCAAAGTCACATATTCCATTCAGTGTGTTTCACCGCAGTTTAGCAGCCTATTCTGTGTACTCTGCAGAGTTGCAGAATAATAAGAAATACTGTTAAGTTTTCAAACTCAAATATTAAAGTCACATATTCCATTCAGTGTGTTTCACCGCAGTTTAGCAGCCTATTCTGTGTACTCTGCAGAGTTGCAGAATAATAAGAAATACTGTTAAGTTTTCAAACTCAAATATTAAAGTCACATATTCCATTCAGTGTGTTTCACCGCAGTTTAGCAGCCTATTCTGTGTACTCTGCAGAGTTGCAGAATAATAAGAAATACTGTTAAGTTTTCAAACTCAAATATTAAAGTCACATATTCCATTCAGTGTGTTTCACCGCAGTTTAGCAGCCTATTCTGTGTACTCTGTACAGTTGCAGAATAATAAGAAATACTGTTAAGTTTTCAAACTCAAATATTAAAGTCACATATTCCATTCAGTGTGTTTCACCGCCGTTTAGCAGCCTATTCTGTGTACTGTGCAGAGTTGCAGAATAGGAAGAAATACTGTTAAGTCTTCAAACTAAAATATCAAAGTCACATATTCCATTCAGTGTGTTTCACCGCAGTTTAGCAGCCTATTCTGTGTACTCTGCAGAGTTGCAGAATAATAAGAAATACTGTTAAGTTTTCAAACTCAAATATTAAAGTCACATATTCCATTCAGTGTGTTTCACCGCAGTTTAGCAGCCTATTCTGTGTACTCTGCAGAGTTGCAGAATAATAAGAAATACTGTTAAGTTTTCAAACTCAAATATTAAAGTCACATATTCCATTCAGTGTGTTTCACCGCAGTTTAGCAGCCTATTCTGTGTACTCTGCAGAGTTGCAGAATAATAAGAAATACTGTTAAGTTTTCAAACTCAAATATTAAAGTCACATATTCCATTCAGTGTGTTTCACCGCAGTTTAGCAGCCTATTCTGTGTACTCTGTACAGTTGCAGAATAATAAGAAATACTGTTAAGTTTTCAAACTCAAATATTAAAGTCACATATTCTGTGTAAGATGAAGAAGGCGGGTAAAAAGGGACGGGGAAGTGGACGTGATCCTGAAAGTTCAGGGCGCGGGTCAGGACGCGGAGAAACTGTGCCTGGTGCCAGAGCACAAGAAAGAAAGACATCCACCATACCTAGCTTCATGTCTAATTTTACAGGGCGTCGCAGGACATCACTCTCGAGGTCCGACCACTGCGAACAGGTGGTCGGTTGGATGACAGCTGATACTGCTTCCAGTCGGTTAAGCACCACCCTGTCTTCCACCAAGTCCACTCTCAGTAGCCAAGAGTCTGGTCAAAATAATCCTCACTCTGATCATCCTTCCTCCCACCATACACGGTCTGGTCAAAGAAGTGATCCCACACTGGGATATAGTGAGGAGCTCGTCTCATCACCAATCCTTCATTTGACCCTCTCTCCAAGCACGCTTGCAGAGGAACATGACATCTTGTGCCCTGATTCACAACCTCTAGAGGCTACCCAATCACAAGAAGATGACAGATGTGAACGGCATTTAAGGTCAAAGGAAGTAGTGGATGATGATGATGATGATGAGACACAGTTGCCATTAAATCAACCACTATTTCCGTCTCAAGACCTTGTTGAGGAGAATGTTATACAGTTGTCAATGACTGAGTATGTGGTGGGATCAAGACTTGAGGAGGATGATCAGAGTGAGGAAGTGGAGGAGGACTTGGTGGACGATGAGGTGACTGACCCCACCTGGGAAGGTGTAGAGCCGAGCGATGACAGCAGTCCTGAGGGTGAGCCATCTGCAGCACCGCAACAGGCTGGAAGAGGCAGTGGTGTGGCTACAGAAAGAAGGCGGACCGCACCAAACCGGCCCGCAAATGTTCCACGGAGCACCCCCTTGCGTAAATCTACCTTGCCAAGGGGTAGGTGTTCCGCGGTATGGCGTTTTTTTAAGGAAAGTGCGGACGACAAAAGAATTGTAGTTTGCAACCTGTGCCACACCAGAATGAGCCGAGGCATGAACACTAGAAACCTCACCACCACCAGCATGATCCGACACATGGCATCCAAGCACCGTAGTAAGTGGGAGGAACGCCTGGATCGCCCATCTGTGTCTGCAGGCCACACCACTGCCTCCTCTTCCCCTGTTTTCGGTGCCGGCCAATCGCCTGTCGAAGGCGCAGGCCCGCATACCTCCCGCCCTGCACCTGTAGCATCTGAAGCACCATCAGCGACCACATCCACTTCCCTGTCCCAGCACAGCGTCCAAATGTCGTTACCCCAGGCATTTGAGCGCAAGAGAAAGTACCCAGCCACCCACCCACAGGCCATAGCACTAACCTCACACCTTTCAAAATTACTGGCCATCGAAATGCTGCCATTTAGGCTTGTGGACACTGAGTCCTTCCGCAGCCTGATGGCAGCAGCTGTCCCTCGGTACGCGGTCCCCAGCCGCCACTACTTTTCCCGGTGTGCCATCCCCGCATTACACCACCATGTGTCCCGTAACATCACCCGTGCCCTGACCAACGCAGTTACTGGGAAGGTCCACTTAACGACTGACACATGGACAAGTGCTTGTGGCCAGGGACGCTACATTTCCCTGACGGCACACTGGGTGAATGTCGTGGAGGCTGGGAGCGACTCGGACCCTGGGATGGCACGGGTGCTACCCACGCCGAGGATTGCGGGCCCTACCTCCATCAGGGTTTCCACCAGCACCTACGTTATTGGCTCCTCCTCCTCCGTTTCCACCTCCGAATTCTCTACACACACCGCCACTCCCCCATCAGCCAGTAGCTGGAAGCAGTGTAGCACTGCAGTGGGGAAGCGTCAACAGGCCGTGCTGAAGCTGATCTGCCTTGGGGACAAACAGCACACGGCCTCAGAGCTGTTGCAGGGGATTAGTCACCAGACCGAGCAGTGGCTCTCGCCACTCAACCTGCAAGCAGGCATGGTTGTGTGTGATAATGGGCGTAACTTGGTGGCGGCTTTGGAGCTCGGCAAGCTCACACACGTACCATGCCTAGCGCATGTATTTAATTTAGTGGTGCAGCGATTTCTAAAAACCTACCCCAATGTGCATGATCTCTTGACCAAGGTGCGCCGCGTGTGTGCACATTTCCGTAAGTCATCAACAGCTTCAGCCGGCCTGTTGAAGCTGCAGCAGCGCTTACAATTGCCAGCTCACCGGCTGCTGTGTGACGTGAGCACGCGCTGGAACTCCACCTTCCACATGTTGGCCCGGCTTTGTGAGCAGCAGAGGGCAGTAGTGGAGTACCAGCTGTTACACGGTCGTCGCCTCTCCGTTCAACTTCCTGTAATCAGAAGTGAGGAGTGGGAATGGATGTCAGACCTGTGCGAGGTTTTACGCAATTTTGAGGAATCGACACAGATGGTGAGCGGCGATAACGCTATTATCAGTGTAACCATCCCACTTCTGTGTCTACTGAAACGCTCGCTGCTCACAATTAAAACCGACGCTTTGCATGTGGAAGAGGTGGAAATGGGGGAGGAAGAGCTTACACAAGGTGATAGCCAGAGCACCCTCACTTCGTCTTCTCAGCGACAATTGGAGGAGGCGGAGGAGGAGGAGGAGGAGGAGGAGGAAGACACGGTTGCCTCCGCTACAGAGGGTAGCCATGGAACTTTAGTTCCATCTCTTCAGCGTGGGTGGGCAGAAGAGGAGGAGGAGGAAGAGGATGAGGATATTGAGAGTCATCCTCCTGGTGAGGACAGCGAAATCTTGACTGTTGGTACTCTGGCACACATGGCTGACTTTATGTTAGGCTGCCTTTCCCGTGACCCACGCGTTGTACGCATTTTAGACAACACGGATTACTGGGTGTTCACCCTTCTGGACCCCCGCTACAAAGAGAATTTCTCATCTCTCATTCCTCCGGTGGAGAGGACAAGCAAAATGTTGCAATACCAGAAGGTTCTTGTCGAAAAATTGCTCCAAAATTTTCCATCTGACAACGCTGGCGGCAGAGTACGTGCTACCTTGGCCAACCGAGAAGGGGAGAAAAGGGGAGCACACAGCAGTTCCGAGAAAGGCAGGGCAACACTCTCCAAGGCGTGGGACACCTTCATGACACCCCGCCAGCACCCTCACCCTGATGCGCAGCCTAGTGTCACAAGGAGGGAAAAGTTTTGGAAGATGGTGAAGGAGTACGTAGCAGACCGTGTCAGCGTCCTCAATGATCCCTCTGTGCCTTACAACTACTGGGTGTCCAAGCTGGACACGTGGTATGAACTGGCACTCTACGCCTTGGAGGTGCTGGCCTGCCCTGCCGCCAGCGTTCTGTCTGAGCGGGTATTTAGTGCTGCTGGTGGCATCATAACAGATAAGCGTATCCGCCTTTCCACCGACAATGCTGATAGGTTGACACTTATAAAAATGAACAAGGCCTGGATTTCCCCTGACTTCTCCACTCCACTGGAGGAAAGCCCCGGGGGAACATAAACTCACTTTATATATGTTATTTACAATGATGGGAATACTCTGTATTCCCATTCACCCCTTCCACCCAAAAAACGGGTATATGGTTGACTCTTAATCTTCTCATCCTCCTCCTCCTCTTCCATATGCCCTGTGATATAATTTTTATATAGGGCCAGCTCACCAGTGGGCCCTGTTTGCCAATTTTTATATAGGTCAGCTCACCAGCGGGCCTTCTCATATAATGTTTTATTGGGTCAGCTCTCTAGCGGGCCCTCTCATATAATGTTTTATAGCGTCAGCTCACTAGCGGGCCTTCGCATATAATGTTTAGGATGGTCAGCTCTGCAGCAGACCCTCACCCATAATGTTTTAGATGGTCGGCTCAGCGCACGTTTCCCTCTTAATCATGGCCTCAGTTCAATAAAATCAAGGAAATTTTGGGGAGAATTTGCCTCTGTGCACGTTTCCCTCTTAATCATGGCCTCAGTTCTGAAAATCAAGGAAATTTTTGGGAGAATTTGCCTCTGCGCACGTTTCCCTCTTAATCATGGCCTCACTTCCGAAAATCAAGGAAATTTTTGGGATAATTTGCAGATGATATACAAGTAAATATACAGCAAATATTGTTTGGTAACAATTTTTCGCCTAAAGTCGTTTTTATTTTCCTTTTTGTGTGTTTTATGGTCAGTCTGTAAAAATGGCGTACTACGGGCGAAAGATCGTTCCCAGCAGCGATGTTGGAGTCCAAGATGCATCCAGACATCCTCCCTATGCTGTCCCTGAACCATTTCTGTGGTGTTTCCATAATTTTCTGCCCTTTTCCTATGGACCAGGCACCCTCCCCTCATCAGAGCAGGGGGTGCCTGGTGTAATGCTCGAGTCCTCCCATTGACTTCAATGGGGCTCGGGTGTTCGGCCGAGCACTCGAGCCTCAGGGGGTGCTCGGTCAGAGCACCCGAACACCCGAGCATTGGGGTGCTCGCTCATCACTAATACACAAGTAACATAACCCATTCCCCCTGTAAGCTCTATGTTATCAATGCAGCTTTACTTAAATTATAAGCTCTGTGGTATCGCTAATGTAGTTCACTGTCAATTGTAAGCTCTGCAGTATCACTAATGTAGTTCACTTTCAACTGTAAGCTCTGTGGCATCACTAGCCCCATGTAGCCCCATTTCAGTTGTACACTATGTGGTGTCACTTGATTCACAACATTGCCAATTTTAAAATTAAAAAAGGGTGTGGAGTGGGACAGTGGTCTGGAACGATAGTCGAAATGGGCGACTTGACTGTATTTGCCCCCCAGGCTACAATTATCCAGCACTCCCCTGCATCATTCCCCACCCATTGTAGTCTGGTAGCAGCTGGAGGGCTGCATGTAGCTTACCACTGTTAAGGGGTTAAAGGAACACTAACACCTCAAATAGGTCCTTAAGCGGAATCCACTCCCTGGACCACTCATGATTTAGGGGTTAAAAAAAGGCAAAGAAATCATGCAAAAGCTCTATTTAAATAATGGGGATTTTTAAGTATTCCTTCTGGCAAAGTTGGTTTACTCCAGACTTGCTGTTGGTTTACTCCATACTTGCTTTTGAGCCATATGTTCAAATACATCCCCCCCATTATGGTGATCTTATTAACCCTCTGAGTGCCAATGAGATATCCAAAGCATCATTTAATTCAATGATGAGCTGGACTAGTCCAGCGTGGTGTATTTGGTTTGCACCAGAATGGCTTTCCTTTACTTTTGTGCGTAAGAAACACAGATTTCTCTTTCTTGCGGTTTATGCTACGCCTCTCTCTCTCTCTATAAGACTATACAAAAACTTTAAACCTAACAATGTGTGATGTTGTAAACAGGTGTCTGATGAAACAAAACAAAGTAAAATAAAGCAGATTATGCTCTTGGCCACAAAGTCTGTTTTGTTTCAGTTCAGAATGTTGTATGCACCAAACTGCAAATCATTTTCTATTTCTGATATGATACAGTGCAGTTTCTTATACAAAGAAGCCAACATAAAACAATACCCTCGCTTTGAACGCCTGCAATGGATTAGAGACGACCTATAGCTGAACACTGCAGGAAGATGAGCACAGAAGTTTTGGAAAGTGTCCGATTTTTCTGGATTTCTTTGTCTCTCTCAGTAAAGCCCTGGGAATGTTGGCGATCTGCACGGCCCCCTCTACGCTCATCTGGTGCGTATTCACTAGGGCCTAGGAGTAAGCAAGTCCAGATCTTGTTTTTGTCACTGAATCAACTTGTTTAGACAAAAAAGTGCAAACAACAAAATGCAGAAGGCTGGAGTTAACTCGAATGGCTTCATCTCTCAGACACTTGTTTTATTTTTTTAGCATTTCTAAAGCACCAATATATAAACTACAGAGCTGTACAATGGGATGAGAACTTGTCACAAGTGTGTCTACAACAGCTCAACAGTGAAACAGACACATTTAACTCTTTGTGCCTAGGGTTTTTAGATCATCCCATTAAAAATTGACAAATTCAAAATGCACGTTGCATGGCTGTAATGATTATTACTGGGCTGCAATACTGCCCATGCAGCCAGGGGTTAGTAAATTGTCTATATGCATGCACCAGTTGCCATGAGAAGAAGTCTCAGTGTCTGTTAAGGGGCTCAATGGAATCCCAATCCCCTGCATGTAGGGCAAGAACTTTCCCTAAATTGGAGGGCCAGTTTGGCTCTAAGTTGAGTTGCATCTCACGATCTTACAGTTTCACAGTGAAACCCCTTCCAAAAACATGCACATATTAAAATCTATTACAAGACACCCTCAACCTGCTACTGAGCCCATATAAGAGGGTATCTGAAACTTGTTAAAATCTGCGCTTGAGAGAAAAAGGATGAATTTTTGATGTTAGTGTAGAGGCAGACAGGTGAAGAGCGGGAGCTAGAGTTATTTAATTTAGCACTGGGTGGCAGATAGTTTGCTTTCTGGATAGGTGTGTCTGTGGGTCTGGAGGGCAAAAGGAATGTACAAAAAAAATCAAAACAAAAAACACTTTTTGACTGATAGGTGACAGTGGCAATCAGATAGGCAGGTGATTCTTCCTTCCTACCTGAGCTGGCTAAGTGTTATAGTACTTGTGCTGTGGCTGCTCGAGCCGACCGCAGCTTCCTCCAGTGGCTCCAGCCGCATTGTCTCTTTGACGGCTTCAGCTGCATTGTCTGCTCGGCCACTTCCTGGACTCTGGGCTCCGGTCTCTTCCTCCTCTGCTGCGAATCTGTAACATTATAATGGGTGCACGTCCAAAGGCATGGACGTGCTCTCCATTTAAAGGGGCAGTGGTGCGGATGTTGACTCCTCCTCTTCCTGGGCCCAGGGTTCAAATATTGCCTTGACACTATGCTCAGTCGCCCTTTCATGGTGTCCAGTGCAGTTTGATCTGAGTATAGTGCATTACCTGATTTGTCTGACTACACGTTCTGGTGCCGACCTCTGGCTCTGTCTGACTACTCTCCTTGTGTATGACCCCGGCTTAGTCTGCTACCCTTTCTGGTGTGGACCTGCGGCTCTGGTGGACTACCTCCTCTGTGTATGACTTCTGGCCTGTCTGACTATCTGTTCTGGTGCTGACCTGTGGCTCTGTCTGACCCCCAGCTCTGTGTATGACCCTGGCTAGTCCGATAACCTATCTGGTGCAGACCTGCGGCTCTGGTTGACTATCTCCTCCATGTATGTCCCGGCTTGTCTGACTACCCACTCTGGTGTTACCTGGGGCTCTGTCCACTGCGTACCCAGCATATCAACGCTTCAGTGGATATCCTGTCTGGTGCTATCAGCGGCTGTGGCAGACTTCACCCATTAACTGGTGCCTTCAGGTACTGACCTGTAGCACAGGCTGTTCTTACTCAGGAATGTTGATTGTGCAGGTGTGGACCTGTTATCGACTGTTCAGGTGCGGACCTGTTGTAGACTGCTCCGGTGCGGACCTGAGGCTGCTGATTTCCTCCTTTGCCTATAGGGGTCCAGTTCTGTAACACTATAAAGCAGCGCAATCCTTCCTGACGTTGCCGAAGATTGCTTTGTGTACTAACTGTTGCCGAGTATTTCTTTACATTGTGTATCTTAATAAAGATTGTGTTATCTATAGTACTGGCCCAGTTCTCGTTCTTGCTATCCATAACACTAAGCCTGAGAATGTTTTATCAGTAAAGGCGGCAACGAGCTACATTCTAATGATGTTGAAGTAACAGAAGAAGGTTTAGCAGTGAGATCAACTTCTGTGTCAGACAGTGACACTGATACCCTGCCATAAAATAGAGTTCAATGTTCTATAAATCCCTCTAAGGTGTAAAAGTATATGAAAGTAGCGGAGAGGAAGTGGATTCTGCTGCTGCTGCCCTAATTATTGATGATGATTTATTTATCTGATGCAGATGAAGTAGAGAATTAAAACAATGATGATATGGCCAAACAATTAGATGTATCTGAAAGGAAAAGGCTCAATCTTCCATCTCTGAAACAAAAGCACACACCTGTTTATAAACTCTTTGAGAAATCAGCTGGAAAGTCTGGACAAAATACATGCCTAAAAATACACAATCAACAAATTCTAGGTCATCATCATCATCAGAATCACCGCTTCCAATTCCAACTCCACTCAGTTATGCTCACTATTATTGACTAAGCAGCAAGATAGGAAATCTTCATTAACCCTAGATATGAACGCTTCTGCTGTTGTTCAAAGTGCAGCACCACTGTCGACTACTACAAGGATTACACTAACCTTTAACCCCTGTTGTTGTAGTATCAGAAGTAGTTATAATAGTAGTATTAATAGTAAAAGTAGTCCCTCAGGAACTTCTCGGTCTATGAAATCTACAGTATGTATATAATTTACTCAAGATCCAAAAGCTGAACATGTTGTATCTGTTGTCTCTGTAAAGTATATGTGTGTGGGGGAAAGCTGGATCACATCTAAGCACCTCCTCACTGAGATCCCACTTGAAGCACAACCACAGCTCTGTCTGGGAGAAACACCAGTAGCACGTCAGAGGTATGACAGGTATGACAAGTAGTAGCAGTAGCAGCGCTCTCAAAAGTGAATGGGGTCAGGGAGATCAAAATAGTAGCATTATAGATGTCTCAGGGAGGGGTACAACATTTTCTTCAGTATTCCTGTTGAGTAAATGCAAAGCATGAAGGAGGAAAACTCAACCACTTCTAGTCATGTTGTTAAAACAATTAAGTTGCACAGTTCTTCATATATGTGCTGTCAACCCACATTTAGTGAAAAATGAAAAATAATCCAAATCCAAATATGGAATGGTAAACTTGCCGAAATATTGGTGGTTAACATGCTGACCTATTCTTTAAAAAATGATGTAATGTGTTGCGCCCTGCTGACTTATCCCAAGCCTCAGTTATTTTTCAAGAATGGCTGTGCCAGAGGCGTACAAGCAGGTGGTTAGTATAATTGCAAAGGGATAGAAACATCTTACGTCAAGAAAGTACACCTGACCACAGATATGTGGACAGTTGGAGGAATACAGACCAAATGACTATCATTGCTCACTTGGTATCGTTTTCATCAGTGGGCAACAGCATGTAACAGAAGCACGTCACTGCCAGTGCTGCCTCTGGTACTAGTAGTCAAGAACAGTAACAAGGTAGCCCATACCATTGGCAAACCACTTAAAGTATGCATAGCTTTGAGTGACAATCCAACAAAACCATAGGTGTGTTAAACAAACTGCAACAGGTCATAGACTAATGCCTTGTACTTCTGTCCTTAAAAGATTACTTTTCTCTTCTGACAAGGGGGTCCAATGTAATAGATGCCTTGAGAAAAGCATATATGGTGAATGTGCCCTGCTTTGCCCATGTCCTAAGTCTAACTGTTACTTGATTCCTTTCAAAACCCAAAACCATGCTAAGTAAAGTTAAACATCACCCACCAAATCTGTGCAGATTTTAGCCAGTAATATAGTGCTGGCAATGCATTACATTGTTATCAAGAATGTAACCACCTGCCCTATCACTAGTTTAAAATGGGAGTCCCTACCAGGTAGAATTGCACATTCTACATGATGGAACATTTGTATGAGTAGATAATGGCCATTAATGGTCATAGAGTGCTTAAATGGAAATCTTTGTAGGAGGCTTCTTTGTCACCTGGTCAGTGGCAGCTGATGTGTGACTTATCCGAGCTCTTGAAGCCTTTGAAGAGGCCACCTTGCTGGTTAGTTATGCTGATGTATGAATTAGTGAGATACTTCCACTGTTCTATTTACTACAGAAAAAAACTTAACAGTAAAGCCATGAGTCTTACAACAACTACAACACTGACATGGCTGAACCAGCTGGTAAATCAGATTAGCATGCTTCCAGCAGGATCCTTGTGTAGCCTCCATTAAAAGCAAATAATATTGCTGAATATGTGCCAAGGTGTGATGTAAGAACAGAACTGAGGAGTTGGATTGTGTGAAAGCATATAAAGAAATCTTTATAGATCAATTGGAATATGTATTTGTGGAGGATGAGACAGACAAACACGGCCAAAAAATCTACTAGAAAGCATAGTAACAAGGAAGGAAGCAAAATGATTATACCCTCCGAATCAGTAACAATAACACCATAACATTTTGCAGAACATGTTATTCACAGAAAACAATGAGTTTGTCTCAGGGCACTGGTGTAACATTTGTGGTGGTGGTGGTTGCACTGGTACATCTCTGTGGGACCTGCTCACAGAATATGGGTTGCTAACCGATGCATCTAAACACTGCTTATCTTCAGGATAATTATGTCCTAGACTGAAACAATGAACCACTTGAGTACTGGCAAGAAAATCAGTGTTTGTGGCCAGCAGTCATTGCGTACTGCTGTGGAAGCTCTTGATTTCCCACCAACAAGCATGCAGTCTGAGAGTTGGTTTTCAGGACAGCTGGTTTTTAATCCAATGACGTATGACATGTCTACCAAACAGCAATAATGACAGACTTACCATCAACTAATACCATACTAGAAACATACAGCACATGTATTGGTGCTAGAAGCAATGAGGAGGAACAAGAGGTATTCACACAGTTGACACAATTTTCGTTAGATGGGACCAGTGCTATGATCATTGATGAATGAATGAAAGACAAAAAGTTCAATGCTGTCCAGTCATCATAATTGGTCTCTTCCAGCACCCTGGAAATCATGTAAGTGGGAATATTTTTCCTTGGGGGCAGGGTGTGGGGCTGCAATATGCACACTGTCCAAAAAAGGTTGAGAAGGAGGGATCACAGATTGACACATATGGTCTACTTAAAGTGTTAGTAATGTCCACAAAAAAGTTTTTTGCATTTAGAAGAGCTTAAAAAGCTGAGATAAATGCAAAGAAAGTATCTCTCAAACCACAATGGTTTGAGAGATACAGGCGTTTAAAGTTTGATCTCTCCTACTGACAGCTGTAAAGCTGTCAGCAGGAGATCCGTGTCGGCCGACACGGAGGCACTTGAGCAGAACCACAATCTCATTATTTACCACAAATCCCTTCATTGGAATGGTCTCAAACGTGTTCCTGCTTTTCAAGCACTCGTTTTAGACCATTCCAATGAAGGGATTTGTGGTAAATAACGAGATCGCAGCACTTCTCAAGCGCCTCCATGTCAGCCGACACGGATCTCCTCAAGACCAAAGTATTTTATTTACACAGACTAATTTACAAACACATATACTGAAGTTTAAACAAACAATAAAGTGAGTTTTATTGCTGTGGAGCAATGTGATACACTTATATATACACACCATGCAATCTGATCTCCTAAAAAGAGGGATATCAGGGTGGGAAAGCGGGACAGGGGGATTTGGGTCTAAAAGAGGGACTGTCCTTCCTAAAGAGGGACACTTGGGAGGTATGCTACCATAGAAATCATAGGTAGAAATTGCTGTTTTGTTTTGTTTTTTTCTTTTTTTGTGGTAGTGAAGAAAGGAAATTTTATGAGAAAAATTGTGGGTTTTGCATAAAAAATCCTGCAAAAACAAAAGGGGCTTTTTAACCATAACACCTCTTGAGGCCTTTGGTGAAATTGTGAGTGGAGGTCACCCAAATATAGTTAAACATTTATATTATTCTCAGAATGGAACTAAACACTTTATAATGAACTGGGCGATCTTGAAAAGTCTTTCAAATTCACCTATATTTAGTTTTAAATACTCTATGAGGTGTTTAGCTTATGCTAATTAGCCAGTACTTTCTGGTAGGAAATGGTACTTGGGAGGGAGAGTGAAATAAAAACAGGAATTGGACAGTGTGAAGAATAGCTGCTAGACTGTACATATAAAATACGTAAACAATACATGAAGCAGATGAGATTTGGTATCATGTTAGCTGTAGAAATACAGGGGGCGAATATAGTCAAATTGATACCTTTATTGGCTAACTAAACAGATCTAGGATGCAAGGTTTCAAGAACTTAGGTCTCTTCCTCAGGCACAAAACTAGTAAGGGGAATGGAAAGTTTTAGTTATGAAGAAAGGCTAGAAAAGATAAACTTGTATACACTAGAGAAACGGCGTCTTAGAGGGGATATGATAACACTATATAAATATGTTCAGGGCCCATACAAAGGGCTCTCCAAAGACCTGTTCATTAACAGAACAGTACACAGGACAAGGGGCCACCCGCTTAGACTTGAGGAAAGGAGATTTCATCTACAACAGCGGAAGGGTTTCTTTACTGTAAGGACAATAAAGGTATGGAAATCACTGCCTGAGGAGGTGGTGCTATCAAATACATTAGATGCCTTTAAAAAGGGCCTGGATACTTAATTAAAAGAGCATAACATAGAGGGCTATGTACGTTAGTATTAAGATTAATATTTACTTAGGGCTTGTTGATCCAGGGAGAAATCTGACTGCCATTTGGAATCAAGAGGGAATCCCCCCCCATTCAAGGCAGAATTTGAAATTGCTGTATTGAGGGGTTTTTTTTTTGCCTTCTTTTGGATCAAGAGTGGTAAACAGGAATAGGAAAAGGGTTGAACTAGATGGACGCAAGTCTTTTTTTTTCAACCTAAATTACTATTACTATTACTATGTTACTATGTTATACAGATAAATATGAAAACATCTCTTATATACAAGAACACATTGCATTGTTTAGAATGGAAATCAGTTAAGAAAGCTCAGTCCAGACTCAGGTTCTTTGATCAGTCAATGGTAGAGGAGAGTGCTGTAAATTGCAGTCCTCCTCTGAGGGATCCATGGTATTTACTATCCCAGTGGGACTGTTGTAAAGGTTAATCCACAATGTGCCAATGTGACAGGAATTCTATGTCTCTATTCAAACCATAATTCAATACTTGGATCATTAGTTTAACCTCCCATATTTTCTCTCTCTCTCTCTCTGAAGCAAACACAGAATATTCTCCTTTAGCTAAAAACAGAAAAAATAGATCTTGAAACAATGGCATTTAATCAAATTCACATGAAAAATAAAAGTATAAAAATATAACAGTGTAATACTGTGATAACCAGAACAAACAATATCAGATGGCTTTTGTTCCAGGTCTTTATCTGGTAACTGAAAACGAGAACAACGAAAGGTGTAATGAACTTTATTTCATTAATAATAAAAAAAGAGGGGAGTATCCCGAAGTGTCTGTCAGAGAAAAGAGATAATCTAGCATTCCCTGTCTCAGTGGGTTCCATACAACTCAGGGGTGTTGAGTCTCCTTCTCCCAAAGGCCCCTCGATCTTTAGGAAGCCTTTCCTTGCTGTCAGAAGCTGGGATTGGAACAGCAAAATGGATTTCATATATGACTTAGAAGGGCTCCCCATTCTAAGTGAGACTTTCCAAGTGAAGTGGACTTCAGGACTTGAACAGGATTTGGGGCAGGAGTTGGTTAAAAGAACAGTCAGGATCCACTGGAGAAGATCACCTCACATCTGAGTACTCTGCAGTCCTCTTAAAGAGCCAGCTTCCAAACTCACCAACAACCTCTGGAGTTTAATACAAAACAAAGCACTCTTAGCACTTGGACTGTCTGGGACATTATAGGACTCAACGTGTCAAAATGAACAATCATCTCATGCGATTCTGTTAAGGACTCAATGGATTTACAGGGATGTTGGAGCAGAGGTGGGAAGTGGGACTGAAGATAAACAACACTCCCTGCAGAAACACCTGCTTCCAAGGACTCGTTTGTTTTTGCTTCTCCCTTCTACCTGCTCTGTTACCTCACAATGCAGCCTGCCCTTTTACTGCTATATTTAACTCTGCTCTTATACGGCAAAATCCAGCACTCTATTTAATTGCCTTCTTCCACCAAAATCATATTTCCCCGTCCCTACTCTCATCAAATCCTTTTTGCAACCACACCCTATATCTATTGCTCAGACGGACCCATCCTTCCACCCCAGCCCACAGCAGACACAAATCACATTCCCACCTACTGGCTGTATGTGCTATTCTCCTCCTTGTCGCTGGTGACATCTCCCCAAACCCAGGCCCCAATCATATCCCCATATGCCACCGCCCACAGCCACTCTCCTCCCCATCCCACAGAGGACCTAATTTTTCTAACCTCATCCCCATCCCAACCCTCCCACTTCCTGCCCAGCCCTTCTCCTGTGGTCTACTGAATGTCCGTTCCCTCACTAACAAATCTACTCTCATACGTGACCTTTTCTGCTCACAAGCACTCCAGCTTCTTGCTCTTACTGAGTCCTGGCTCCCCCAACATGATTCAGCCGTGGAGGCTGCAGTCTCACATGGAGGCCTGTACTTCTCACACACATCACGCACAGTGGGCAGAGGTGGTGGAACAGGTGTACTGCTTGCCTCCTCATGTCGCTTTCAGCTGATACCTGTTTCCCCATCCTTCTCCACTAACTACTTTGAGGTACATGGTATCCAATTATTCCACCCTGTAGCAATGCGTGTTGCAGTAGTATACAGACCTCCCACATTCCTTCTGTCATACTTGAGGACTTCAGCTGTCACATTGATTATCCTTCCCTCTCCTGGGCCTCATGCCTGCTTCAACTAACCTCGTCTTTCACCCTTCAACAATGGACCGACTCTAGACAACACAAAGAAGGTTGACTTGGTTTTCACATAGAACTGCTCATTAATAGACTTTTATGTTTCTCCGTTCCCACCCTCCGACCACCATCTCATAACCTTCTCTACAACCCATTCCCTCACTCCGCCACCAACTACGGCCCCGTACTACACCCGCAGCCTTCGCTCACTAGACACATCTGCCTTATCTTCTGCAATGCACTCAAACCTCTCCACCTTCAGCACTCTTTCTGAACCTGACAGACTTATAGAATACTACAACAACCTCCTCTCCTCATCACTTAATCTGTATGCCCCCCTCCAGGCCCGCCACAAACACCCCTCAAACCCACACCCTTGGCTCAACTTACAAACACAATTTCTCCGCTCCTGTACCCGCACCTCTGAACGCCTGTGGAGGAAGTCCCGCTCTCACGCTGACTTTATACACTACAATTTCCACCTGTCCTGCTTCAGCACTGCTTTATCCTCTGCCAAACAACACTACTACAACTCACTAATCAGTACTCACAAATCTAACCCACGGCACCTCTTCTGTATCTTCAATTCTCTCCTTAGACCCTCCCCTCCATCATTTATTCTCCCCTCTCTAACCCCTCTAGCCTTTGCAGAGTTCTTCACACAAAAGATTAACATAATACATCAAACAATCCCACGCTTTCAGTCTTCACAATTGTATCTTCCTGATCCTCCATCCTACTTATTTGATTCCTTTACTTCATTCACAGAATCAGAGGTCTATCTTTTGCTGTCCATGTCATCACTCACCACCTGCTCCCTTGATCCTATACCATCCCACCTCCTCAATCCTCTGTCATGCACGTTAGTTTCCATGCTAACGCATGTATTCAACTCCTCCCTACCCTCTGGTATCTTCTCCTCGTCATTCAAACATTCAATAGTATCTCTGATCCTCAAGAAAAGTTAATTAGACCCCACCTCCCCATCCAAAAAGTCCCTCTTGACTTTTGCCTCTAAGCTCCTTAAATGCCTAGCCTACTCTCTTCTAATTACCTTCCTCAACTCCCGTAACACTCTGGACCCTCTGCAGTCTGGCTTTCGGCCCACTTTCTCTACAGAAACTGCTCTTATCAAAGTAACAAACAATCTCCACATTGCAAAATCCAATGGCCATTTCTCTATTCTTATCCTCCTAGACCTATCAGCAGCATTCGACACAGTCGACCATACCCTTCTCTCCCAGTTCTCCAATCACCTGGCATCTGTGGCCTGGCACATTCCTGGCTTCTATCCTATCTCTCTCACCGGTCTTTCTCTGTATCATACACCTCCTCACCTCCAAACCCCCTCTCAGTCGGAGCACCCCAAGGCTCTGTTCTGGGACCTCTTCTCTTTTCTCTGTATACACTCTCCCTGGGGCAACTGATAAAATCCTTTGGCTTTAACTATCATCTTTATGCAGACAATATGCAAATATATCTCAAGGCTCTCCATCATTTGTCCCCGCCTTATATTTTATCTTTGATATCCCGCCATTACTGTACTATCCCTTTAAACGACAAATGAATGGCATGGAACACACAATTTCTGAAACATGAACAGCACATATATCTTATGACTTCAAATATATTCCTTCATTTTGTTCATTCATTCACTCTGACACCTCCATTCATAACAAGTATTACACTTACCTTGATATTGGAAGTGTGTCCTCAACGGTCTGAGTTTCTTGTATCTTCCTTCAAAAGCCAAGTAAGCATTACAACAAATCCTAAAACCCCGTTACCACCATCCCCACCGCTGCGTATACAAAGTAACCCCACCTCCCCTTAATCCTATGTGGGCTGTTGCCTGATCTAGTATGTGAAAAAAATTGACTTGAAATTGGTTTTTAAATCACCATTCCTGTTCAAATTAATTCCCACATTCTCATTGGATAAGATTGTGTGGTTATTCAGCACATGAAATGTCCTGCCTTAACCTCACCTCCCAGCCAATCAGAATCTAGGTGGAGGGGTGATGGATGCACAGAACATCATGTCATATTTATATTATTACTCTTTCAGTCAATATACAGCTAATGCAGTGCTATAATTTCTATATATCTTTATTTGTATATAAAAATAATAGAAGTAGCCAATCATCACTCCGGCTGTTGGAGACTACAATATCCAACATTCTTATGGCTGGTTGTTGATGAGTGGAGTTGTAACATCTAACAGCTGCCAGAGATGATCCCATTCCTGTGTTGGTCTATGAATTCTCTCTCTAGCTTCAAATCTCTGATGCATTTCAGTAATGAGGCAAGCAAGTGGCATGAATTGCTTGTTTCATTTTTTTTAAGTCAGAATGTTTCTAAACAAACAATGCTTTATCATGTGGAATTATGTGGTCAGATGTTCCTCCTGACTTCAGGCCAATAACAGAAAGTTCCTCAATAATAGTTCTGTGAGCACACGAGCTCGGAGATGACCGGAGCCTGGGTCTGAGATATGAAATGCAACCAGAAACAACCTTAACCCTTGGAGTGCTTTGCAATATGTTGGAAAGCTTTCTGGCACCGCAAGGGTTAAAGTGGACTTGTTCCAAGTACTACCGATGACTGCACCACTATCAACAAATGGCACGGAGGCAACCATTAATAAAACATATTCGCTTCACTTCCAAAGATATTAAAATACATGCTAAAACTTCAGACTTATGGAAAGCAGTCACATGTAGTGCAAGACTACTCACTCCACGCGTTTCGCGTATAGCGTGTCTGTCTGTCCCTTACTTTGATCGTAAGGGACAGACAGGCTGAGGAAAGACACAAAGGCAGTACTGCCTCTTTCATTCACAATGCCGGTACAAGTGATCGCTGCTGCAGCGATCACATGACCTGGCACTAGTGAAAGTGGCTGAGACTGAAAGCTCCGGTGCCGGAGCACTTAGTCTCAGCCTGGAATTAATGATAGCAGCGTGCACAGCGTGCTGTCATTTAACCCAGGACCATCATGGGTCGTTAAGGCAAAACAACCCATGACGGTCCTGGACCGTCATGGGTCATTAAGTGGTTAATATGAACACATTTCTATCTCTTTAACTACATTTAGTTATTGGAAAGACACAGGTAAGGAGCGCTACACGGACTCACCAAGGCTCGATAGACCCAAAGAGGAAACTTCCATTCTCTTAAAATTCCGCTTTATTGAAGTCATCTTTTAAAAGCATTTCAGAGTAGACATGGAGGATCATAAAGTGTCACAGAATATCAAAGGTGATGATCCGCCTAACATGTTTTGTGGGAAAATCCCACTTAGTCATAGCCATAGCCATAGCCCGGACCAGGTTCTCCTCCTGTCAGCTTACAGCTGACATCATGGAAAAGGGAGGGGGTGAGGACTTTAAAATGTTCTATCTCTCAAACCATAACGGTTTGAGAGATAGGACTTGCACCAATCAATTTCTTTTTGGATTATCTACAATATTACTTTTTATTCATGTAAGACATTACTAACCCTTTAATCTCATGGGTGATAGCAATGCGTTGAAGACCTCTGTAGCATTTACGGGGTTAAACGTCCTGTCTAAATAAATGGAATTGGTTATTTCTTTCTAAATGTGTTGATTGAGAATTGCTCAGTGGCTATCCTGACAGGTATGCATTTCAGTGTATGACACTGTAGTATATCTACCAGGGGATACACTCTGCCAGAATTAGACTTTAAAGGGGAACTATCACCCCAAATAAAGTCCCCCAATTATTAGCCATGTAGCGATTAGCTTACCATTAGTAATACTATCCAGCCTAATTACCGCGTTAGTCAGAAATCCTACTTCTGCCGAGACTGACGGCCAGGCAACAGCACTTTAGAGGCATCTGTGTGCCTGTGCTGTCAGTCCCTTCTAGTAACATTAACCCCTTAGTGACCGGCTGCGCGTGCACGCGGACGGCACTTAACGCCCGCCAAACATTTTTTTTTTTCATTTTATTGAATGACTTCAGGGACGTACATGTACATCCTCTGTCCACCTGGGACATCCACTCAGGATGTACATGAATGTCCTCGGGTGGTAAGGGGTTAAGTACCATGCAACGCCTCCTGGAGAAGACCGGGACTGACAGCGCGGGATGCAAATGTTTGTAAGCAAAGATATCTGCACTGTTGCCTGGCTGTCCGTCTTAAAGGGATAGTAATACTTCGTTTTAACTTTATTTTATTTTGTAGGCATTAAAAAAACATGAAGAACAATATAAGTCTTATCTCTCTAACCTTTATGGTTTGAGAGATATTCACAAGCAAAGTTCCCCCTCCCGTCCCTTTTACCTAGTGTAAGCCATCTCTTCTCAGATGTGGAATCCAGTCCATAGACCAGACAGATAACAGCAGGGGACAATCTTCTTCCTATGAGAACAATGAAAGCCCTGCCCCCCTTGACAAGTTTTTCAGGTTTTTCCCTTATCTTAATTGAAGATTGTCCCTCTCTGCAGTCTACCTGGGCACCTCCCTTCTGCTCTGGCTGAACAGTGTTACATCAGTAAAAGGGGCGGGAGGGGGACACTTTGTCATTCAATTACTCTGGAACTACAACTCTGACAGAATTGAAATAACACTCTCCAAAGTCCAAATACTATGATGATTAATTAGAGCTGCTTTTATTATGAAACATTACTATCCCTTTAAATGCCAGCAAGCTTTTTATTTAGCTCTGAATGTTTTTTGTACATTCACCCCTGTGTGTAACAGACAAGTGCACAGTGTAGTTTTGCTGTGAACGGTGGAGGTTCAACATTTGACCCTCCCTCTGCTAATGACATTTAAAGTTATATGAAGGTGAAAAGTTTTACACATAAGAATTCCTTCCCAGCAGAATGTAATGAATACATTGAATCTAGACGTTCTATGCACAGTAAATAAATAAACCTAATTCAATTTGTAAGGAAAATATGAATACCTCTTCAATTATTTATATTAACACCGATATCAGTTTACTTTAAAGATGATGCCCGTTGATCCTTTGACCTCATGGATGTATGTGCGCATCCTGCTGACAGCCTGCATTAAGTTCCAGTGATATAAAAAAGATGGAAAACACAATTTAACTCCTTGAAGACCAGAAGGGTTTGCAACAGATTGCTTTGTAATCTGTGTTGTATATCCCTCTGGTTTTCAATGGTTTAATAAAACAGTTAAAGGGACAGTAACATTTAATATGCAGAAAAATATACATTGTAGGGCTTATTCTTCTGAGTAAAACAAGGGTACTCTCACTGCTGAGAGGTATTCTAGTTATTGCAGGTCAAACGTTAATATTTTAGGTGCAGTATCTCAATGGCCTGAAATCGTACAGTGGCGCTGTTGATATACCATCCTATGGACAGCTCTGGTCAATTGACCATAATCTTCCATAGGATGGTGTAGCAACAGCGCCACTGTAACATTTCAGGCCATTGAGATACTGCACCTGAAAAATGTCAAGTTAGAGCTGCATTCTATTCTACTGAATAGAACACCTCTCAGCAGTGGGAGTTCACTTGCTGTATTCAGGAGGATACATCTTACAATATAAATTTTAATATATAGTAAGTGTTACTATCTTTTTAAAGTAAAAATTTGAAAGTGATAGTAATGTCCCAAAATTATTTTATTTTGTATTGTAGATGAAATAAAAATAAATTACTTGCAGCAAACCTCCTCTCTCAAACCACCATGGTTTGAGATATATTTGCATTGAAAGTTCCCCCCTCCCTCCCCTTCTTCTGACGTCCCAATCATGGGACCAGCTGGTAGCTCTGCAGTAGAGCCGAAATTGTGTTAAAGAACTACTTCAATTGAACGGTCTACAAAGTGTGTCTAGTTTGCAAACAAACTTTTTAGTTCTCTGCTAAAGAGCCTCCTCGAGTCCGCCAACTTGAATCTCCTGCTGTCAGCTTTACAGCTGATATCAGGAACAGGGAAGTGTGTGTGTGTGGGGGGGATTTCAATGCGAATATCTCTCAAACCATAGAGGTTTAAGAGATGAGGTTTGCAGTCCATAGACTAGACAGATAACAGCAGGGGACAATCTTCTTCCTATGAGAACAATGAAAGCCCTGCCCCCCTTGACAAGTTTTTCAGGTTTTTCCCTTATCTTAATTGAAGATTGTCCCTCTCTGCAATCTACCTGGGCACCTCCCTTCTGATCTGGCTGAGCAGTGTTACATCAGTAAAAGGGGCGGGAGGGGGATACTTTATCATTCAATTACTCTTGTACTCAACTCTGATAGTAATGAAATAACACTCTCCAAAGTCCAAATACTATGATGATTAATTGGAGCTGCTTTTATTATGAAACATTACTGTCCCTTTAAGGGGACACAATACTCTATACTTTGCCCAGGGCCCTGCAGCAGCTTATAATAGCCCTTTCTATGAGCTATGACTGCTCTGATTGACCACCTTATTCTTATTCATTGTGATCCATTTGCTACATATCAGTACTGATTTAATATGATATATTTACACATAGAAACATAGAATTTGACGTCAGATAAGAACCATTCGGCCCATCTAGTCTGCCCGTTTTCCTACTGTAAAAACCTCAAACCCTATTTGGTCCTTGGTCTTTTCTTAAGTTAAGGACAGCCTTATGCCTATCCCATGCATGCTTAAATTCTGTCACTGTATTAACTTCTACCACTTCTGCTGGTGAAGTCAAACTTTCTTACATTTCATCTAAACCTGTGTCCCTCTAGGTTTAGACTATGGCCTCTTGTCCTAACAGTTTTACTCCTGTCACAGTTTGTAAGAACAATCAGACAAGTTAGTAAGGTAAAATCAGCTTTATTAAGAATAATAAAGTGCACAAGGTCACCCTTCACAGGTCCGGACAGTACCGTGGCACTTCCCAAATCTGACACAGGTCAGGGTACAGGAAAATAGCAAACAACAACAGAAATATATATAGGCTTGATCAGATGACAGGAACCGGGAACAAAACCTCAGAAGTACCAAACCAAGGCAGTGGGCCCAACTAGCAGATGGTAGGTGACTGCAGGGCAGAATCCCTAGAAGGCTAGGGATAGAGTAGCGACTAGCCGGGACACTGGAGAGTGACCTGGTCTAGAAAGCACGGGTGACTGGGGCAACACTGACAGGCAATGGCCAGGCACTAGTCCCAGGAGACTAGGGTAACTGGAGGCAACACCGACAGGCTCTGGCAAGGTACTAGTCCCAGGAGACTAGGGTAATCAGAGGCCACACTGACAAGCACAGGTAAGGCACTAGTCTCAGGAGACTAGGGGAACCGAAGGCAACGCTGACAAGCACTGACAAGGCACTAGTCTCAGGTGACTAGGGAACGGAAGGCAACACTGACAAGCACTGGCAAGGCACTAGTCTCAGGAGACTAGGGTAATCACAGGCAACACTGACGAGCACTGGCTAGGCACTAGTCTCAGGAGACTAGGATAACAGGAGGCAACCAATCGGATAGTTGGCCACAGCCAAGATCGGTACACAGAGCAGTAGTCAGCCACAGCCAGGATCGGTACACAGAGCAGTAGTCAGTCACGGCCAGGATCGGTACACAGAGCGGTAGTCAGTCACGGCCAGGATCGGTACACAGAGCGGTAGTCAGTCACAACCAGGATTGGTACACAGAGCGGAGTAAGCCAAGCTGAGATCAGTACACAGAGAGTTAGTCAGCCAGTCCGGGTCAGCAATGGAATCACAGTCAGTGGAGACAGGAGCAAGGTCAAGCAAAACCGGGTCATACACGGTGCAGGAATCAACAGCAAAACAAACGCCAGATACAGGAACACTACGAAAGGGCGCCAAAGTAATGACAGGACTGAGTTTAAAAAGGCTAACACTGGGCGGGGCAGAACCCAGAGGCCAATAAGAACCCAGAAGGACTAGAGAAGGAAGTAGCAATGTCGCTAGCACAGAAGATCATGGGCACCGTGATAACTCCTTTGAAATATACTTCCCTCCTGCACTTTGTTGAATCCCTTCATCTAGTTGAATGTTCCTATCATATCCCCTCTCTTTCTTCTCTCCTCCAAGCTATACATGTTCGGATCCTTTAGTCTATCCTGATATTTCTTTTCCTGTAGACCAGTCACCATTTTAGTAGTATACATATGTACTTAAGCAGGGCTTGGGCATACAACATATACTGATAAAGGGTTAATACAGGTACTTGCATGATCCTCACTGATGAAGCTCAATAAAGACCGAAACTTTAGTATGGGGTTTTTCTATTTTTCTTGTACAGAGAAGATTTGCCTGACGTGTCAGTTCTAGACCATCTGTGGGATGGATCAGACTGATACGAATATAGAAATGTATTCTTTATAATGGCACAAAGAATAAAAAACATGAACTAGCAGGTCCAGGGAAGACACTATCCCCCAGGACAAATTACTATGTGTTTTTGTCGTTTTCTTTGTGCACTCTTTAACTCCTTAAGAACTCATGACGTGCCTGAACCGTCATGGGAAAACTTCTCTAAAGGACCGGTAATGGCACGTCATGGATTTCAGGTCACTTTTAAAACATTGCATGCATAATGGCGTGCGGCTACACGCCGCATTTAGCATGACAATGTGATCAAAAGGGCGATATGAGAATCTAGCCCTGCATCAACAGCGTGAGATTCTTATGTCACAGCCTTAAGCATCGCATTTATCATGTTAGTAGTGGAAAGGTGCCTTGTCTGACAGAGGACGCTTTTAGTATAGTGCGGTAAAAACAAAGCAGTCACCTTTAAAGTAAACATTGTGTCTTCTTAAAGTATATGAAAGACACACAAACATTTATCATAGCGTTGCACTTTAAAGCCATAACTAGAGCAAATGACACACTTAGTCTTATTATATACATATATGGGGCAGCGGTAGGATGATGGCTTACCTTCATGCATATATTAATCTGGGCAAGCCTCTGTCATGTATGTGCAGACACACTGAAACGGCAGCAGATCCATTTGATCTGTTGCCCAGAATCTCCCCGGAAGCTACTGCTTTAGCATCCTTCTGTCAGACAAGGCACCTTTCCACTACTAACATAATAAATGCAACATTTAAAGCCGTGACATGAGAATCTCACGCTGTTGATGCAGGGAGAGATTCTTATGTTGCCTTTTTGATTACGTTGACATGCTGAATGCGGAGTGTAGCTGCACAATATTATGAATGCAAAGTTTTAAAAGTATACCATGGATTTCAGGGCTCCTTGCACGGCTGCATGCCATTTGGGGAGCCTTGAATCCGACACAGCAAAAAAAAAAATGCTCCGTGGTCCTTAAGTGCCAGCCACGCGTGTGCGAGGCCAGTCCTAAGGGGTTAACTCTCTCTTGTTTTTATATACATGTATACACACATGTACATAACTATTAGGAGGGTTGATTTTAAGATAGTTATTTTATAACAGGAAAAATAGGGGAGTTTGTTTAGAACATATCCCATAGTACTTCTGCATTTTCTTGGGCGTCAGCACAATTTTAATTCATCATTTATAATCATGCTCTGTTTACTATGGGAATTAACCCTTTGAGTGCCAAAGGGGTACGCAATGCTTTCCCCTCTGGCACTCAAAGGGTTAAATGAGAAGCAAGACATGTTTCCGGGATTTTTATTTGTGTCTCGGCCTGGCACATAAACCTTTCATGTTCAAAGAGAATATATTTTTTCCCCTATTTTTGTTTCATTCATAGTGAGTGCTAAGTTCAGTTTATTTTTCATCAGTTAGTTAACCCAGGGATGACTGGGAAGGGGGGTGGGGTTAATAAAAGAATTCTACACATAGGGCCATTTGCACAATGAAAGATCTCCAAAACAAGGCATGTCTCCACTCAAGGGGTTAAAAGCCCAGTTTAATCAATGGAGATTTTTATTTGACACTTTTTTTTGGGAATTGGCTGGATACACCCCCTTATCCACCAATAGCCAAAGAGAAAGGGTGAACAATAGTGTTGAGCGAGCATGCTCGGCCGATGCTCGGATCGGCTCGAGCATCGCTCTGCTCGGCACATGGCGGTACTCGTACGAGTACCGCATGTGCTTGCCCGCCATGTTCGGGTCTCCTCCCCGCACGTTTTGCGGCTGCTGCGCAGCCAATAAACGTGCAGGGAGGCTCTGACATCGGTGTAATGCCAGCAGCCATGTTGGCTGCTGGCATTACACTGATTGGCTGGCCAGAACCCGTGGTCGGGTGCTGTATAGCACCTGACCATCGAGTTCGGCTCAGTCTGAGCCAGGGAGAGCTGAGGATAGGAAGGGAAAGGCAGTGTAGGGAGGAAAAAAAAAAATTGTGAAAAAAAAGAACCAAAAGTCCTTTTTAGGACTACTGTGTGTGGGGGCAGCAGGTTATTTTGTGTGCGGGGAAAAAAACAAAAAAAAAAAAAAAAAAAATATTCTGTTTAGTGTGAAAAGTTGCAGATTAGAGCACATTCTGTTTAGTGTGCACAGTTGCAGATTAGAGCACATTCTGTTTAGTGTGCAAAGTTGCAGATTAGAGCACATTCTGTTTAGTGTGCAAAGTTGCAGATTAGAGCACATTCTGTTTAGTGTGCAAAGTTGCAGATTAGAGCACATTCTGTTAAGTCTTCAAACTAAAATATCAAAGTCACATATTCCATTCAGTGTGCGTCGCCGCAGTTTAGCAGCACATTCTGTGTACTGTGCAGAGTTGCAGAATAGGAAGAAATACTGTTAAGTCTTCAAACTAAAATATCAAAGTCACATATTCCATTCAGTGTGCTTCGCCGCAGTTTAGCAGCCTATTCTGTGTACTGTGCAGAGTTGCAGAATAGGAAGAAATACTGTTAAGTCTTCAAACTAAAATATCAAAGTCACATATTCCATTCAGTGTGCTTCGCCGCAGTTTAGCAGCCTATTCTGTGTACTGTGCAGAGTTGCAGAATAGGAAGAAATACTGTTAAGTCTTCAAACTAAAATATCAAAGTCACATATTCCATTCAGTGTGCTTCGACGCAGTTTAGCAGCCTATTCTGTGTACTGTGCAGAGTTGCAGAATAGGAAGAAATACTGTTAAGTCTTCAAACTAAAATATCAAAGTCACATATTCCATTCAGTGTGTTTCACCGCCGTTTAGCAGCCTATTCTGTGTACTCTGTACAGTTGCAGAATAATAAGAAATACTGTTAAGTTTTCAAACTCAAATATTAAAGTCACATATTCCATTCAGTGTGTTTCACCGCCGTTTAGCAGCCTATTCTGTGTACTCTGCACAGTTGCAGAATAGGAAGAAATACTGTTAAGTTTTCAAACGCAAATATTAAAGTCACATATTCCATTCAGTGTGTATCACCGCCGTTTAGCAGCCTATTCTGTGTACTCTGTACAGTTGCAGAATAATAAGAAATACTGTTAAGTTTTCAAACTCAAATATTAAAGTCACATATTCCATTCAGTGTGTATCACCGCCGTTTAGCAGCCTATTCTGTGTACTCTGTACAGTTGCAGAATAATAAGAAATACTGTTAAGTTTTCAAACTCAAATATTAAAGTCACATATTCCATTCAGTGTGTATCACCGCCGTTTAGCAGCCTATTCTGTGTACTCTGCAGAGTTGCAGAATAGGAAGAAATACTGTTAAGTTTTCAAACTCAAATATTAAAGTCACATATTCCATTCAGTGTGTATCACCGCCGTTTAGCAGCCTATTCTGTGTACTCTGTACAGTTGCAGAATAATAAGAAATACTGTTAAGTTTTCAAACTCAAATATTAAAGTCACATATTCCATTCAGTGTGTATCACTGCCGTTTAGCAGCCTATTCTGTGTACTCTGTACAGTTGCAGAATAATAAGAAATACTGTTAAGTTTTCAAACTCAAATATTAAAGTCACATATTCCATTCAGTGTGTATCACCGCCGTTTAGCAGCCTATTCTGTGTACTCTGTACAGTTGCAGAATAATAAGAAATACTGTTAAGTTTTCAAACTCAAATATTAAAGTCACATATTCCATTCAGTGTGTATCACCGCCGTTTAGCAGCCTATTCTGTGTACTCTGTACAGTTGCAGAATAATAAGAAATACTGTTAAGTTTTCAAACTCAAATATTAAAGTCACATATTCCATTCAGTGTGTTTCACCGCCGTTTAACAGCCTATTCTGTGTACTCTGTACAGTTGCAGAATAATAAGAAATACTGTTAAGTTTTCAAACTCAAATATTAAAGTCACATATTCTGTGTAAGATGAAGAAGGCGGGTAAAAAGGGACGGGGAAGTGGACGTGATCCTGAAAGTTCAGGGCGCGGGTCAGGACGCGGAGAAACTGTGCCTGGTGCCAGAGCACAAGAAAGAAAGACATCCACCATACCTAGCTTCATGTGTAATTTTACAGGGCGTCGCAGGACATCACTCTCGAGGTCCGACCACTGCGAACAGGTGGTCGGTTGGATGACAGCTGATACTGCTTCCAGTCGGTTAAGCACCACCCTGTCTTCCACCAAGTCCACTCTCAGTAGCCAAGAGTCTGGTCAACATAATCCTCACTCTGATCATCCTTCCTCCCACCATACACGGTCTGGTCAAAGAAGTGATCCCACACTGGGATATAGTGAGGAGCTCGTCTCATCACCAATCCTTCATTTGACCCTCTCTCCAAGCACGCTTGCAGAGGAACATGACATCTTGTGCCCTGATTCACAACCTCTAGAGGCTACCCAATCACAAGAAGATGACAGATGTGAACGGCATTTAAGGTCAAAGGAAGTAGTGGATGATGATGATGATGATGAGACACAGTTGCCATTAAATCAACCACTATTTCCGTCTCAAGACCTTGTTGAGGAGAATGTTATACAGTTGTCAATGACTGAGTATGTGGTGGGATCAAGACTTGAGGAGGATGATCAGAGTGAGGAAGTGGAGGAGGACTTGGTGGACGATGAGGTGACTGACCCCACCTGGGAAGGTGTAGAGCCGAGCGATGACAGCAGTCCTGAGGGTGAGCCATCTGCAGCACCGCAACAGGCTGGAAGAGGCAGTGGTGTGGCTACAGAAAGAAGGCGGACCGCACCAAACCGGCCCGCAAATGTTCCACGGAGCACCCCCTTGCGTAAATCTACCTTGCCAAGGGGTAGGTGTTCCGCGATATGGCGTTTTTTTAAGGAAAGTGCGGACGACAAAAGAATTGTAGTTTGCAACCTGTGCCACACCAGAATGAGCCGAGGCATGAACACTAGAAACCTCACCACCACCAGCATGATCCGACACATGGCATCCAAGCACCGTAGTAAGTGGGAGGAACGCCTGGATCGCCCATCTGTGTCTGCAGGCCACACCACTGCCTCCTCTTCCCCTGTTTTCGGTGCCGGCCAATCGCCTGTCGAAGGCGCAGGCCCGCATACCTCCCGCCCTGCACCTGTAGCATCTGAAGCACCATCAGCGACCACATCCACTTCCCTGTCCCAGCGCAGCGTCCAAATGTCGTTACCCCAGGCATTTGAGCGCAAGAGAAAGTACCCAGCCACCCACCCACAGGCCATAGCACTAACCTCACACCTTTCCAAATTACTGGCCATCGAAATGCTGCCATTTAGGCTTGTGGACACTGAGTCCTTCCGCAGCCTGATGGCAGCAGCTGTCCCTCGGTACGCGGTCCCCAGCTGCCACTACTTTTCCCGGTGTGCCATCCCCGCATTACACCACCATGTGTCCCGTAACATCACCCGTGCCCTGACCAACGCAGTTACTGGGAAGGTCCACTTAACGACTGACACATGGACAAGTGCTTGTGGCCAGGGACGCTACATTTCCCTGACGGCACACTGGGTGAATGTCGTGGAGGCTGGGAGCGACTCGGACCCTGGGATGGCACGGGTGCTACCCACGCCGAGGATTGCGGGCCCTACCTCCATCAGGGTTTCCACCAGCACCTACGTTATTGGCTCCTCCTCCTCCGTTTCCACCTCCGAATTCTCTACACACAGCGCCACTCCCCCATCAGCCAGTAGCTGGAAGCAGTGTAGCACTGCAGTGGGGAAGCGTCAACAGGCCGTGCTGAAGCTGATCTGCCTTGGGGACAAACAGCACACGGCCTCAGAGCTGTTGCAGGGGATTAGTCACCAGACCGAGCAGTGGCTCTCGCCACTCAACCTGCAACCAGGCATGGTTGTGTGTGATAATGGGCGTAACTTGGTGGCGGCTTTGGAGCTCGGCAAGCTCACACACGTACCATGCCTAGCGCATGTATTTAATTTAGTGGTGCAGCGATTTCTAAAAACCTACCCCAATGTGCATGATCTCTTGACCAAGGTGCGCCGCGTGTGTGCACATTTCCGTAAGTCATCAACAGCTTCAGCCGGCCTGTTGAAGCTGCAGCAGCGCTTACAATTGCCAGCTCACCGGCTGCTGTGTGACGTGAGCACGCGCTGGAACTCCACCTTCCACATGTTGGCCCGGCTTTGTGAGCAGCAGAGGGCAGTAGTGGAGTACCAGCTGTTACACGGTCGTCGCCTCTCCGTTCAACTTCCTGTAATCAGAAGTGAGGAGTGGGAATGGATGTCAGACCTCTGCGAGGTTTTACGCAATTTTGAGGAATCGACACAGATGGTGAGCGGCGATAACGCTATTATCAGTGTAACCATCCCACTTCTGTGTCTACTGAAACGCTCGCTGCTCACAATTAAAACTGACGCTTTGCATGTGGAAGAGGTGGAAATGCGGGAGGAAGAGCTTACACAAGGTGATAGCCAGAGCACCCTCACTTCGTCTTCTCAGCGACAATTGGAGGAGGCGGAGGAGGAGGAGGAGGAAGACACGGTTGCCTCCGCTACAGAGGGTAGCCATGGAACTTTAGTTCCATCTCTTCAGCGTGGGTGGGCAGAAGAGGAGGAAGAGGATGAGGATATTGAGAGTCATCCTCCTGGTGAGGACAGCAAAATCTTGACTGTTGGTACTCTGGCACACATGGCTGACTTTATGTTAGGCTGCCTTTCCCGTGACCCACGCGTTGTACGCATTTTAGACAACACGGATTACTGGGTGTTCACCCTTCTGGACCCCCGCTACAAAGAGAATTTCTCATCTCTCATTCCTCCGGTGGAGAGGACAAGCAAAATGTTGCAATACCAGAAGGTTCTTGTCGAAAAATTGCTCCAAAATTTTCCATCTGACAACGCTGGCGGCAGAGTACGTGCTACCTTGGCCAACCGAGAAGGGGAGAAAAGGGGAGCACACAGCAGTTCCGAGAAAGGCAGGGCAACACTCTCCAAGGCGTGGGACACCTTCATGACACCCCGCCAGCACCCTCACCCTGATGCGCAGCCTAGTGTCACAAGGAGGGAAAAGTTTTGGAAGATGGTGAAGGAGTACGTAGCAGACCGTGTCAGCGTCCTCAATGATCCCTCTGTGCCTTACAACTACTGGGTGTCCAAGCTGGACACGTGGTATGAACTGGCACTCTACGCCTTGGAGGTGCTGGCCTGCCCTGCCGCCAGCGTTCTGTCTGAGCGGGTATTTAGTGCTGCTGGTGGCATCATAACAGATAAGCGTATCCGCCTTTCCACCGACAATGCTGATAGGTTGACACTTATAAAAATGAACAAGGCCTGGATTTCCCCTGACTTCTCCACTCCACTGGAGGAAAGCCCCGGGGGAACATAAACTCACTTTATATATGTTATTTACAATGATGTGAATACTCTGTATTCCCATTCACCCCTTCCACCCAAAAAACGGGTATATGGTTGACTCTTAATCTTCTCATCCTCCTCCTCCTCTTCCATATGCCCTGGGATATAATTTTTATATAGGGCCAGCTCACCAGCGGGCCCTGTGATATAATTTTTATATAGGGCCAGCTCACCAGCGGGCCCTGTGATATAATTTTTATATAGGGTCAGCTCACCAGCGGGCCCTGTTTGCCAATTTTTATATAGGTCAGCTCACCAGCGGGCCTTCTCATATAATGTTTTATTGGGTCAGCTCTCTAGCGGGCCCTCTCATATAATGTTTTATAGCGTCAGCTCACTAGCGGGCCTTCGCATATAATGTTTAGGATGGTCAGCTCTGCAGCAGACCCTCACCCATAATGTTTTAGATGGTCAGCTCAGCGCACGTTTCCCTCTTAATCATGGCCTCAGTTCAATAAAATCAAGGAAATTTTTGGGAGAATTTGCCTCTGTGCACGTTTCCCTCTTAATCATGGCCTCAGTTCTGAAAATCAAGGAAATTTTTGGGAGAATTTGCCTCTGCGCACGTTTCCCTCTTAATCATGGCCTCACTTCCGAAAATCAAGGAAATTTTTGGGATAATTTGCAGATGATATACAAGTAAATATACAGCAAATATTGTTTGGTAACAATTTTTCGCCTAAAGTCGTTTTTATTTTCCTTTTTGTGTGTTTTATGGTCAGTCTGTAAAAATGGCGTACTACGGGCGAAAGATCGTTCCCAGCAGCGATGTTGGAGTCCAAGATGCATCCAGACATCCTCCCTATGCTGTCCCTGAACCATTTCTGTGGTGTTTCCATCATTTTCTGCCCTTTTCCTATGGACCAGGCACCCTCCCCTCATCAGAGCAGGGGGTGCCTGGTGTAATGCTCGAGTCCTCCCATTGACTTCAATGGGGCTCGGGTGCTCGGCCGAGCACTCGAGCCTCAGGGGGTGCTCGGTCAGAGCACCCGAACACCCGAGCATTGGGGTGCTCGCTCATCACTAGTGAACAACATTCTAGTCTAGAACCCAGTGATAGTAGGATACATTATTACTTTTAAGTAGACTTTATGCTGAGATATTTTAAAGCTGCATTCATATTAATGAAACAATAAGCATTTATGATTAAAACTATATATATGTGTGTGTGTGTGTGTGCTACCGATCAACAGTTTGGAGTTACTTAGAAAGAAAATCAAATCTTGTTCTTTAAAGTAATATTAAATGGATCAGGAACACAGTGCAGACATTGTTAATGATGTAAATGACTATTGTAGCTGGAAACGGCTGATTTTTAATGGAATTTCTACATTTGCTGCAAATGGAGGGTTGTTCGAAGAAAGCACAGTTTGAAGGACACCATTATTTTTTTAATGAAAAATCATTATTTCTAACCTTGTCAACGTCTTGACTGTATTTCCTATTCATTGTCCAACTTATATGATGTATGTTTTTGTGGAAAACAAGGTAATTTCTGAAGTGATCCCAAACATTTGAATTGTAGTATATATATATATATATATATATATATATATATATATATATATATATGTATACATACATATATAGTCTAATCACTCTGAATGAGCACATTCCCATCGTAAGGTAACACATATAGAGTATAAAGAGGAGGACGGCACCCATGAACCTTGCTACAAAGTGATTTATTCAGGCAATAAAATGGCAGACATTTTGGCTACAAGGCCTTTATATTGATAAAGGTCTTGTGACCGAAACGTCAGCTACTTGTTCTTCATCATTTGTTTGTTTGAATAAATCACTTTGCAACAAGTACCATGAGTGCTGCCCTCATCTTTATACTCTATACTCTTTCTCTTCCTTTCTCTCTCCTTCTTTGTCTCCCTCTCTCACATTCTTTGTCTTCCCCTCTCTCCTAATCTCTCTTCCTATTGCTCTCTTTACCTTATCCCTCTC